>JAJHZJ010000096.1:3480611-3875611 GCA_023548195.1 Bettongia penicillata ogilbyi
TATTTTCTATGATTTGTTCTTTGACTTACTCATTCTTCAAGATTAGGTTATTTAGTCTCCAATTAATTTTTAATCTATGTTGCCATGATCCTTCATTAAATTTTAATTTTTTATTGCATTATGATCTGAAAAGGATGCATTTCATAGTTCTGCTTTTCTGCATTTGACTATAAGGTTTTATCCCCTAATATGTGATTAATTTCTGTAAAGGTGCCATGTACCACTGAGAAAAAGGTATCATCCTTTCTATTTCCATTCAGTTCTCTCCAGATATCACATCTAGCTTATCTCAAATTCTGTTCATCGCTTTGACTTCTCTCTTATTTATTTATTTTTTGGTTAGATGTATCTAGTTTTGAAAGGGAAAGGATACAGTCCCTCACCATTATAGTTTTGCTACCTATTTCCACCTATAATTCATTTAGCTTTTCCTTCATAAATTTGGATGCTATAGAATTTGGTGCATGTATGTTTAGTATTGATATACTGTATCTATGGTACATTTTTTTTAAAAAAAAGGTAATTTCCCTGCTTATCTTATTTAATTAAATGCATTCTAGCTTTAACTCTGTCTGAAATCATGATTGCTATTCCTGCTTTTTAAAAAATATTGGCTGAAGCATAAAAAATTCATTTCAGCCCTTTATTTTTGCTCCATGTTTATCTCATTTTTAAAATGTGTTTCTTGTAAACAACATATTGTCAAACTGTGGGTTTTGATCCATTCTGCTCTATAGGTGAGCTCATCCTATTCACACTCAAATAATAATTACTAGTAGTGTATTTCCCTGTACTCTATTTTCCCCACTGTTTCTCTCTCTCTCTTTCTCCCTCTCTCCTGCTCTCTCTCTCTCCCTCTCCCTCTCTCTCTCTCTCTCTCTCTCTCTCCCTTCCTCCCTCCCTCCTCTTCTTCCTCCTCCTTCCCTTCTTTCTTTGAAGCACAATTTATGTCTCATCACTGCCTCCCTAATCTGCATGCCCTTCTGTGAATCTCTCCCTTAGCCTATCCCCTTGTCCTCCTATTTCTCTGTAAGTTAAGAAGACCTTTATTCCCGACTAGATGTATTTATTCCCTCTTTCCCTCAGGTCTGATGAGAATAAGGTTCTCACACTGCTCACCCTCCACCCACCCTCCATCCTCCCCTCCACTGTAAAAGTTCTTCTATTCATACCTCTTTTGTATGAGATAAACTGCTCCATTTTATCTCTTCCTACCCAATTTTATTTTTTAGGATCATCCCATCATAATCAACTCAAACCCATCTATGTATACTCTTTCTAACTACCCTAACAATGATAGCATTCTTAAGAGTTATAAATATCAGTTCCCCATTTAAGACAGTAAACAGTTTAACTTTATTAAATCCCTTATGATTAGTCTTTCATATTTACCTTCTTATGTTTCTTCTGAATCTTATATTTGAAACGTTTCCATTTAGTTCCACTCTTTTCCTCAAAAATATTTGAAAGTCCTTTAATTCATTAAATATTCATTTTTTCCTTTGGAGAATTACACTTAGCTTTGTTGGGTAGGTTATCCTTGTTTCCAGATCCAGCTCCTTTGCTCTTCAAAATACCATATTTCATGCCCTTCAATCTTTTAATGTAGAAACTGCTAAATCTTGTGTTATCCTAACTGTAACTCCACAGTATTTGAATTGTTTATTTCAAATTGCTCATATTATTTTTTTCCCTTGACTTGGGAGCTTTGAAACATAACTATAATGTTCCTGTGAGCTTTCATTTTGGGATCTCTTTCAGGCAGTGATGAGTAGATTCTTTCAATTACTATCTTACCCTCTAGTTCTAAAACTTGAGGGAAATTTCCTTAATAATTTCTTGAAGTATAATGTCTAGACTCTTCTTTTGATCATGACTTTCATTTAGTCCAACAATTCTCATATTATCTCTCCTCAATCTATTTTCCAGGTCAATTGTTTTTCCAATGAGATATTTCTTCTTCTCTTCCATTTTTTCATTCTTTTGATTTTGTTTTTGTTATTTCTGGATGTTTTATGAAGTCATTAGCTTCCTATTGCCCAAGTCTAATTGTTAGGGAGTTCTTTTCCTCAGTAAGTTTTTGGATCTCTTCTTTCAATTGGTTGACTTTCTTTTCATAGTTTTCTTTGTTTTCTTGCATTACTCATTCCTTGTCCCAATTTTTCCTCTATCTCTCTTATTTTAAGCTCTTCCAAGAACTCTTTGGGGCTTGTGACCCTTTTACATTTGACTTTGAAGCTTTACAAGTAACTGCTTTGGCTCCGTTGTCTTCTTCTGAGTTGGAACCCCAATATTCTCTATCACTATATGGACCATCTATGGTCAGGTTCCTTTTCTGTTGCTTACTCATTTTTAACTGCCTTTTCTTGGTTGTTAATTTCACATTAGGGATGAGGCTCTTCAGGGTGTGTGAGATAATGTTTCAGGCTTCAGGTTTTTTTATGTTGTTTTTTTCAGAACTCTATTTGAGGTGTCTGACTTTTTGATTCTTCCAATGTGCTGTGACCCAAGGCCAGGTCTGGGCACTACTTCTCCCACTCATGCCTTGGATTTATGAGTGACCTCAAGTGCTCCTCTATAACTGATCCATGACCAGGGCCCCTCTCATTGCTGCCACCATATATGTTCTCTCTTGCCCCATCAGACTCCATTTTCTGGAGGCCACAAGCATCACTATGTCTCTCTGCCCTGGAACCAATATCAGGGACTCAGCTCTCCTGAGTGACCACAGATAGTCCTCTCCATCCTAGAACCAGGAGCAGGGTCTCACCCCTTTACAATCCTTACTTGGTATGTGATTGTTCCTCCTCACCTGTCAACAGATCTGAGCCCTATGTCAAGTGCCAGTGGAGGCTTCCTTCCCAGTCTTCCCCTGAGCATCCCCCCCAACCCCTCAACCATCCATGGGGTGAAAGTTTCAGAAGCTCAGGCTGCCACAGACACAGCTGCCTCCAAGGTTTACTGCTCTTTGACACTGGGATATCTCTACTTACTTCTGACCAAACCACCACCCGGTAGTTCAGATCTTTCCTAAGTTATCTAAGACTGTACAACTTTTACCTCAACTTTTTATTTCTGCCCCTCTAACATTCAAATTGAAACTAAGTTATTTGGAGGGAAATTTGGGAGAACAAAGTAATTTCCCACCTTATTCCACCATCTTCCCATAATCCCCTTCCTCCTAGCATTTTCATGGGTTGTTCTCCGTGCCTGGAATACACTTCCTCCTCATCTTTACCTCCTGGCTTCCCTGACCTACAGCAGTAGCTGCTTTGTAAACAGAAAAAAGGGAATAGGAAGGAGAGGAAGGAAAGACAGAGATAATGCAGCATAGGTGGAGTGAGTGCTGTTTCTGCAAAACAGCCAGAAGGCCAGTATCACTGGATCATAGATTACACAGAGGGTAATTAAAGTATAAGAAGATTGGAAAGAGAGGAAGGGCTTTAAAAGCCAAACAGAGGATTTTCTATTTGATCCTGGAGGCAATTAAGAGACACTGCAATTTATCGAGTAGGGGAGTTTATTGACTAGATGCATAAAAAGACTTTGACAAAGGACAGCCCTCATTTATGATCAAAATCTTACAGATACAGGCATAGATGATCTTTTCTGATAAAATTGTAAGTATCTCTTTAAAACCCAAAGCTAGTATTACATGTAATTTGGAAAAACATCATCTCAATAGAAATAAAGGTAAAGAAATGAGGTCCCCTTTCCCCACTGCTTCTCAAAATGTTAGCAACAGTCATAAGAAAAGAAAGAAATTAAAGGCATAAAGACAGGAGAAGAAGAGATGGTATTATCCCTAGTTGCTGATAACATAATGGCTTACTTAGAGTATCCTACTAGAGTCAGGAAATAAACCGAGACAATTAATAGCCTTCCTAAAATAGTAGGACACAAAATAAACCCACAAAACCCAGCAACATTTCTGTATTGCAATAATAAATCCAGGCGGGAAGAAGAGAAAGGAAGTCCCTTTCAAAATAATTACAAATTTCCTTAAATATCTAGCAGTCAATCTACCAAGGTAGCTAGGTGAGGCCATAGTGGATAGAGTGCTGGATCTGAAGTCAGGAAGATATCTTCCTGAGTTCAAATCCAGCCTCAGACCCTTACTGACTGTGTGACCTTGGGCAAGTCACTTCACCCTGTTTGCCTCAGTTTCCTCATCTGTAAAATGAACTGGAGAAGGGAATGGCAAACCACTCCAGGATCTTTGCCAATAAGACCCCAAATGGGGTCATGGAGAGCTGGACCTGATTGGATAACAAGAAGTCAACCTACCAAGGAATGCCCCAAAAGACTTCCCAAAGAAATAGAGGCTTGAACAATCCAAGGGACATTCCATGATCATCCTTGAGCTGTACCAATATAATAAAAATTATAATGCTATTAATAAATTAATTTACAGATTCAGTGCTATAGAAATCAAATGATCAAGGAGAGAAAGAAAAAATCTTTCATCTAAAGAATCCAAAAACATTGTTGACAAAAAAAGCAGAAATGAAGAGTAAGTAGCATTCCAGACCTCAAGTTACGTTGTCAAGCAGTAATCATTCATCAAAATTATTTGATGATGGTTAAAAACTGAAAAGTAAGTTTATGGAAGAAATCCTAGACAAGAAATAACTGAACTCTATAAACCAAGTGCAATAAACCAAACCAAACCAAACCAAAAATTACCCAGAGAACAACTCTTAGCTGGTGAGAAGTTTTGGGAAAATTAGAAGGCAGTCTGGCAGAAATTATTTTTAGACCTACATCTTACACCTCACGTAATTAGGTGATACAATGGATGGAGTGCTAGATTTGGAGTCAGGAAGACCTGCATTCAAACCCTGACTCCGACACTTACTAGCTGTGTGATCCTGACTCTTCTCATTATCTGTAAAATAGGGATAATTATAGCACATACTTCTTAGGGTCCCTGAGGGGATCAAGTGAGATAATTCATGTAAAGGGCTTTGCAATCTTTAAACCTATCTGAAAACCTATTTGAAACCTATTGCTTCATGACTATCCACTCACTTGTTGTTCAGCCATTCAGTTGCGTTTGACTACTGATGACTGCATGGACCGTAGTATGTCAATGTTACTCATAGGGTTTTCTTGGCTAAGATACTGGAGTGGTTTGCCATTTCCTTCTTCAGTGGATTAAGGCAAACAGAAGTTAAGTGATTTGCCCAGGGTCACACAGTTAGTAAGTGTCTGAGGTCAAATATGAACTCAGGTCTTCCAGACTCCAGTCACAGTATGCACAAGGATGCCACATAACAGCCTCAATCACTCACTACCTCACCATGTAACCCACTGAAGGAATTGGAGACACAGTAGCTTCCTTTGAGTATTTGAAAGTATGTCACATGAAGAAGAATTAAGACTTGTCCCATTTGGCCCTGGTGAGCAAAACCCAGACCAAAGCATGACAGTTGTCAGGAGACAAACATGATGAGACCTGACGTTTCGATGGCACTGAAGTTTCGCAAAGCACTTTATAAATATTATCTCATTTGCTCCTGACAACAACCCCAAGAGGGAGATGTTATTATCATCCCCATTTTACAGGTAAGGAAACTGAGGCAAACAGGGTTAAGTGACTTGTTCAGGGTCACACAGCTAGTAAGTGGTCTGAGGCTGGATTTCAACTCAAGTGTTCCTGACTGCAGGCCCAGTGCTGTAGTTACCAGACCCAATTGCATGGGCTTGATTTCAGCTTCCCAACAATGGCTGTTCTCCAAAAGTGCCATGTGATGCCTTGGGGTGGGGGGTGGGGGAAACAATCTCTGATTCAGTAATGACAATGAGGGATGGGCACTTACAGGTTTACAACATGCTTCACATAATTTCACCAGATCCTGCTGGGAGTAACTTGATCAGGGTCACACAGCTAGTAAATACTGGAGGCAGGACTGGAACAGGCCTCTCCCTACTCCAGCATACCACCCTGATGCTAACATTCTTTGCTCTGAGCTCTGGTTTTCTAATGGATTGTAGTTATCTGTTTACGGCTCCTAACTGATACTTAGTGAAAGGGTAGGGGGACCCATTAATCCCTCCTGACTTCTGCCAGGGCTTACCAACTTCAGGGTCTAGAGATAAACTCAACCCTTCCTCCTCTCCCATTCATGTGGATGCCCAGGACTGAATTACCCCCCATTGAGGACCAGAGTACAGACCTGGGTGGCATAATGCCCATAGACGATAGGCATGGACCTGTCTCCTGAGAAAACATCGTAGGGCCCACGCTTGCTGGTGGTCTGGGTCAGCACTTCATCCATTCCGCTTTTGAAGGAGTAGGTCCCTGGTGATAAACCACTGCCCTAGAGTCAGAAGAAGGCGAAAAAATGAATCATTCAATGTCATTCAAGAAGCATTGATTAAGCACCTTCTATAAGCAAAGGTCCACGCTCAGAGCTGAGGACAGAAAGCTGAGCTCTCCTGGAACTTCCGGACTAGCTAACATGGCGATCCCTGTGCGCTCGGCAAGGCTGTGGCACCGGAGCTCTCCAGGTCAACGTGCTTGAGAAGGACTTAGAGGTTGGAGCCAGGCGCATACAGCTGCTGCCCCATGGTGGGAGGCCACCTGCAAGAACTCACCGATGAGCCAATCAATAAACAGGCATTTGTTAAGCGCCTCTGTGTTCCAAGCTCTGAACTAAGTACTGGGGATACAAAACCAAAGCAGAGCCTGCCCTCAAGGACCTTACATCCTATAAGGACAGAAAACTCTCTCTCTCTCGCTCATCATATACACATACAGATATATATACACACACACACATCTACATGTACATATACAATATGCATACATCTATATGTATGTAAATATACATACACAATATGGATGTGTCTGTTATACATATATGTGTATATACATGTGAAAATATAAGATAATATGATACAGAGTGAGGAGGAGAAATCAGCACTATTTTATTTGTATATGTATGTATATATGCATGTGTGTATATATAAATAGGTGCTTTTTACCATGACGTTGTCAGCAGTGTTGTTGGATGCCTCCAACGAGGACAAAAATGGCACCAAGGTCAGCTAGTGCACTGCTGATAAATTATTTAACTTGAAAAGGCTACAAGCCCCATATATACGGCCTGGATCTGATTGCACACTGTCTTGGGAAGAAGGAAGGGGAAGGAAGGGAAGAAAACTTAAAACTCAAAATCTTGTAAAGGTGAATGCTGAAAACTAAAACTAAATAAATATTTAAAAGGAAAGAAAGAAAGAAAGAAAGAAAGAAAGAAAGAAAGAAAGAAAGAAAGAAAGAAAGAAAGAAAGAAAGAAAGAAAGAAAGAAAGAAAAAAAGAAAGAAAGAAAGAAAGAAAGAAAGAAAGAAAGAAAGAAAGAAAGAAAGAAAGAAAGAAAGAAAGAAAGAAAGAAAGAAAGAAAGAAAGAAAGAAGAAAGAAAGAAAGAAAGAAAGGCTACAAAAAGCCAAGATTAAAGTGGAGGGAGAACTGGAACATGGCTTTTTGTTCCCAGAGGATTGTGCACTCAATGCAGCCTCTGAAGCTGAGATGCAAAAATGTATGGATTAATTCTCTGCCGCTTGTGCTAATTTTGGCCCAACAAGTAACACCACAGGAAAAACAGGTTCTCCAGTAGCCAGCCTGACACCATTCATAGCAAATGAAGAAATTTTGAATGCTGTGGATATGTTCACCTACCTTGGCAGGAGAGTTTCCAGGGATGTCCACACAGAGGATGATGCATACATTGGCAGAACTAGCTCAGTATTTGAGAATGTCAGGAGAGAGAAGAGGTATAAAACTGCCTGCCAGAATGAAGGTCTACAGAGCCGTTGTGCTGACCTCACTGTGGTAAGCCTATGAAATCTGGATAGTCTACCAGTGCCATGTTGGGAAACTGACTCACTTCCATTTCAATTGCCTTAGGAAGATTCTGAAGATCACCTGACAGGATAAGGTACTGGACACTGACGTCCATTCTCAATCATTCAAACTCTGCGACAGAGAACCCAACTCCAATGAACTGACCATGTTATTCAAATGCCAAATGTATGCTTGCCTAAAAGATTATTTTATGGAGAATTCACACAAAGACAAGTGCTCACAATACAAACACACTCTCAAGGTCTCTCTGAAGAGCTTTGGGATCAATTGTGAGACATGGGAGATGCTGGCAAAGGACTGCCCAGCATGGTACGCCGCCATCAGAGATGGTGCTATGCTCTACAAACAAAGCAGAACTGTAGTAGCTCAAAAGAAATGGGAGATGTGCAAACTTAGAGCCATCTCCAAATGGGCTATTTGTGTCCAACCTTTGGTAGAGCCTTCTGAGCTCGTATTGGTCTGATCAGCCACGACTGGACTCACTGAAGCTTGATCCCAACATGGTGATGTCATTTGGGTCCTCTCAGAATGCCAACAACCAATCATATACACACATACATGTATATGTATGTTGTATGGGTGAATACATAAATGTACATAGACACTCACACATGTATACACATATATTGTATCACATGTGTGCAATATATGCCTACATGTGTGTACATACATACATACATATATGAAATCAAGAAAGTCTTCATGCAGAAGGTGGAGTTTGAGCTAAATACTGAAGGAAACTGCATGTCCCAGGCAGGGATATATGAATTAGTTAAGCTGAACAGGAGTCAGAGCTGGAAATTTCTGTCTTAGACATCCTCTGAGGGAGAGATGCAGAGGGAAGGCATCCCCACATGGGGAGAGCCTGTGAAAAGTCACAGAGATGAGAGATGGAATATTGTGGGTGAGGAAAAGCAAGAAAGCTGCTTTGGCCAGGCTAACAACTGCATTCACTCTGATGTCTGAGCTGTACAAACAAATTGGAGAATGGAAAGCATTTCAGTAGAAAAAAATTAAATCTATTTTTTAAAAAGTGCATAGGAGATAATATTGTATAATGAGGCTGATAAGGCTGGACAGAAAAGTTGGAGCCAAGGTGGGAAGCATTTTAAATGCCAAACAGAGGAATCTATATTAGAGTCTAAGAATTTAACAGCAGCCCCTGGAGTGGAGTGAGTGGGGCAACTTGCTGAGATCTGGAGATTGCCACTAAAGCAGCAAAGTCTTAAAGCAACAGTGCTTATACATAATGCCAGCAGGGCTGTTTACTTGTAACTAACACTCATGCCAGGGAAGGCTTCATGGAACAGTTTGAAACACTGAGGGCATAGCAATGGGGCAGGGGCAAGGGACATGGATGCATCTCCAGCTGGGCCCTCAATTCGGGAGTTTTTCTCCTCAAGTCCAGAAGGAGGAAGAAGGAAAGTGACCATCAGGGTGAGAGATGCCTTCCTGGCCTGGCCCTCAGTTCATTGGTATGGGACACCTGAAGTCAATCACACATCATAGGATCCCTACTGCTCACCAGCAATGTGGAAGAGGAGAAATCAGATGGATTTCCCAGCACTGATGTCAAAGGCAGGTTTCCAAACAATAAGTATTCCTTAGTTATCTGCAAAGCACTGTGGTAGTTCAGAAAAACAAATACAACCTTAACTGATCCTAGGCAGATAATGTTCCACTCCAATGTTCCCCCACCTCTGCAAAGAACATAGACCTGACCATAGACATAGAACATATGACATAGAACATAGTCAGCCCCATGGCCATTCTAATTGCACGTTATCACAAACATCTTTTAACAAACCAAAACTGGAATCAAAGAATTGTGTGTCCAGAGCATCTGGTCTAATGTCCTCATTCAAAAGGTGAAGGGATTTAAATGCCAAATGAGATTCAAATCCAGAACTTCAGATTCCAAATCCAGGCAATTTTCCCCCCTCCCATGCCATTGTCTCACCCCTTACCCCATCAGACCCAAAGAGGTAGACAGGATTGGTGGGTAACTGTCAGGATGACCTCAGGGATGGAGGGTCCCATCTGACTAGAAAGAAGAACGAGTCCTACAACAATCTAAGAAAAAAGGCTCACGGACCAGATTCAAGGCAAGAAGAAGGGATTTCCAAAGGAGAGAAGTGGGGGGAGGACGCCGAGGGATTCAGAAGTCCTTGAAAGCTGTGATGACTCCTGCTTGTCCTCTACAAACCATGTGCAGAACCATGAAGGTAGGGACACACAGGGACGACTGCCTTCCACATCCCAGACCTCTCCTCTTTTCTATGTCTCCCTTCTCATCTCCACTTTCCAGATGAATCCTCCCTGCTGATAAGAGTTTGGAGAGGAAGCAGCTAGGCCCTACAAGGTAGTGAGGACACCCAGCAATCAATTATACCCACCTGGGGTTTACTTAAGATATGGTGATATAGAGTCATGGCTGAACTGAGGCATGGAGGTTGGAACTAGCCATGGGCATGTGGAAGGAAGTTTGAGAGTCAGGGTGGCTAGATGGTGCCATTGTGCACAGAGTGCTGGGCCGGGGAGTCAGGAAGATTCATCTTCCTGAATTCAAAATTTGGTCTTGGACACTTCCTAGCTGTGTACCCTGGGCAAGTCACTTCACCCTGTTTACCCCAGTTTTCTCTTTGTCAAATGGGTTGGAGAAGGAGATGGCAAACTGCTCCAGTATGTTCACCAAGAAAACCCCAAATGGGGTCATGAAAGTAGGATGTGACTGAACAGCAACATTCCTATCCCATCCCTCAGGGCATGCTGACCTCCCCTTATCCCCAGTTCCCTCTCTACTTTTCTCAGGGTAAGGAACAAGATAGGTCCCATTGTGAAGCAGTGGATGTAATGGAGGAAAGCACTGCTGGATTTGGAAACAGAAGACCCAAGTTCAAATTGCACTGTGCTATTTAACTTGGGAAGCCTTGGGGGTGTCATCTCTGGTAACCACCATTTTTTTCTTCTGTCAAATAAGGAAGTGGGACTGGATGCTTTGGAAGGTCCCTTCAGATGCAGGCATTCTTTGATCCGCATCTTAGTTTGTAGAAAGCAGTTTGAGATGTTGTGTAATTATAGTGACCAAGATTGGCCCCAGAGAAGAGATCACCATTCTTTGAAGAGGTGAGGGACCATGGGTGTGGAACACTATATACACTATCTAGACATTTCATGTGACTTTTTATGAATTACATTTTTATTTGTTGTTACAAGGGATATATCGGGAAATTAGGGTAATTAAAAACAGAAGACATCAATAAACAATTTTTAAAGAATAATAATAAAAAATAAAGGTATTTGAGCACTTATCTTCACACCCCCACCAGCCTCATAGAACAACAGAGGAAGACCTAGCCCCCCTCACACTACAGGGGACTCTTTGTAAGGGCGGGCAGGGAGTACACCTTACTTAGGTCTGGCTTTTTGTTTGCCCCTAGTGCTGAGCCCATAGGCCCCACACGGGGGAGACATTTGTAAATATTTGATGAATAAATTGATGCCAAGGAAAAGAAATGTGAGCCCAAAGCCCCCTGGACTCACCTCTGAAGGGAGTTTGAAGGCCTTCCTAGCCGTGGTGCACATTATACCTTTGGTGTGTGATCGATCCCAGGCCTTCTCCTCCATCTCTGCGTAGGGGTTCCCTCCTTTCCCATAATTCCCAGGGCCAGGAAAATAATTCTGCCAGGTGGAGAGAAGGAGGAACCAGCATCATCCCGGGGAGCCCAGGACGTAACTATCACCCCGGCCACTGGGCTCTTTCTGATAACTTTGTGGCTCGCCCTTTGCTTTCCTAAATCAGTCATTTCTAGGCACTGTGCCCTGCCTTGTGCTGAGTTAAAACAGAGTAAGCAACACAAACAGTTACAGTGGGAAGAGGATGGGCTCCTCCCCTCTGACTCTTGGGACCTGGATGGTCTTGGTCAAGTCATTTCACCTCTGCGGGTCTCCATTTCCTCCCGTGTCAAATGAGGGGGGTTGGACTCCAGGTGAGTCAGAAAGACTCACTTAACCTCAGTGCGGCTAACAGCAGCAGGGGTTGTGAGGATAAAAGAGAATTGTTGTGCTGTTATCCCTATGTCATCATCGTCCTCATTATTAGCTATAACAAAGACCAACATGAAACCATCCCTGCCCTCAGGGAGTTTTCAAGGCCTTTAAGCATGCCCTTAATTCTCATTAGGGGCCGCTAGGGGGCATCATAGTTCACAGAATGTCAGACTCCTCTTCCCCAGTTCAAATCTGGCCTCAGACACTCAGTAGCTGGATGACCCTGGGTACCCTATTGGCCTCAATTTCCTCATCTGTAAAATGAGCTGGAGAAAGAAATGGCAAACATGCCCAATATTTCTGCTAAGAAAACCCCAAATGGGGTCACAGCAACAATGAAAAACACAAGCGAATCCCCCTTTCCCTCTGCTCATCTTTGGAAATCCAACCCTGGGACCCAGTCTTCTTAAGTTGACAATTGATTTAACTCTCCCTTCAAACTTCTCTGTGTACTTCAACCAGTCACCTACTAATTGTCTACTGTGTGGCAGCCACAGTTATCAGACGCTAGAGACAATTACTTTTTAATTACTACGTGACAAACACTGCCTCAGGCACCAAGAATATTAAAGAAAAAAATGAAGTCATCTCAAGGGAGAGACCATTGGACCATCAATTTCTCTAATTAAGCCCCTACTATGTGCCAGGCATTGGGGATACAGAAAAAAAAATAAATAAACTTCATCACCAATTCCCCAAGAGCAGGAAACTAGAAACTGACTGTAGGTGGCACACTACATAGAGTGCTGCCCATAGAATCAGGAAAACTTGAGTTCTAACGCTGCCTCAGAAATTTACCGTGTGACACTGGGTAGTCACTTAACTTTTGTCTCTATTTCCTCATCTGTACAATGGGAACATTGTACCTCTACCTTCAAGTGTTGTCACCAGGATAAAATGACTTCATTTCGTAAAGTGCTTTGCAAACCTTATCATGCTATAAAGGGCTTGTTATTTTTATTACTGGGACCTGTGGGTAGAAATCTAAAATCTAAAAGAAAAATTTCTCCTTGATGTCAAGAGATGCTGCCTCACCAGAGGGCTGTCCCAGATGGGATGGGCGGCCTTTACCAGAGGCTTTTAACCTGAGGCTGAATGACCACTCATCAAGGATGCCCGAGGGAGGTTCTTTGTTCAGGGCCATGCTGGACCAGATGCTGCTGATGCTGCCAACATGGCCATTCTGTGATCTCAGTACTGTGCCTGATCATCAGCATCTAAACTGGGTTTTTTCATCCTTTTTTTATAGCCTGGAGGGTAATTAACAATTATGGGCAGCTGCCAGCCCCCTTTGCCTCCTGAGCACAGCTGTTTGCTTTTTCAGTTCTGGCATGCCCAGACTCACAGCTCGATTCTCTCTTACCCTCTCACTCTCACCACTTCCCAGCACTATCTCACTTGCTCAGAACACTCCACTCTCCCTGAAGTCCAATTCTGCTCTCAGCACGGCCCAAACAACTTGAGCTGGCTTAAACAGGGACCGACAACAGAACAAACTGAGGGCTCCTGGAATCCCAGAAATTAACTCACAACCATGGGGAACTGTCAGCCCGCTTCATGTTGGCTGCAGAGACACTAGGTATGTGTGCTCTTGAATAACTCATTTTCTTCTTTGCACCTCAGTTTCCAGCTTTGTTAAGACTGGAAGGGGTAGGAGGGGCTGGATGATCTCCAAGGTCTCTTCCAGCTCTGACATTTCATGTTATAAGGTCTCTCCCAGCGCTGACATTCCATGTCCTAAAATCCTTCCCCGTTCTGACACTTTCTTTCCCAAGGACCTCCCGGCTCTGACATTCCTTGTCCTAACCTCCCTTTCAGCTGTGATATTCCTTCTGCTAAGCTCCCTCCAAGTTCTGACATCCCCTGTTTTAAGGTCCCCTCTTTAGTTCTAACATTCTCTAAGACCCCTCTGTTTCTAATATTCTGTGTCTCAGGGTTCCTTTCCTCCCTGGGACTCTGTTTCTCCTCTCTTGCCACCTTGTTTTCTCCTGATCCTTCCCCAGCTCTGCCACTGACCAGCACAGGTGTTGGGGAAGACCTGGTACCGATCAGCACCTTGTCTCAGGTTTGGGCTCAGGCGTTTCTTTCCTGAGTAGGCAGAACTAGAAGAAACCTTCAATGACCCCCAAAGAAAGAAACTGAGTGTGGGCCCTCCCCAGCCCTGGCCTGCCCTGACAGACCACTTTCTCCTGTCTGTTGTTCCCATCAGCCCCCTGAAGGTCACTGCTGCCTCACAGACTGGACGAAGCAGCCTCACAGGCTCCTGCCCGGCATCTCCGAGCTTCAGGGGATTGCTGTGCTCATTAACCAGAAAGGGGATCCAACAAAGAAGGGGACAATGGGGAGCTTGGCTTGGGGAGGAAACAGTCAAGCTGGAAGGCACTCCTTTAGTCTGACCCTTTCACTTCACAAATGAGGAAACCGAGGCTGAGGGAGGTCACAGAATCACAGATACACTTTCCTTTCTCCTTTCACAGGTGAGGAAATTGAGGCCCAGTGAGGTTAAAGGACTTGGCCAAGGTCATACTGCTAGAACTAAGAATAAGATTTGAACCCAGGCCCTCTGATACAAAATATGCTTGTTCACAACCCTGCACTGTCTCAGAGCCCTGAGTTAGAGACCACTTCTTCCCAGAGAGAGAAGGGGCTCATTCAAGATCAGATGAAATCCTCCTGCCTCAGTCTCCTTACCTCCCCCAAGCTGTCTCTTCTCAGCACACACACACACACACACACACACACGCACGCACGCACGCACACATGCACACACGCATGCACACACAGACACAAACATACACACACGTACTCTCCACCTAATGATGTTTACAATACAAGAGAGATACTCAGGCCCAGTTGGGCCTGGGAAGAAAGGCTGATTTCTTCGCTCAGTCCAGGGCTTCTGCAGAGTGAGCCCAAGCCTGGCTTCCCTGCCCTCAGTAGGGCAAATGGCACCATCCATCACCAGGCTGTTTCAGGCCCCAATGAACATGAAGCAGCTTTGTGACCTCTCCCTATCACTATCAAGGTAGTAAGGAAAAATAAACCATCCCAACCCAAAATCAAAACAAGGAGCTACACATCCAGGCACATGGTCCCAATTTTGATCTTACTGTCTAAAGAAAATGAGCAGAGAGTGCCTTGCTGGGCCCAGCCCTGGGCAGAACACACCTGCCTCTGGTAAGGTTTGATTCTGGGCACCAACTTTCAGAACGGATGGTTATGAGCAGGAGCGGCCCAGAGAATGACCACCAAGAGGATTAGCATGACTTCGTGTGAGACACTGTGCTAACTGCTAGGGATGCAAAGAAAGGTAAGAAGCAGTCAGACCCTACCCTTGGGGAGCTCCCACTCCGATAGGAGAGACCTTGTGCAAACAGCTATGCACATGCAACATGCAGCCAGTGGAAACGGAACAACATCTTAGAAGGGCCTGGTCATCAGGTCTGGGAGGGAGAAGTGTTGGAGCTAGGAATGTTTAAGTCAGAGAAAAGCCTCAGGGGAGATAGGCTAGCTCCCTTCAAAGAGTTCCCAGCACCACTACAATACCCCTGACAAATGTGCATCCAGGCTCTGCTGGGGAGCTCACTACCTCCCAAGATAGCCCTCAACATTTTGGCAGTATTTTGCTGGGAAGAAATTCCTTATGTCAAGCTTAAATTGAACTCACTGCAATTTCTAACCATTGGTTCACATTCTGCCCTCAGAGGCCAACCTGAAGCAATCTAATTTCCTTCTTCAAATACTTGAAGACATGGTTCACATCCCCCAATCTCACCTTCCAGCCTACTCCAAGTGAATACCTCCAGTGGTTTCACCTAACTAACCTTCTACTGTGTTCAATGGACTCAAAGTCCTTTATCCCTTCCTCTGGGCAATATCTAAATGAGCTATGTCCTTCCTAAATGGGGGGTGCCCAGAATTCAATTCATATAACAAGGTGAACAAAATATCCTAGATGTGGCTGGCCAGGACAAAGTGCTAGAGGAGTATTAGCGTCTTATTCTTGGAAGCTATGCCCCTCTTAATCACAGTGATTTTCTTTGGGGAGTACCCTATCTGTTATATTGAACTTGCAGTCCACTAGAACCCCTAGATCTTTTTCAGACCAACTGCTGTCTAGCCCAGCTTCCCCTACCTTGTACTCATGGAACTGGTTTTTTGAACCCAAGAGTAAGGCTTTTTATATGTCTCCCCCATTTTATCTTAGGCTATTGAAGTGGGTTAGCTATCCTTCCTAATTCTGAGTCATCCACAAATGTGATGAGCCTACCCTCTACAGCTTTCCCCAAATCACTGATAAAATGTCCAGCAGTAGCAATCCCTGGGACAGGCTACTGGAGGCATTCTGCCAAGGTCCCTGAAAGCGGCCCCTTTTGTTTGGGGATGAATGTGACATCGGGAAACCTTCAAGAGGTAGAGTTGGGAGGCCTGGGATTGTATACCAGTCCTGGCTTATTAGCTGTGTCCCAAATAATCTTAGATCTAGATTCAGAAGGTACTTTACACTTTAGAGAACACTGAGTCAAAGCCTTTTCTTTTACAGATGAGGAAAATAAAGCCCCCAAAAGTTAGTAAACATGTACTAAGGATCCCCCACCCAAAGCTAGGAAAGGCTCAAGGCAGGTTTGGGAGGCCAGGCTTCTTGACTCCAAAAATAGCACTCTATCCACTCCACTGCACTGCCTCTTACGCAAATCACTCTTTCAGTCTGGGTTTTGACTTCTTTCTCTTCAAAACAAGGGTGTACCAAGCAAACTCCAAAGACTCTTTTCCAACTTGAAGTCTGATCAGCTCTGCCTAGGAATACGGGGTTGTTGCACCATCCCTGGAAGCCAGCAGACCCTGCCAGAAAGACCTACCCCCACCATCTTGGAGAAGCGTTCTCCTCCAGAGTTGAGCATGCCCACATTGCTGCATGGTTTTTCCTGGGCCAATTCAATGAAGTCTTTGAAGTTGTAGGATCCTGGACCGATCTTTTCTTCCTTGTTAAAGACATAAGAAAAGTAATTGAGCAAAATATCGGGCAGTTTATGGGGCAAAGCTGGAAGCCCAGGCTCCCTGTTCCCAAGAGAAGACAAAGTTCGGCCAAATCCAACACTAGCCCCATTTTGGATCCCAGCTTTCCCCGAGGTTCTTTTGGCAGGAGCCAAATTGTTGAGCAAGAGCTTGGCATCAGGACAGGAAGGAGATGGGGCTGGATGTCATTGAATCGGTTAACAAGCATTTCCTACCAGGTTTTAAGTACTGTGCTAAGCACTGGAGATGTAACTATAAGGAATGAAGTAATTCTTACCTTCTATCAGAAGAGACAAGTACATAAGAAAATATGTACAGCATAAATATAAAATAAATCAATACATATCTATAGAAGATAGCTAAGACGAGGCATTTTGGAAAGGAGGGCCCAAGCAGTTGATATTAGGAAAGGCTTCATTCAGAAGATAGTGCCTGACAGTTTTCAGAAGAAGAAATCAAAGCTATGAAAGAATGCTGTATATCACTATTGACATGAGAAATGAAATCGAAATGACTCAGAGCTACCACCACCTATCAGATTGGTTGATATGACAAAAAAAATGGAAAATGAAAAATATTGGAGGGAACGTGAGGAAATTGGGACACTAATATACAGTGTTTACATAGTTGTGAACTGATCCAACCATTCTGGAAAGAAATTCAGAAATATGTCCAAAGGGCTATAAAACTGTGCATATCCTTTGACTCAGTGACACCACTGCTAGGTCTGTATCCCAAAGAGATCATAAGAAAGGGAAAAGGACCCACATGTACAAAAATACGTCTAGCAGCTCTTTTAGTACTGGCAAAGAATTGGAAATTGAAGGGATGTCCATCAACTGGAAAATGACTGACCAACTTGTGGTGTATGAACGTAATGGAATACTATTGTGCTAGAAGAAATGATGAGAGCGTGACTTTAGAAAACCCTGGGAAGACCTGTAAGAACTGATGCAAAGTGAGATCAGAAGAACACTGTACACATGAACAGCAATGTCGTACAATGATCAACTGTGAAAGATTTAGCTGCTCTCATAAAGAACAATAATTTTGGACAGTTCCAAAGGACCCATGGTAAAAACGCTATCTACCAACGGAGAACTAAGAAAGTCTGAGCACAGATTGGAGCGTAATAATTTCACTCTATTTTTCTTGCTTTTTTTTTGGACATGGTTAATATGGAATATGTTTTGTATTATTTCTTGTGTATAATTGATATCGATATCAATTTCTTAATGGGTAAGGGAGGGGTAAGAGGAAAATAGAAGGTAGAACTCAAAAAATTTTAAATAAATAAATAAAATGTTATATAATGAAAATATTATTTTTCCTTTTTAAAAAAAATAATATAGAAAGACATTCTCAACAGTGGGAGGGGATGTTTCTCAAAGTGAGAAATCTAAGAAGAAAACTGTGGTCCTGGGCAATAACGAGTTCCTCCCCACTGAAAGCATTCAGGCAGATGTCATAGAAGGGCCTTTGCAGGGAAGGTGTACGTGGGAGATGGTCTGAGGGGAGGGGAGATTCAACTAGATGCCCTCAAAGTTCTCATCTTGTCTATAATTATAATTTTTTTAAACTTGTAAAAATCCTCCTAGCTGGGAAATTTTGAAACCACTAGGAAACTTCACTGAATCTCTCCAAGCCTCAGTTTTCTTATGTGTAAAATGGGGGTAATAATAATAGCATGCAACTCACAGGGGTTTTGTGAGGAGCAAGTGAGATAATCTATGTTAAGTATTTTGCAGACTTTAAAGCAATATAGAAACTTCTGCTATTACTATTACCAAAGTCAGAAAGGCCTTGACTTAAACCCTCCTTCTGACAGTTACTAGCTCTATGACCCTGGGCTAGTTATTTTACTGTTGTCTGCCTCGGTTTCCCCATCAGTAAAATGAGGGATTGGACTCCATCACCCACCTCCATGCCTTTACCTGGGCTATTCCTGCCTAGGATGCACCCTCACCTCACCTTTGCAGGGTATGAGGAGTGGGTGTTGCAGGTGGGGGGTAGGGGGGGTGTCTGTGTCTCTAACACCTAACTGTGTCTGGCTAAACTTCATTGAATTGAATTAAAAGGCAGTATTTATGTACTTCAAAATGACAGGTCTTTTAAATAGCTTCACACCTTTGAAAAGTTGTTTTAACATATTAGACTTGCTTTGGATGCATGCTTACCAATAAAAGGTTTCTTAGAAAAATTTAGAATGAATGGGCTGCCTTGTTAGTGAAGATCTCAATACAGAACTGACATTTTAAGAGAAACTACCCCCACCCTGCAGTTGTCTAAAGGAAACTGGGCTTTAGGATTGATTGTAGGGTCTGAGATGGACCTTAGAAGTTTTTTCATCTAACTTTCTCATTTTACAGAGGAGGAAACTAAGCCCATTTTGGGGGCCAAAGAGAATGACTCAGTGCAGCCCTTCCCTGACGGTAGAAACACATTCAACTTTTGATCCTTTAACTAGGACCTCAGGGCATGTACCTGACAGATGATAGGTGAAGGTCACCTTTGTAACTGGTGAATAGGAAGCATCTGAATACAGAACAGGATGGGAAGGACTTATGAATAAAAAAGAAGTTAAATGAGTTATAGGGAGAAACAGCAAAACTATAATAATTTACCCCTTTCAGACCTAGATAAATCCAACCAAAAAATAAGCAAAAAAATTAAAGAATCCTAATAGGATTTTAGAACATAGATGAACTAACTGGCAAGGCTGTGGGAAAACAGGTGTGTTTATGCACCATGAATGGAGCTATGAACCAATTCAGTTATTCTGGAGGGCAATTTGAAACTGCCCAAAATGTTATTAAACTATGCAAATTCAGCAATGCCATTACTAGATCTATACCTCAAAGATCAAAGAAAGAGGAAAAAGAGCCTAGATGTAAAAACACATTTCTATCAGAGTTGGGTTTTTTGCAGCTGAAGCAAATAACAAATTACAGTGAGGAGGTATCCATCAATTTTTGTTTGGTTGTATCTGACTCCTGATGCCCCCATCTGGAGTTTTCTTGGTCAAGACACTGGAGAGTTTTGCCATTTCCTTCTCCATCTCATTTTACAGATGAGTAAACTGAGGCAAACAGAGTTCAGTGGCTTGCCCAGGGTCACACAACTAGTAAGTGTCTGAGGCCAGATTTGAACTTGGGTCTTCGTGACTTGGGGCCAGGTGCTCTATCCACTTTGCCACCTAGCTGCCCATCTGTCAGTTAGGGAATAGATTATTAAGTTATGATATATGAAAGTGATAGAATACTACTGTTTTGTAAGAGATGATGGAGGGGGTAGTTTCGGAGAAATCTAGAAAGACTTGTGATGCAAGATGACATGAGCAGAACCAGGAGAGCAATTGTATGATAACAACCGTGACAAAAGAAAGACAATTTTGAAAGACTTGGGAACTCTGATCGATACAATGACCAGATGCAATTCTGGAGGATTCACAATGAAACGTGCTACCCGCTTCCTGCAAGAGATGATGGACTCAGGCATATGTGGGGGACATGGTCAACAGGGGAAAATATTCTGCATGACTACATGTGTGGGTAAGAGGGGTTTCATTTTTCTTTTTTTCTCAATAGGGAAAAAAGGAGGTGGGAGGGAGAGAAGGCATATTTTTAATAACTGCAAAAATAATTAAAAATAATATTTAACCTTAAAAATTAAAAAAACAATGAAAAGGAAAATTCCAAGAGGATTGCAGAATTACAGAATTGCAAAATTGGAAGAACCATTTCCACAACCAATTAGTCGAACCCATATGCGGATAAGAATCTCCCCTTACAACATACCTGAGAAGATAGAAGAAACGCTCATTTCACTCTTGGTTAATTTTTAGGAATTTTTCCCAGCATCAAATTGGGATTACATTCATATCCCTGCCATTTAATATTGTGATATCAAGGGATAATTAATCTAAGAACATGAATGGAGAGGAGAATCCTTATCAGGAAGGGGAAAACAAGAATCTTACAAGGAATTTCTTTCCTTTGGCGACAGATTTATACTGGAAGTGAGGCAACTGGGTCAACCTGGTGGCCTCCTGCGCCTTGGCCCATCCAGTTCCAATGGCTTTCTTCACCTCCTCCTCATCAAAGCATCCATCACTGAAGTGGTACATTCCAGGTCCTATATGGGTCTAAAAGTCAGAACAGGGTTGTAATTGGCTCTCCAGGGTCCAGCTCTACTTTACTTGAAAAAGGCAGAATTATAGATGCATAAGAACATCAGAACTGGGAGGGAGCTTAGAATAGGATACATCAGAGCTGGGAGGAGCCTGAGAATTGAGAGGAACCCATTAACTGTAATGTTTATACTTGAAGGAATCTTAGTAACCCTCTAGCTAAATCAACCCATTTTTCAGTTGAGGGCATGACCAAGGTCAGAGAAAGGAAATCTTTGGCAAGGCTAGACTTGCACATCAAGTGTCACAGTCCTCTTTCCACCATACTGTGTCTTATCTCTACCTTTTTTTTCTCCCTAAAACTTTCTTCTACAGTTCTCAATTGGGGGTACAATTTACTAAGTTTAGGCTTAAAGTTCTGAGGTCTCAACCAGCTCTGACATTCCCTGTTCCAAGGTCCTTCCCAACCCTGACATCCCCTGTTCTAAGCTCCTCATCACCTCAAGCCTGGCCTTGCATAGACTCCTGGTGGACCTGCCTGCCCTGAGTCTCTCTCCCACCCCAATCCATCCTTTACTCATGATCTTTCTAAAGAGCATGTCCCTTCCCTCCTCACTAAGTTCCAGTGGCTCCCTATTACTTCCAAAATCCAATCTAGAGGAGGCAGAGAGTCCTCGGTTTGCCTTTTGAAGTGCCCTTCTGAGCCTGGTGCCTCCTCCCCATCCAGTCTTCTTACCCTTGCTGTCCCCCTGCAGCCCTGTGCTGCAGAGGCCATTCCCCTTTGCTGGTTCTCCCACTGGACCTGCTTCTTCACTGCCCATCCCCCCATGCCTGGAATCCCATCATTCCTCGAGGCCATTTCCTGGCCTCCTAGGCAGAGTCCCTCTGTCTGCACAGCCTCCACTTTGTCCTGTTTCTGTCTTGTGTGTCCAGAAATATCTCCATGTTGTCTCCTCCATAGCACCATGACCTCCTTGAGGGCAGGGACCATTCTTTCCATCCCTGGTGCTCAGCACAGGCCTAGTACCGACTAGTCATTTGACTTGATTAGAACTATCCAAAAATCCCTTTTCAGGAAAACATTTCAGGATGTTCTGGTAGGAACAGAGTTTTGATTTGGGGAAGAGTCCGGCGTTCCTTTTTGTTTTGGTTGTGCCTCCTTCCCTTGCCAAAGTCAGCAGAATTGAAAGACATCCCTGGGCATCCCCTGTCCTAGAACCCCCTTCTTCAGGCCTTGACCTGGGGGTGGCAGCACTCACCCTGCTTGGCAGATAGTGCTTGGAGTACAACACCTGAGGGAAGGTGGGTGTTGGCTTCTTTGGCTGCGTAATAACTGAGGACACGTCAAACCTGGCCCAGAAAGAGAAAACAGAATCTCCAGGTGAAACACTCCTGCCCTGATGGACCTGCTGGGGGATGCTGGGCAAGCCCCCTGCCCTTTTCTGGGTCTCTGTACAGGAAATAGCTTGGACTTTGATCTCAAGACATTTTATCTGAAAAATTATTAAAACAGCCTCCCCCTGCCCCCAAAGAACTTTTCTTTACATATTACAACTACTGAAAGTGATATGAGACATTTAAATATTGTAGGATTATTATGAAAATGGTTTTGACCTCATGGTCCCCCAAAATGGTTTTGGGGATCCAGGGGACCCTCTGATCACACTTTGAGAACCACAGAAGTGGATGATCTCTAACTTTCTTGTCCAGTCCAAGTACTCTGAGATTCTTACATCACCACCTATTAAGGAAGGGGAAAGAGGTCACTAAAAATAAACTGAAATTATAGAGTATTAGCATTTGAAGAGATAATGTGTCAGCTTCAACACCTACCTGATGCCTGAAAAATCCCTGTGACCACACTACAGGAATGGGCACCCAGCGTCTTCTGCAATATCTCTGGTGCCAGGAAACTCATCCCTTTGCAAAGGCAGCCTACTTCATCTTTGAATAGCTCTGATAGAAATTTTTCCTCGTATTGAGCTGGTATCTGCCTCCCATAGGTCCTAGTTAAGATCTCTGGGGCCATACCAGCCTTTCAGAGAGGTGAAGGGAGTTGCAGGTCTGACATAAGAAGTATAGTGGCAGAGATCATTGGAACTGGAGGACAGAGAGGCAGAAAGGATCCTCACAGGGCCAGATGTCTCTCCACCCACATATGGAATATGGTTAATAAAATGAATTGTAATTCCATTTTTCTCAATTCAACTGCTCAGCACCAATTGAGCACTTACTATGTGCAAGGCATTGTACTCTATACAGAGAATACAAAGAGAAAGACAAACCATTCCCTGGATTCCGGTCACTTTACATAACATAAAAACATAAAAACCCAAATGAGCAAATACAAGATTATTGAAGAAGGAAATTATTATTAACAACTAAGGGGATCAGGGAACACTTTCAGGTAAGAGGTGGCACTTGAATTCTTCCTTGATAGAAGCAAAGTAGTCTATGAGATGAAAGTGAGGAGGAAGTGCTTTCTAGGCACAGCCTAGGCAAAGATATTGAGGTGGGAGATAGAATTCTGAGTCCAGAGAACAGCAAACAGTCTCAAACACTCTTAAATGAGGGTGAAATGTAGAGTAAGAAGAATAATGAGAAATCACCCTGGAAGGGTAGAATAGTGTCGGATGGGTAAGGGGCTTGAAATGCCAAGCCAAGGAGAAGCCTTGGGGCCACAGAGAGACACAGAAGAAAGATTTATGATCAGAGGAATGAGAAAGCATGTTCGTTCTGTAGCTTTGTGGAAAGTGGGTGGGAAAGTAGAAAGACTAGAAGGCGGGAGATGTTGCAAAGAAAGATCTTATAAGAAGGAAAATATGAGCTTATCCTTCTCTCCTCTCTTCTAAACCAGCTAGGTGGTACGTTGGGTAAAAGTCCCTACTCTGGAGTCAGGAATGAGTTCAAATGCAGATTCAGACACTTACTTGCTGTGTGACTTTGGGCAAGTCACTTAACTTCTGTCTGCCTTAGTTTCTACAAATGAGGAAATCTACCTGTCAGGGTTATTTTAAGGATCAAATGAGATAATATTTGTAAAGTGCTTAGCACAGTTCCTGGCATATAGTAGGCACTATATAAATGCTAGCTATTATTTTTATTAAAACCTTTGTAATCTAGCTTCTGAACTGAAACTGCTCTCTCCCAAGTCACCAATATCACTTAACTTTCAAATTTGTGGCCATTTTTTCTCCTTAAAAGAGTTATTTGATTTTCGAAAATGAACGTTTAGTTTCTCACTCTCCCATTTCTTCCCCTCACCACCAAACCCCTAACCCTTTTTATAATTAATATGCATAGTTCACACACTAACCCAGGGTATCACCACCCCCTCACCCCAGATTCAAGGATCTCTTCTTTTTTTCTCTCTAAATTATTTTACTTGGGGATGTAATCAGCAGCCATGGATTTAATTGTCAGATCTATCAGCCCAACCCTAACCTCTCTGCTGACCCATGGTCTCATATCTCCAACTGCCTATTGGAAATCTCATACTGGCTGTCTTATAGACATCATAAACTCAACTTGTCCAAAACTGAATTCGTGATCTTTCCCTCAAAACTCTTTTCCCTTCCAAATTTATTACTGTAGAGAGTAATACTATCCTCCCAGTCCTTTGGGCTCCCAATCTAAAAGTCATCTTAACACATTTTCATACACCCACCTCAAGCTATATCCAAGGTGTTCCCAAGGCCTATCAATTTCACCTGAGCAACATCTCTCAAGAGACTTTTCTTCCTGAGTTCAAATCTGGCCTCAGACACTTGCTAGCTGTATGGCCCTGGGCAAGTCACTTTACCTTGGTGACCTGTTTCCTCCATTCCAGTATCTTTGCCAAGAAAACCCCAAATAGGGTTACAAAGAGTCAGACACAACTGAACAATGTGTGCTAAGTTCAGGGATTCAAAGAGAAGTAAAAACAGTTCTTGCTCTCAAGGATATCACATTTTAATGAGGGAGATAACATACAAAAATATAGAGAATAAATTGAGGTTAATCTCAGAAGGAAGGCACTAAGATTAATGAGAACTGGGAGAGGAATCTAGCAGAAGATAGATACTAAGATGGGATCTGAAGGAAGCCAGAGAAGCAAGGAGATGGAGATGAGGAGGGAGCAAATTCCAAGGGTGGGCTGTCCTTGTATAGGGAAGATGGAGTGTCTGGTGAGAAGAACAGTCAGGAGGCCAGTGTCCTTAGATTTCGGAACATGGAAAGTGTTGGGAGAGAGAGGAGGGGACTTGGTTATGAAGGCTCTTGATTGACAAACGAATTTTATATTTCATACTAGAAGTGATAGGGAGCCAAAGGGGGTTTACTGATTCGGGGTGGGGCACGGTCAGATTTACGTCTCAGGAAGAGCAGTTTGACAGCTGAGTGAAGGATGCACTGAAGTAGGGCGAGGCTTAAAAGTCAGAGAGACTAACCAAAATGACTAGGAATGAGGTGATGAGGTCCTGGACCAGTGTGGGGGCAGAGCCAGAGGAGAGAAGACCTCCACAAACACTCACAAATGAGTTTATAGTTGTATTTTGCACTATATATCCTCAGGGCTCACGGATTGGTGTGTCCCCCAGACCACGGAAGC
Source organism: Bettongia penicillata ogilbyi (assembly GCA_023548195.1). NCBI lineage: Eukaryota > Metazoa > Chordata > Mammalia > Diprotodontia > Potoroidae > Bettongia > Bettongia penicillata. The sequence goes on from JAJHZJ010000096.1 coordinate 3,506,264, forward strand.
TCCTCCAGCGCAGAAACAGTTTCATCGTGTGTTTGACTCCCCGGAGCCTGGCACATAGTAGGTATTTAATAAGTACTTGTTGATAAGAGTAAAGATGCTAATACATGGATGGAGGTGAGAGTAGGAGGAAGGAAATCCCGCCGCTGTGGGCTATAGTGAAAGCGGGGCTCCCTCCCGCTCGCCGGGGGCTCCCCAGTTCAGAGGCGGGGTCTGGCGGGGGTCGCCTCTGCCTCTGTAAGCTGGGAAGCAGCTGCAGATCCGCGAGCCCTAAAGGAATGCAGATGGTGGGGGGGGGGGGGGAATGGAAATTAAGCACCCCAAAGAGGGCGGGGAGGAGAAGTCAAAAAAGTCGGATCTGCGTCGGAAAGGGATCGCCCATTAGGGTTCTTTCTCGGATTCCCCGCAAAATGAGGCCAGAGAGGGGAGGGGCAGTACTGGCCCAAGGTCACGGAGGGAAGAAGTAACAGAGCCGGGGTCCCAGCCAGGTCCTCTCCCTCCAAATCCAGCGCTTTCCTCGGTGTTTCCTTAGGTAGCACTTGAGGCCAACTCTTAGGGAAGGACATTTAGAAACTTTGTTCAGCAGCTCTGAACTCTGAAACTCCTTCAGGTTACAATGAAGGAAACTGAGGCCAAGGAGAAAGGACTAGTCCAAGGTAACACAGCAAGTCAGTGGTATTGGCTGGATTTAAACCCAGGGCCGAGGACGGCTGGGGGTAAACAAGGGGTAGGGAAAGAGTTGCGGCCCAGCCCGTGCCCCTCTGGAGAAAGACCACCGTCCCCTGAACTCCCCAACCCCACCTTTCTGATTGCACCCCGAAGGGCGCTCCAGTGAAAAACTTGATCGTAGCCATGTCGCAAAGTCCGGGAGAAACGTTTCCAGACTGCGCAGGGAGTTCCCTGGATCCACTGTAAGCTTTCGAGAACTTGGGTTGGGGGGCACTAGCCTGGGAGCTCGCCCCGCCCCCCAGCTGCCAGGCAACGCCCTCTAGGCTCTTGTGACCTGGAGTTGCGGGGGGCGGGGGGGTAGAGAGAAAGGAGCAAAAAGAGAATAGAGCGAGTAGATGGAGAAGAAGGTAAGGGAGGAGAGAAGAAAAAAATAGAGGAAGAAAAGGAAGGGGAGAGAAAGTAAGAGGCTGTATGCAAGTATGGAACAGAGGAGGGGAAGGAAGGAGAAGGAGAAAAGGGGAATCCCGACGGGTGGCGGAAGGATGGGGAAATAGAAGGAGGGAGAGGCATGTCAAAAAGGAGGTGGATAGAGAAGGGAATGGGGGAAAGAGGGACAGGCAAGGGACAGTCATAGAGGAGAGGAAGGTGAAGAAGGGAAGGAAAAAGGAGTAGAGGAAAATTGGATGGAGAGGACAAAGAAGGAAGAAAGGGCTGAAGGAGGAGAGGGAGGAAGGAGGAGGGGGAGAGAGTGAGGAGAAGGGAAAAAGAGAAGAGGGAAGAACATGAGGAAGGGTCCACCTGGGCTTCCATGGGAGCCTTCGCCCCATGACTTTTGCTGGCCCTCCTCCATAACTCCCTATGCATCCCACTTCTCACTCGATAACTTGGAAACGCCCAAGATCAGCTTGGCCACTGCCAGTATGCAGGACAGCTGTTCTCTCCACAAGGCACCTCACCCCCTTCAGCATCTGTTCCAAACCTTTGCCCCTTTCCTTAAGCTTCTAGCTTCGAATCCACAAGACTTCTTTCCTTGAGAAGCCTGAGGCTATTAGACAGGAACTGCACAGCCCCTCTTCCATCCAAATCTCAGCGTTGTCGGTCTCTTTGTCCACTTTCCTCTACTTTTCCTTCCAGAGGAAAATATATCCCTACTTCTCACTAACACTAAACTCTCTCCTTGTGCCCCTTGTTCTATTTCCTATGATCTGCTGGACTTTGACTTGACAGCCCCCCTTCTTTTTTACAATGCATCCTCCACTATCTTCTCTCTACTGACACATTCTCAAGTATCCCCAATCCTAAAAGAACTTTCTCCTGACTCTCATTTTTGGGGGAGTAGATGCGTGATTTCATCACCAGGGGGAACTCCCATTGAGAAAGCATCCTCAACCAGCCTTCCCCCAAGGCAATTGGTTTTTTCTAAGGTCCCTTCCAACTTTCAGTCTGGGGCCTCTTGCCAGGCAGCACCAGTGACTTTATCATTCATTGGAACACAAGCCACACCCTTCCCCCACCTCACTGTGTGATCGTGAGCAAATGACATCCTCCTGGACCACAGTATCCTTAACTGTACAATGAAAAGAGCTAGATGAGTTGGCCTTGGAGGTCTCCTCCAACTCTAGATGGGCAGTATTCTGCCGGTGATCCTAATGTATGCCTGGCACCAATGATGAGCATGTTAAAATGGATATGCAACTACTGTGATTTGCTTAAATGTCCCCCCGCAATGATCCAGGTAAAGAAGAGCTCTATGGCCATGTTAGTTAAGATGGAGTGGCTTGACATAACAAGTCATTTGTGGTGGCCAAGGGTAAACCCAACTGCATGTGCAGAAAATCAGCAGCTCTGAAGCCAAGTAGGCTCATACCAGCTTTGAAGCAGACCCTGAGCCATTTGGTGGTTCATGGATCTTTGAGAAACATCCATATCTTCAAAGACTCCCCTCACTGTTGGTTATGAGACTCTTGGACACATCTTGTTTTATGGGTTTGGGAGACATCCTCTTACCTTATAGTTAGTTTGTACTCATACCTAGAACTGCCAGGCCTGGTTATCACCAAGAATGCCTTCTGATTTGTGTATCAAAGGGCCACAGTTCACACACCTGGAATTCCTAACTTACCCCTGTTTCCTGGGTTTCTCCCTCCTCATCCCTTTCTAGGACCTGCCTAATTCCCTGCCTTTCTTTGTTTGAAAAAGCATAAATATCTCCCTCTTTCCGAGTGAATCTTGAACAGATGTGGACCCTGCCTCACTGTTCCAGCTTGAAAGCTCCAACTCAGGCAATTCATTCATTTATAATCTGGGAATACTGTGATTGACTCACTCCAGGGCTCCTTCTTGGACCTTGGCTTTCTTCCATTTTAACAGTTCACAGGGGTTTTTAATTTAACAAGCACTAGAAATTGAGACAAAAATGAATCAGTCCTTGTCCTCAGGTAGCTTACATTCATTCAGAGAAAACAACACACACACACACACACACACACACACACATATACATATGAGAGGATACAGAATACAGTGTCTACCAAAAGTCTTAATGCAGTATTAGTCAAAGCATATAGTTAATACAATAAACAAAACAAGGTAATCAGAGGACCTATGGATCAGGAGGCAGCCTTGGAAATGAGGGAAGGGAAGCGTTCTGGGAGGTTGTGGTCAGGAGGGTATGTATGGTGAACGCACCTGTGAAGAGATATGATGGTAAGAGAGCATCAGGGATAAAGAAAAGAAAAGAGGCTGATTTGTGAAAAACAGTAAGGTGTAGCAAGTCTGGAAGGACAGGCCTGTGATAGATTATGAAGGACAATCAAGGCCACATAGAGGATTTTGAATTGAATTCTAGAAGACATAGGGAGCCATTGCAGCTTCTTGAGCAAGGGAAGTAGGAATGGAATACTCCAAACTGTGCCCAGGTGTATCACTGTTAACAACTGTAAGGACATGAGTTAGTATCCATCCCTTTTGGAAAGAATTACACATAGGTCAGGGTCCATGCTTCTGTGATTCTAATAGATCTCATGCTGGGTCATCTCCAGTCATCCTGATGAACATCTGGTCACTGGATCCAGATGGCTCCGGAGGAGAAATGAGGCTGGTGACCTGTACAGCCCTCCCTCACTCAAAACAAAGTCAAGTGCAAGTCATGTCATCATTTCTCTGATGCCATGGCCTTCTTCAAAAAGGACAAACACAAACAGATTCTAATAGATTAAGCTATAAAACCGGAGGCACATGAGGTCCACAAAATTCCTGAACTCAACCAAACCAAATTAAAATGTCCTTGGGAAACACTTAACAAAATAAAGAAAAATACAATCTAACTTAGATAATGCTAATTTTCTAAGTCAATATGCCTGTGGCTGGGGTCCATTTTCATTTGAATTTGACACCACTAAGGTTTTAGGACTCTAACATTCTCTGTGTTCTAACATTCTGGGTAAGGTTCTAGGATTCCACGTATGGAACACCTGTGAGACCAAAGACTATTTCCTCAAACATGTGTTTGTTGATGGAGAGATTAAAGTAAGATGGTTATTGCCCCCTCTTGGCAGTTTACACTGGATGGGAAGACTCTCAACAATGTAACTGGGGGACTCTCTTTGCAGCCCTCGGTGGAGCTGTCCAAGTAGGCCCCATCACCCACTCTTGTTTCATCTGCTTCATAATCCACCGTTTTTCATTTGTCAGTCTCTAAAGTGCCCCGTGTGTGTGTATGTGTGTGTGTGCGCGCGCAGAGTTATTTTCTATCTCCTGATGAGCTTTCCAACCTCCTAGCTGTCTCCCTTTTCCCCAGCCCCTCGCATACAGATCCCACAGGTCTCAGATCTGGGCCACCTGATGCTCACTGGGGTCACAAGGAGGCAAGACGGGGGCAGAGGGAAACGGAGACAACAATCACAACAAGAAGTGATGTTTGAGGAGTCTATCAGGTTCACCTGCTCCTGGAAGCCTTTCTCTCTCCCCCTGTAGAACTGATCCCCACTTTCTGCCTTGTAACCTTCACCACCTTATCCTCACATCTTGTTTGTGTGTTATTTGCATGCCTGTATCCCGTCAGAATGTGGGCAGGGCTGTCGGTGCCTTCCTTTTTATCCCCAGGGCATGTAGCAGGCATTTAATAAATGCCAGTTGGTTTTATTTGTCATTAAAGCACCTTAGAGATCATCTAATTTAACTCCCTCGTTTTGCAGTAGAGGAAACTGAGACCCAGGGAAGGGGCTTGCCCAAGATCACACAGGTGGTAACTGACAGAGATCTTCAGGGTGTGTGTGTGTTCATTCTTCTTGCCAAAGAAGACCACGCCATCAGAGAAATGATGACATGACTTGCACTTGACTTTGTTTTGAGTGAGGGAGGGCTGTGCAAAGTCACCAGCCTTACTTCTCCTCTAGAGCCATCTGAATCCAGTGACCAGATATTCATCAGGATGACTGGAGATGACCCAGGATGAGGCAATTGGGGTTAAGTGACTGGCCCAAGGTCACACAGCTAGTGAGTGTCAAGTGTCTGAGGTGAGATTTGAACTCTGGCTCTCTATCCACTGCACCACCTAGCTGCCATACAGGGTACCCAACCAGTGAAGGGCAGTACCCCACTAAGGCTCTGGAGTTGGTGGAAAGCCCCTGAGGGGGCCCTCAGAGATGCCCCTAGAAGGAGGCTATCCTTCTGTGACTTGGAAATCATTCATTTGTAACTAATTTGGAGGAAACCAGTAGATGGAGCCGGCCTCCTGCTTATATATTTATACATAAAAAAATATAAGGTATCCATAAAATCTTTAAAGATTAATCATTCTATAAAGATCAGTTGCTTTCTTCATAGAATTTAAATCTGAAGTGACAACAGCTAAAAGATAACATTTTTAAAACATAACTATATATATATATATATTACATATTTTCAAACTAAGTCAGTCTGTAGTGGCAGGGATCTTTTTATATATATAGTTTCATGTTTCTATTTGAGGTTGACACCACTGCCCTCCCTCCAGTCATGAAGATTTGGGTTCAAAACCCCCTCAAACACTTACAAGCTGTGTGACTCCAGATCAGTGATTTAACTACTCTAGGCCTCAGTTTCCCCATCTGTAAAATGGTCCAACTTTGTGACCTCTAAGTCCCTGGCTCTAGATCTCTGATCCTGTGATGGGCTTTGTAGGTCCCACAGACAAAGTGGTAGAGACACACCCTTCTTACCTGAAAATCATCCACAGGATTTTGAAAGAAAGAACAAGTCCTCCTATCAGAACAGTCAGACATCCTTGGATGCTGATGTCTATATCTCAGACCCACTGCAAGTTATTCTATGGGCATCAGGCAGCATTATTTTGCCCAATTTACAGAGGAGAAAACTAGGTCTCAGACCAAATGACCCACAGGGGTAAATGTCAGAGTCAACAAATGAAGCCAGACCTTTGGCACTTTTGTGTCTCCAGCCCCTAGCCTAATGCACCTGACAGTCATCAGACAAATAAAGAAATGAATGACCAAAATGAATGAAAAACTGAATGAATGAATAAATAGAATATTGAATTCTCAAAGCAGTGCTCTTCCCGGAATCCCATTGTTTGACTCCTTATTCCTGGAAGCCAGTTCTGTTTTCAAAATAAGCGAAGATTCCATGAGGTTTTTTGATCTTGCAGGCCACTAAGACCCTCAGACTTTTTCAGGATGTACTGCTGCCTAGTTATTCCTTCCTCATATTGTGCTGTCTAGTCATGTCCTTATGAAGTGGATTTCTTTTCTTTTTTTTAAACACAAGTGTAAGACCTTCATGAATCCCTATTAAGTCCACCAAACTCCTCTGACAAAAGAGAGAACTGAGGCCAGAGTGGAGAGGGGACTGGCGTAAGGTTAGTGGCAAGATCAGAACTGGACTCCAGTTTACCAAACAGCCCAGTCTGTGATCGTTCTACTCTCCTCAACTGTCTCCCCATCATCCCTCTCTTTCACAACACATCTGGCTTGGCAGGGCTGGTTTTAACAATTTGCCAGAACAAAAATTGAAACCAGTCTCCTAGCTGTTCAGTCACACCTCCTTCTGCCATCTTGGGAATCACACCCAGGAGGGTATTGTGGGTGGAGGACTGGAAGGCGAGTCAGCAAGCCGGCACTCAAATAGGCATCTACTTCCTGGGTATTTTCCCACCCATCAAGCTAGGACTGGGGCTCACATCCACAGTCTGCTGGTTTCTACTGTGTGACGTTGGGTGAGTGATTTGCCTCCTCTGGGCTTGAGTCACAATAAGTGAAATGAGGACGTTAGACTAGTCAAGGTCACATGTGACCGTCTAGGTCCTCAGATGCCACCCTTTGACTGAATACAAACATCACATGAAGTTTGGACTCAGTCACTCAGTCAAAGGGTGGCATCTGAGATCCTAGAGGGCCACATGTGGTCTCAAGTTCACAGGTTCCCCACTCCTGGACTAGACAGTTGCCAAACCCACCCTCAGCTCTCACCCTTTCTGCTCTGAGACCCCTCAGAGCTTTGAATCTTCTCTGCTTCGGGCAGTCGCCCAGCACCCACTGACCTTTACATCACATTTCCTCTAGGGAGGCCTCTCCCTGACAAGCTCCTCCCCTAGACTTTGACAAACCTGAAGAGCCAGGCAGGAGGGCTTGGCCCACAGGTAGAGGAGAAGAAATTGTTCCCTGCTGGAACTGCAGCAACCTAGGAGTGTGGGATCACAGATTGGAAGGAGCCTTAGAGATCGTCTCATCCAACCCCCTCATTTTACAGATGGGGCCTCAAGCCCAGAGAAGGGAAATCACTTGCTCAAGATCACACAGCTAGGAAACAGCAGTGCAGGGCCCTTCTTACTCCAGATGGAGGGCTCGCCTCCTGACATCATGCTCCAGGTCCCCCTTGATGCTGGGGCTCTGCCCCTGGGAGACAACACAGGAGAGATGCCCGAGGAGGACATAGAAGCCCTCATGGAGGAGATGGATTTCCTCCCTGGCCACTTTCACCTGGACCTGAACCTGAACTTTGAGCCAGGCTCCCGAGCCCCCTTCCGAGGCCGGGACATGAAACTACAGAGAGAAAGCCTGCGGTCGGAGTTGGAGTTTGAGACTGGGCCCCAGCAGTACGCAGTTAGGAACCTCCTGGGCGTCTTCGCATTCTACCTGGAGGAGCTGGAGCAGGCTCGGGAGCTCTTCCTGCAGGTGACACAGGAGGCGCCGGACAACCTTAACGCCTGGGCCAATCTGGCTTATGTCTATGATCATCTGGGTCTGGAGCAGGAGGGAGCCCAATGCACCGAGACTTTATCCAGCCTCATGGGCCTGGAGGCTGAGGATGAAGGGATGGCTGATGGAGACCTCACGTTCCGGGCAGCGCGCTGCCTGGCCGAGCAGGGCTATGCTTCGGCTTTCGATGTGGGCTTCATAAGTGAGAGTGACCAGGTCCAGAAGCTGACTGCCGGCATCGCCCTCTATGACAAAGGCCTAGCGTATGGGCAAAAGAAGGTCAGTGACTCACCCTGGTTCCTTCAGGGGTGCTTTGGTTCTCTGGGGGATTTGGAGGGGTAGTGGGTTAAAGGAAGGGGTTTGGGAGGCTGAACAAAGATGGAGCCAATGTTCCAGGAGGCAGAGAACAAGCGTTGATTAAGCACCCACTGTATGGACTTAGCCACCCATTCATTTATGCATCCAACACATATAGATTCCTAAAATGGCTAAACTGAGAGGGATCAGCCAAGCTAGAACTCCATCATCTGTCAGAGCTGGAAGGAACCTTGAATGGAGAAGGTTAGAGCCAGAAGGGATCTTGTAGGACATCTAGCCTAACTTTAGGAGTTCACCAGCATTGTCCAGACATTGCTCAAAGATGTCCAGGGGAAAGAAGGTGATAATCAGTCAATCACTCAGGATGCATTTATTAATCACTTACTACATTCCAGGCACTGGGCTACACACTAAGAGTACAAAGAAAGACAAGGACAATCCCTGCCCCTGAAAAGCTGACATTCTCTTGGGATGTTACAAAGTCTAGATAGAGTAGTTGCAGGGAACCTTAGTTCCTCCATCCTCTTGTTTATGGAGCCACATCTGGATGATTGTACTTGATTCTGGGTGCCCGATTTTAGGAAGGATATTGACAAGCTATAGGACAACCAGGATGGGCAGAGGACGGGAGAATATGTGTTGCAGTCATCTATCTGCTGAAGGCACTGGGCCCATTTAACCTGGAGAAGGGGAGACTCTGGAGCCCATGGTAGCTGCCTTCCGGTTTGTGGAGGGGAGATGAGATGTGACAAAACCAAGAGCCATGGGGGAGAGTTTCAGAGAAGCAGATTTAGTTTGCTTGGGAGGAAACACTTCCTATTAATTCTGGCTACCTCAAAGAGACTTGGGCTACCTCAGAAGGTAGTGAGTTCCCTGTCCCTGTGGGTCTCCAAGCCAAAGTTAGGCTGTTAACTCCTCTCTATACACTCTGCAATCCAGTGATAGTGACCTCTTTGCTATTTCTCAAATAAGATACTCCCTCCATGTCTTGAGCCCATGCATTTTCACAATCAGATAATATAATGATAAAAAAAATAGCTAAAATGCATGTAGCACTTTAAGGATTACAAAATGTTTTTTATTTATTATCCATTTATTATCCCTCCCCTTCCCTGTTAATGCCTTTCCTGTGAGCTAATTTTCCATTTGTTATATAGATATAGACACACATGTATGTTTGTATGCATATATTTCTATTTATCATCTCTATGTAGTTGTTTTCTGGTAGACCATGAGCTCCTTGAGGACAGGGACTGTTGTTTTGCTTTTCTTTGTATCCATAAGCACCTGACAAAGTAGAAGCTTAATAAATGCTTGTTGACTTGATGATTTGGTTCTTAAGCAGGTTCAAGGCTGGACAAGTTCGCTTCCAAGCTCCGAGTTGCTTGGGTTCTGTTGGGGATACATTTTGTTTCTGAGGCTGAGATGTCTTGGGTAAAATGATTAACTGCTGGGAAAGAGGCAGATGCAGTCTATAAATGTGAACACCATTTCTAGATTGTATAGAGTCTAGAACCTTCAGTGACTCCCCATTGGCATTCCCATCAAATCTGGACTCCTAAGCCTAGACTCCAAAACCACCCCACAATCTGGCCCCACCCAACTTTGCCAGCCATACATCTCACTATTCCCCTTGATGATTTGTAACATGCATCCCTGCTGGGATGCCCATTGCCACTTTCTACTGTGGTCTGCTTTCTGCCTGGTTCTCATGCATTTCCTCCTCTATGAATGGCCTTCCTCTGATCTCTGCCTGGTGAAGCTTTTTCCTTCACTCAAAGCTTAGCCTGGGGGCTTCCTTTTCTGGGCAGCCTGCCTCAGTTCCCCCCAGTCAACAGTGATTTTCTTCCTCTTCAGAAGCTGCATTGGTCTTTGCCTGTCCTCTCTATCACTCATTTGCTGTAGATGCCCATGGATTGAAGAAAAGTCTTTGCTCATCATATGTCCACAATCAGACTGTAAACTGAAGGGCTAGTATCCTGGTGCATTTTTCTTTGTATCTCCCCTGCTCTGAACATAGGGCCTTGAACATGGAAGTGGTACAAGACACATTCATGGAAATAAATGTACTATTTCCTATTTTCATAGATATAGATTCTGAATCTGTGATTTTCCCAGAATATGACACTCCCATATGAGGATACTCCCACTACCGAGGCAGGCTGGCACCTTCTCTGAAGCATATGGTCTTAGAGAATTGCCCAGGACCTTGGCAAGTGAAGTGATTTGCTCATGGTCACATATACAGAGTCTTGATGACTCAGAAACCAGCTCAGTAGGCATGATTCCAAGCTGCCTTTCCATTCTGGGTTCTATAGGCTAAGGACCCACCCAGCACAGTTCCAGGCACATAATTACACTTAGTAAATGCTTATTTCTGTGTATCGGCTCTAACATCTCATGAGTTTCCTTCATAAATATTAAACAGTATGGAAATGTGACCAATCCTATGCACTCCGAAGTCCTCTCCCTTTCCTAGGCTCCTCTTCCTCCACCCTGAGGGTCACACTTTCCTTGGCAGAGAATGGCAAGGCTGGAGTCGGACTTTCAGAGGTCACCCAGTTTAACGTCCCACTGTTTACAGATGAGCAAACAGACCCATTGGGTGAAGGCCACCCAGTTAGATAGTCAATCAAGCATTTAGTGAGTACTTAATATATGCATACACACACACACACACACACACACACATACACACACACACCATCAGTTTCAGGTGAGGGATGATCAAGGCAGGCTGCCTGGAAGAGGTGAGGAATAGGGACCCCATTGGAGCTTCAATCATTGGACTCTTTAGAGACTGCTCAGGAGAGACCTCACATTGGTGGGGAGTGGGGAGGAGGGAGTTAATGGAGAAACCCATTTGCATTGGGCCCCAGGAAGAGGACTGACAACAACATAGTGGGGTGTGTTGCCCTGGGGCCCTGAGGGAGGCTGACTCAGGCTGGGCAGAATCCCAGGAACATCTCTCCAAGCTCCCTGTCCTTTCTCTGGCCTCTTCAGAAGACCTGGGTCTGAGTCTTAGCTCTGAGATTCACTGACAAGGTCCTCAAAGTTCTCTGTCCCTAAGTTTTCTTGTCTGTAAAATGGGCTATGATAATCATAAAGGCCACAGGGGTATTTCAAGGAAACCCCACTTCAAACTGTCAAGTGCCATTGAAATGGGAGTTATCATTTCAGCTGTCACCACCATTGTTCATAAGGGGTCATGGTACCAGAGAAGGGGAGAGGGAGTCCCTTGTCCTTGGTGCAGCTGCCTCTGGTTCCAAGGGATATTATTGCTCATGCTCATTCATTCCCACCAATAATTAAAAAGTCCAAAGCCTCCCTCTATTGCCACTAGTGTCCCACACAAATTCAACTCCTTGGTGTTTCTCACAGTCTAGCCAGAGAGACAAGACATGAAGAGGGCAACTCATCCCTTACTGAGAATATGACACCCTAGGGAGTTGCTTGAGATCAATTTGTCCATGATTACATAGCTAGAGCCTGTCAGAAGTGGGATTTGAACTCAGATTGTTCTTCTATTGTAATGTGGCCCCCTAGCTACACCTGACTTTCTCTTGCGATGGACGCAGGGAGGGAGCTCATGTAGGAGGTGGACAGAAGGACATCCAGAGAGAGTCAAACAGGGCTGCAGAGGCTCAGAGGAGCAGGCTGCTGCTGCTGCTGCTGAAGATGACGACAGTTAACATTTTTATAGTCTTTTACAATTTGCAAAGCGCTTTACAAATATAATTTCATTGGATCGTTTTAAAAACCCTGAAAAGTAGGTGCTATTAATATCCCCATTTTACAGTTAAGAAAACTGAGGCAAGTGACTTTTCTAGAGTCACACAGCTGTGTGAGGCTGGATTTGAACTCAGGCTTTTCAGACTCTAGGTCCAAGGCTCTATCCACTGCACCACCCAGCTGCTTCAAGAAAGGAAGGAGAGAACCTCTCTGGCTAGGGGAATCCCTAGGGAAATTTCATATAGGGGGTAGTACCCAAGCTAGATCCTGAAGGAGGAGGAGGAGATGAGGGATGAGAGTCAGGTAGTCTTGGTTGTTGGACTAGTATATGCAAAGGCATGGAAGTGGGAGAATATGAGCTATTTTCAGGAGGAAATGAGTCCTCCAATCTAGAAACCTAGAATGACTATAGGGAGAGATAAAGTTGAAAGTCTGGGTCGAGGGCAAATGATGAGACATGAGACTAAGGAATGTGAATTTTATCCCAGAGACAGTAAGGACTTCTGAGAATGGCAGACTATGAAGTGGTCATCTTGTAGGGTGGCTTAGAGAGGGGAGAGAGAAGGAGACTAGATAAGGAGCTAGTACCTCTTCTACTGAAGGGTGAGAAGGACCTGAACCGGTGGTGTGGTCCAGTGAGTCAAGCAGAGGGATGGATGGGAGATGTACTGTGTCTACAATCTATCAGGCCTGGCAACTGATTGGAAGTGCAGGAAAGAGGAGGGAGAGGTAAGAGTCCAGCATGACACGAGGTGTGTTCTTGGATGCTTCTCTAGTTGGGTGTCGTTCCTTTCTCTTCCTGTCTCCTCTCCATAACTTTCCTTTTCAGTAAACATGACAGATGGCCTGGCATAGAGGATAGAGATTTGGCCTTGGATCCAGGAAGACCAGGGTTCGAGTCCTGACTCTGACACTTGTTTGTTGACTGGGTGACCCTAGGCAAGTTTCTTAACTTCTCAATGCCTTCAGTTATTCTAAAATTAAAAGTTGAAGGGTCTTACAGAAGAGATTTCCTGATCCAGGAGTTCCTTATAACCAGTGAAATCATAGGCCCTGTCCCTCTGCCCCTCTACGAACAAAGACTGATACGACATAATGAGACAAAGTATTGTTAGCTGTGACAATGGGAATGACCCCATGAAGGGGAGAGCACTTGAACTGAGCCCTGAAGGAAAGTAAAAAGTCCAAGAGATAGAAATATGGAAGAGCATTCTAGGCGTTGGGGGACAGCCCATGCAAAGGCAAACAAGTGGGACGTAGACAGGAAAGAGGCCAGTGGGGATGAAATGTGTAATATGTTTGGACAGGTTGCCAATAGGCATTGTGAGAGGGAGTTTCCACACTGGGAGTTACTTCCCAGTAAAGCACTTTTAACAAACTTCCTGCTATATAGTAGGCACATAATGTTTGTTTCCTTCCTTCTAGCCTCAACCTCCAATACAACTAACCATAACAGAGAGAGGTAGCCTGGCATAATAAATTTCCTAGTGTCCAGTCTCAGAATCGAGGAGACTTGAATTAAAATTCTTTGGATACATAATGTCATTGTGAGCATTGGCAAGTCCCCTAACCTCCCAGTGGACCCAAGTAACTCTCTTAAGACAGACAGTTAACATCTTCACTTGCCTGAGGTCATGGGATCACTGATTGGGAGCTAGAAAGGACCTTACAATCCACCTAAACCAATCCCCTAATTCCACAGATGAGCAAATTTAGACTTGAAGAGTGACCTGGGTAAATAGTGCCCTCATACTGAGAGTTTCCCATATTGATTTAATTTGGACACAGAGCAAGTGAAAAATAGCAAAAATATGGAATTAGCCTATTTGAAGATCTTGGTTGGATTGACTGAAATTAGTTTTAAAATGGCAGCATCCCATTTGTAATCACTTGACTGAAACTCACCTCATCTTTTTCATCCTTATGCTTTGAGGGAGCCACAAGGAAACCCACAGCTGTATATCCCAGCCTGTGCAGACCCTTTTCCTCCTTTCTGTTCCTTGACCTTGTCTTTCCATAAATGCTCCATGGAAAATCCCCAGCAGGACCCCAGAATGGCAGCCTGCCCCTGGCTCTTTTAATGTCTTATGGACACCACTACAGCACAATTAGCCACCCTTCTCTTCTACTCACACATCTCCTTGAGAAGGACTTTTGGCCAGTTCCTCATGGGAGTGACCTCCTCACAGGGCACACCTCTTCCTGCTGACATCAACCATGCCCTTGGGTCACTTATGGCTTTTAAAAAAATGTTACAATTTTATTTTTCCAATTACACATAAAAACAATTTTTATCTTTTGGGTCTTTTTTAAAAACAATTTTGAATTTCAAATTCTCCATCACACAGCCCTTCACCCTCCCTACCCTCCCTTCTCATTGAGAAGGGAAGCAATTTGATAGGTACGTGTGCAGTCATGTAAAATTTATTCCCATATTAGTCATGTTGTAAAAGAAAACATACAAAAAAAAACAAAGAAAAATAAAGTAAAAAAACAGTATGCTTCTATTAGCATTCAAATTCCATCAGTTCTTTCTCTACAGGTGCATAGCATTTTTAAAAATTTAATTAATTTATTTGTTTTCAGTTTTCAACACTCACTTCCATAAGTTTTAAATTTTCTGCCCTTCCCTCTTCCCTCCCTTCCTGAGATAGCATACAATCTTATATGGGTTCTATACATGCATTCTTATTAAACATATTTTCACATTAGACATGTTGCATTGAGGAATTAAAACGAATGGGAGAAACCATGAGAAAATCCAAACCAAATTTAAACACAACGAAAGAGACAATAGTATGCTTCATTCAGCATTCCGATTCCATAGTTCTTTCTCTGGATATGGATGGCATTTTGCCTCAAGAGTCCTTTGGAAATGTCTTAGCTCCTTGCATTGAAGTGAAGGGCTAAGTCTATCAGAAACAATTCTTGTTACTGTGTACAGTGTTCTCCTGGTTCTGCTCATTTCACTCATCATCAGTTCATATAAGTCTTTCCAGGTTTTTCTGAAGTCCACCTGTTCGTCATTTCTTATAGCACAATGGCATTCCATTGCATTCATATACCACAACAAGTCATTCCCCAATTGATGGGCATCCCTTTGATTTACAGTTTTTAACCACCACAAAGAGAGCTGCTATACATATTTTTGTACGTGTGACACCTTTTCCCATTTTTATGATCTCTTTGGGATATAGCCCTAAAAGTGATATTGCCAGGTCAAAGAGTATGCACATTTTTATAGCCCTTTGGACATAGTTCCAAACTGCTCTCCAGAATAGTTGGTTCAGGTCACAGCTCCACCAACAGTGAATTAGTATTTCAACTGTCCCACATCTTCTCCATCATTTATCATCTTCCTGTTTTGTCATGTTAGTCAATCTGATAGGTGTGATGTGGTACATCAGAATTGTTTTGATTTGCATCTCTCTAATCAATAGTGATTTAGAGCATTTTTTCATTTGACTATAAATAACTTTAATTTCTTCTTCTAAAAACTGCCAATTCATATCCTTTGACTATTTATCAGTTGGGGAATGACTTGTATTCTTGTAAATTTACTCAGTTTTCTATACATCTTAGAAATGAGGCCTTTATCATAGACACTGGTTGTAAAAATTCTTTCCCAGTTTTCTACTTCCTTCCTAATCTTGGTTGCACTGGCTTTGTGCAAAAATTTTTCAATTTAATGTAATCACAATTATTCATTTTGCATTTCATATTATTCTCTATCTCTTGTTTGGTCATAAATTTCTCCATTTTCTATAAATCTGACAAATAAGCTCTCCCTTCTCCCCTAATTTGTTATAATAGCATGGTTCCAAATTGCTCTCCAGAATGGTTGGATCAGTTCACAACTCCACCACAACAGAAACAAACGTATAAACCCTCCCACAAACATACGGTTTCTTGTTTGTGAGTGTCCCTTAACTGCTTTCCCCCCTCTCTGGGTCAGCAGAACCTAGATTTAAAAAACAAAAACCAAAAAGTCCTCCTGCCCCATTTCTGCTTAAAAAATGGCTCAGACTCTGTTCTCGTCAGAGAATGAATCCTGACGATGAAAATCAGACTCTCTCCATTATTGGGGTCAGTAGATTAGAAAGGAGAGAAGAACTGGAGGGAGAGCAGGAAGGAACTGTTGGTTGGATTCCCAGCTTTGCGTCTGGCAGCTGCACAAATAAAGGTGTGTCTGGACCAAACATACTCAACCTGTTGGGGAAGGCAGGAGTCAATTTCTCAGGGTCAATGTCCCAGTGAGGCAAAATTGAGCAGTGATCATCAAGGAAGTAGCTTCTGAGCTAAGGGATAAAATGTATAACACAGACTTACTGGATATTCAAAGGGGAAGGGAGGAGGAGAGAGAGGAAGAGGAGGAGATGAGTGAGTAGAAAGGGGATGGTGAGAATAAAGCCATAGAGAGTGGTGGGTCCATGGGGTCTTTGTCTTCTAAGACATTTGAGCTGGGAGAGAGGACCTTTAGAATTCAGAATGTTGAAGATCTCTGCCCCCACCCCATTCCTGGCTAGGAATCCCCTCCAAAACCTTCTAGACAAACCTACAGTTGAAGGACTTTACTATTTCAGAGGGGAGCCAGTCCACTTTGGAGTAACCTTGATTGCTAACTCCAGGTTACTGCCACCAACCAAGCATTCGATTCATCTCAGTACCAGGAACGTCGTGCTCACCTAAGCAGCTTAACACCCTCATTGTGGATCTAAGATGTCAAGTGACTTTCCCTCTCCTCAAGGATTTTTCATGGCAGGGCACTCACCACCATTTGTTCCATGTCTGGACAGCTCCAATCAGTAGGGTATGCAAATGCTGTGGCTTTCCTTCCCTCCACCTGCCAGCCCCATTATTCTTAGTTCTGCCTCCTGGGACCAAAAAAGACTGACCCCCTCATTGTCAGCTTCCTCATCTGTATCATGATGGAGCTGGACTGGGTCTCCTCCAGATCAAAAACTACCATCATAGTGACTGTGATCATTCAAGTCTTGTTCAGTCATGTCTGACTCCAGGTGACCTTATAGACTTTGTCCATGGGGTTTCTTGCAAAAATATCAGAGTGGTTTGTCATTTCCTTCTCCTGTGTTTCCCCATTTTACAGGTGAGGAACTAAGACAAATAGGGGTTGACTTCCCAGGGTGACGCAGCCAGTAAGTGAACTCAGCTCTTCCTGACTACAGGCCCCATGCTCTATCCACTGCATCACCTACCTGCCATTGATCTGCCCCAGCCTCCTGCCAGCCTTTTTCTCCAGGCTAAACGACCCCACATCTTTCAATCTATCCACATATGACATTGTTTCAAGTCCTTTCATCATCAGTCAGTCCATCAGTGAGCATTTATTGAGCACCAAGATGTGCCCATCAAGGTTCCCCTCTATCCTTCCTTTCAAAATGTGGGGCTCAGATCTGAACGTGTTGTTCCAGATGCAGTCTGAGCAGGGCAGAGGACAGAGGGGCCGTCACTTTGGTGGTCCAAGACGTCACACCTTTCTCAGATGCCATTCCCTTTTTAGGCTGCCATATTTTTATGCTGAACTTGTAGACCCCCAAAGCTCCCAGATAAGCTGCTTTCTGGTTGAGCCACCCTATTTATGAATAGGTGCCCTCTAGTAGGTAAGGAAACTGAGGCCCATGGATGGGCCATCATATATTTTAAGAATTGGTTTTGTGGAGCTTTAGATTTATCATTATAAAAATAACCAAACCAGGAAGGCTTTGGGAGAACACAGGGAAGAAGCCTGGGAGCAGAGGGCTTTCCATAATATTCCAATGGGGCTGGGAAGGTGGGTAGTGGTTTCCAGAGATGAGTGAATTAGGACAATTTTCTGGTGGGAGCTTTGGAGATCCCAAGTGTTTTTCTGAGAAAAAATTGCTACTCCCTCCTTCCTCTATTTCTTCCCTCATCCCCCCCTCCCTAGCGCGCGCGCACACACACACACACACACACACACACACCACTTTCCATGCTGACCCTGATCCTTCAATGGCCAGTGACATTCTGGAGTGGAGCCATTCACAATTGGCCACCTCCAAATGCTGGTGGGTCACGTGTTCAGTGCTTCTCTTGGCTACCACACTTAACTGAGGCTTACTACCATCATCAGTGGATTCCCAAGAGGCTGGTCAGATTTAGTGATGGTCTCTGAACAGGGAGAACTATAGAATAGAAAGCTGGAAGGGATCCTAGAGATCACCTAGTTCAGTCCCTTCCTTTTACAAGAAAACTGAGACCTGGGGATGAGAAGGGACTGCCCAAGGTTACACAGGCAGCAAGGAACACAGGATCGGAACTCATTTCTTCTGATCCAGTTTAGTTCAGTTCAACAAGGACTTATTGAGCACTTATTATGACCTAGATCCTGAGTCTACTGTGACAAAAACAAAAGATCCCTGCCCTCAGGAAACTCATATTCTATCAGAGGGGGGACAACATACACAGGTAAATGCCAATCTATTCAAAACAAATGCAAATTAATTTTGAGGGAAAGGGTGGGGTGCAGGGGGCAATCAGGGGAGGCCTTGTGGAGTGAGGGGCAATTGAACTGAGCCTCAAAGGTCTTCAGAGAGGCAGGGATGAGGAGGGAGAACAACTTGGACTTGGAGGAGAAAGAATGTGACTTTCCTTGCAGACAGTGGGGAGACTATTTCCATCTTCCTAGTGTGTGTCTTGAGCATTCCTCATTCCACAGTATGTGTTAATCATCAATGTTTTCTTATCTTTACTCATTTTTCTGGCCTTACTTCCTGGATTGGGACTTTCTATCAGGGCCAGGCTCTGTGTACTTATAAAAGGGATGGTGGGGGCCTTCTTTGATACAGATCAGGGTGATCTGGGATCCAGGGAATGAGGTGTTGTTCTTCAAGGATCTCAGGGGAATTCCCAGCTAGGGGACAGTTCCACAAAGCCTCCTTAGCAGCCTTTCCTGGCTGAACCTCTCCCCTAGTGTCCACAGGCTTCTGGCTGCCTCTGTGCTGAACTAAGCTGAAAAATCTGCTTACTAGTGCTTTTCTTTGCATTCCTAGATCATTTCTCAGTCGGGTGCTCTCTCTTCTAACCTTGCTGGAAGAGCTGTTTTGAGGGAGCTCAGCTATTTCCTCTATTCTATTTCCTCTTTGCCACCTTAGAGACAAAGGCACATGCAGAAGCATGGGAAAGAGCACATTTAGGGTTATGGATGGAGACCTAAAATTTCGGTAATTTTGGCTGGAGTGAAAGGGGATAGCGTGAAATCAGTTTGGACTGGTTAGTTGGAGTTCAGTTGTGAAAAGTTCTAGACATTAAACAGGGAAGAGTCAGGCTCAAACACATACTAGCTGTAGGACCCTGGGCAAGTCATTTAACCCAACTGACTCAAAAAAAAAAAGCTGTAGGGAGATGGTCAAGAGAGATGATGCCTGAGAAAGGTCCTTTGTAATTAACCATTGAGAGCTCATTAGTGACCTTAGAGCCACTGAAGTTGAGTGACTGAGAACAGAAATCCCAAACCCATCACTGTCTCCAACACCCAACTCAACATGTTACAGCTTGCACTGCTGACTCTCCCAAGTAGGCTGGGCCACACCTGTTTTCACTTTTCAGTGCATTCAGTTTAGGGTTGTGTCCTAGGCCTAAGAACTTCTCCTCCAATACTAATGGTTTCATAAAGGTGCAGGCCCCAGTAAACATCTTTTCCTGTCTGACTTACTGTGTCTAGGGAAATAGTATAGTGTATGGTAAAGTATATTTACCCTTCAGCCAGAGGATCTGAGTTCAAATCCTGCCTCTGACACTTACCTGACATTGGGCAAATCCCCTGACCTTTCCAGGCCTCAGTTTCTTCATTAGGCTACGTGGCCTCCAATCCTGTGAACCCTAAGTGATCAAACCTCCCTGGGCCTTTGTATGATAAGGGAGTTGCAGGTGATGGCTTCAGAATCCCCCCAAACCCAACCCCATCTCTAGAATCTTAGGATCCCGGCTCTTGGAAGTACACCCAGAGAGTTTTAATAAAGCCTTTCTAACAGGATAGAGGCCCAGTCACTAGTTCACCCATCTGAGATCTCTGGTGGCTTTCTCCTCCTCTTTATCGTCTGGAAATAAAGATTACCCCACCTGCAAAGGCGTCCTTGTGGCTCCACTGTGGTCACTTTCACATCTGGAGCATGTCCAGGTACTCAGCTAGAGTACAGCATTCAGTCCCAGATGCCACATTTTAGGAGATGACTTTGACAAGCTGGAACCTGCCCAGTAGGTGCAATGGGGTGGGAAGGTAAATGGAGACCTTCTTGTACAAAGACAGCTGATGGAATCCTTCTAGGCTGTGTGTGACCAAGAGAAGACTTAGAGGAGAGCCGTAGCACCTCCAAGTATATTGGAAGGTGTGTCATCGAGGAGAGGGAGACGGTTGTTCTCTAGCCCCAGAAGACAGAACTGGTTGAGACCAAAGGGAGCAGTTACAGAGGTGCAGATACTCACCCTGGTACTGGCACTCCTTGCCAATGAGCGCCGTCCAGCAATCACGCACCAAGTATTTATTTGGTACCTACTATGCACAACAATGGAACAGGCTGTTCCCTGTCATTGGAGATTTTCAAGCTGGGTTTGGATGGCCTCTTAAATACAGCAAACACTTAAAATGGTAACTGCCCAGTCAGTACAGATCATTGTGCCTAGTAGTGAGTGTAAAACAAAGATTAGATAAGGGAAATGGACATGATATAACAATTCTTGCTGTTCTGAAAGGTTGGCATTGGCTGCTCCAGGTGGTGATGGGCTCTGTTCCCCCTCCCTGGAGTCTAACGAGCCTGAAGAAGCACTGATCTAGAATAGCACAGGGGCTTCCTGCTGAATGGGACTCAATGGTAAAAAGAGAGAATGCAGAGGTATATGGTGCCTATTATGTGCAACAACGGAACAGGCTGTTCCCTGTCATTGGAGGTCTTCAAGCTGGGCTTGGATGACCTCTTAAATTCGCCACTGGACTTGTGACTTGTGATACTCTGACTCAGTTTCTTTTTTTGTATTTCTTAACCCTCACATAGTTACTTCACTTGGTAGCTCAGTCAATGAGGTATTTATTTATCTCCTACTGTGTGCCAGATAATGAGACTGTGTCTGTGCTAGGAACTGAAAATACAAGTACAAAGAATGAAATATCCCCTCCTGTCAAGGAACACACACTTTAGCGGAAAAAAGACAACCTAGAGGCAAGAGTAGAGCAGTCAAAGAGTTCTATGCAAATCAAATGTATTATTGCTGTTAAGAAATAAGATCTGACCCCTGTCCTTTCCCTGTCCACTTAATCTAGCAGCTAAGTAGACATCGAATACCTTGTTTAAGACTCACAGAAGATAGATGCTATTGTGGTCCCCATTTTACAGATGAGGAAACTAAGGCAAGCAGAAGTCAAAGGACTTACCCAGGGTCACACAAGGGTCTGAGAATGTATTTGAACTCAGGTTTTCCTCACTTAAGTTCAGTGCTCTACATTTACTACATAGCTAGCTGTCCCAAACTCTAACCCTAATTCAAAGAAAATGTTCCATACACACACACACACACACACACACACACACACACACTCATCTGTTCTCATTCTCAACTGAACCCTACTTTCACATAATAGGTTACATTAACCATGAACCGCTGTTATAAGGTAACAATCACTTAATCTTCAGGTCATGTCAAAGCTTTCAGCAACTTGAGCTTGGCTCCTGGAAATTCGTGCTAACTTGACATCAAAGTCTCTGTGCAATGATTTCATTCAGTCCTTGACCTTACTCAGGAGAGTGACCTCTGGTCTTTTCTTTCTTTCTCTAGCTTTTTTCTTAGATACCCTCTTCTGCAGTTCCCTCTCTCTAAGAGAGGAGTGAAGCAGTCCCCCCCATCTCTCTCCTCTGGCAGGGGGCAATTTGTCTCAATATACGCACAACAGATTTTTAGTTATGGAGTGGATTTTCCGGTTGCTCTTAGCAACAGTTTAAGGAACTGTTTCTGCTATAACCAGAAATACTTGTAAAGACACAGTCCTACCAGAACAAAAGGCAAGCTTTCAATGAGAATTCTAAGGCATTTCATCCCTGGGACTTAGCTGAATGGGTAGCAGAGCTTTGGTAATGAGGTTAAAGGTGTGAACCTATATGGTCCCAGACTGTAAAACCCAACCTCAGCCAGCTGCTTAAAGAATTCTAGGTTTCTGAACTGCAAGAGACCATCCCCTCTTTTTACAGAAAGGAAGGAGCGTGCCCAAGGTCCCACAGTTAATCAGTGGCAAGAGTAGGGCTTCATACTTGGGAAATTCATGCTGTTTTTTCCAAAGAATGAACTAAGAACATGAGTAAATTTGGGAACCGTCATGAGACCTTTCCCCTCATAACTCTTCACGAAATTTTACTCTGCAAGGGATATAGCAACCAGTCCTGCAATTTAAGCATGTTGCCACCAGGTGGCAATCAAGCATGTATCATGTAAACCCATCTTTACTTTAATGGAAAAGACTCCAAAAATGTTGCCCACTTACGGTGATCAGGGCAGTCTTTTCGATTCTGCTCAACTTCAGTCACATTTATGAAGTGCCTGCCTTATGCCAGGCCCTTTGCTAGGGGGCATGGAGCTGGAGATACTGAGATGAAAACTGGCATGGTTTCCTGCCCTAGAGAACGATACAAGATAACGATTATGGGGAATCTGTGTGGGTACAAGTGCCAACTGATACGCAAAGTCACATCATAAAAGGGATGAAAGAACTGTGTCTATTTAGACTGGAGAGGATACAAGGAGGAGGGAAGATGTAATTGCCATCTTCAAGCGTCTGAATGAAAGGTTGGCTTGGGGAAGAAAGAGAGCAGGGGTCTGTGAGGACCTAGCTGGCCGACATTCATTGTCATTGCATCACATAACGACAACTAGTATTTATGTGACACCTAAAGGGTGATTTTTGCATTGAGCACATCTGGTCCTCTCCTTCCTTCTTCCTTCATTGAATCTGATCATAAACCTAGTCCCTTTCAGGCATCTTTACTGGGCTGATCTGGAGAGAGAGACCTGGGAATGGGCTAAGTCTTTGATAAGAATGATGTAAAAAAAAAAAAAAAAAAAGATTTTAGTGCTAGGCTTTGTTTCAGAACTGATATTTTTTTTTAAAAGACTGATGAAGTTTCTCACTCAGATCAGTCAAAAACCTTCAGGCTTTTATACTGAGGGAAATGCTTTCTTGATGCTTCTAAAGGAGAGGTAGAGTAAGGGAGGTGGTAGATGGATCTTAGTATGTGTCCCGAACAAATCTGATGAACATGTCATGTGCAGCAGCGTGCTAGTAAGTGTTTAAAAACTGGCTCTTTGGAGGAAAAAATGTATACCCACAACACAACACACCTCAAATTCTTTAAGCAGCTGAGTTTAATCTGCGTAATTAACATTGTTACAACCCCTTTCTTAATTTTAGACAATCAACAGAACAATAAATCAAACCCCGCTTTTTAGTATTTTCTGATTTCTGAGGCATAAATGCTCACACTGAAAATTTAACACTCAGCTCACTGTTTGAACGGGTTCCAGAACGTCCCTACATATATGTATGTCTTTATCCAGGTCATTGATAAAAATGATTAACAGCTCAGGGACGAGCAGAGATCCATGGGGCACTCCATTGGAGACCTCCTGCCAAGTTAACATAGAATTCATTGCTGTCCAGGCGTCACCATTCAATTTTTCTGTCATCTGGTCCACTTCTTTTCATACTTCACAACCACAATGCTGCTATTGTCAACCACTTGATAAAGTCTAGGTAAACTTCCTCTTCAGCATTCCACTGATGTGGCAGGGAGGCAACAAGGAAAATAGAAAGAGTCCTGGATCTGAGTTCAAATTCTGGCTCTGCTACTTATGGACTCATAGGACCTTGGACAAATCACTTGAGTTCTTTTGACCCTGGTTCTCTCATCTGTGAAATGAGGGGTCTTGAAGGCCCCTTGTCACTCTGACTCTATGGTCCCATGACACCAGCTGAGGTGCTGTGTCAAACATAGGTAAAGTTGGTCTGAAATAATTGGATCTGAACCAAGCCAGACTGGCTCTTGGGCATGGTTACCTCTTCTTTGTCTAGAATTTTAATAAAAAGCATTAGATGTTTTAGTAATCAAAGTCAGGATCGTGAATCTCTTGTCTACAGATTCTATTTTCTTCCCCTTTTTTGAAAATTGGAACAGCATCTACGTGCCTTTATCATTCTGCCCCCCTTCTCCAGAGGTTCTCAGAGGTCACTGATGGGGCCCAAATATCACATTTGCTCATTTTTTCAGTGCCCTGGGAGTAGCCAAGTTTGCCATGATGATGTGAACTCATCGAGGCCAGCTCAGTACCCTCACTGGCTCCTTACCCACTTTGGGCTTCGCTGCTTTCTCTTTTTGTTCTTTCTTGTCCAGCCCAAAGAGAAGTCTTCCTCATAGAGAAAACAGATGAAAAATAAGGGCTGAGCTCTTCACCCTCTCCTACATCGTCCTTGGGCCCATACATGTACTGCCGTATGGGAGATGTCAGTCAGTGACTTAATAACAGCAATAGCTAGTATTTATGTACGGCTTGCAAAGTGCTTTACAAATATTATCTCATCTGACCCGCATAACAGCCCTGGGAGGGAGGTGCCATTACTAGCTTTTTCATATGACGAACTGAGGCAGACGGAGATTGAGTGACTTGCCCAGAGGAGGCCCATTGCTTTCTCTGACAATGAGAATAGGGGTATAGGGACATCATTCTGGGCAGTGAGGGAAAGTAGTGGAGAGATTTCATGGGATCCACAAGCTGAGGAATTGTTCCTTTGACCTGGCTTTGTCCGTGCTAGATCCCCGTGGAGGAGAAACGGAGCTGGTACTTCACGATGGCAACTCTGTTCATCAGGTAAGATGGCCATGGGTCACAGAGGGAGAGGAGCTTGGAGATGAGGATGGGGCCTGCACATACACAGGTTTTGGTTATCTCTCATAACCCTTTGAAGAACCGCAAAGAATAGCATCCCAGAAAGGGCTATCCCAGGGAGTTGGGTTATCCCAGGGAGTTGGGCTATCCCAGGGAGTTGGGTTATCCCAGGGAGTTGGGTTATCCCAGGGAGTTGGGCTACCCCAGGGCACAATAAACCATCTTTGCTGTCCCTGATTTTAGTCCAGGGCCCAGCACTGGGGAGCAAGCTTTTAATAAATTCTTGTTGACGTATGGATGGATGGATGGATGGATGAATGGATGGATGGATGGATGGATGGATGGATGGATGGATGGATGGATGGATGGATGGATGGATTGGCCACATGATGGAGGGTGGGGCTTCTAAAGGCACTAAGAAAGCTTAGAATCTCTTCCAGCTCTGGAGACTCAGAGCATAAATTCAGGAAAACAAAACAAGACACACAAACAACAACAGCAATATGTGTGTGTGTGTGTGAAGGTGCTAACCAGGGGGCATAGAGGACAGAGTTTTGGATTTGGAGTCACATTTAGAGTCTGTTACTGTGTGGCCTTGGACAAGTCCCTTCCCTTCTTGTGAGCCTCAGTTTCCTCATCTGTAAAATGGGCAGGTGGGATTAGAAGCCCTCTGTGGTCCATTCCAGCTTTACAGCTGTTACCCTCTATGATCTTATCAAATGTAGCGATATATGTAAAAAGCCCTTAGCACAATGCCTAGCACATAGTAGGCATTTTGTTGTTGTCCAGTCCTTTTAGTCATGTCTGATCCATGACCCTATTTGGGTGAAGTGACTCACCCAGGCTCACACAGCCATTAAGAATCTGATGTTGGATTTGAACTCAGATCTGCCTGACTCCAAGCTCTGTGCTCTACTATAGCGCCACCTAGCGACCCAGAAGGCACTTGATAAATGTTTATTCCTTTCTCTTATCCCTTTCTAGTCTGTCTTAAAATATATGAAAAGGTTGAACCAGATCAAGATTTTTAAGCTGAGGTTCAAGAAATGCTTTAAACTACTTGGTTAGCTGCATTTCCCTATAATTTGCTTCTTTGTAACCCTGTGTATTTCATGTCATTTGTTTAAAAATCCTGATACCGTGGAGGGGCTCAGTGACTCCCCCAGACAGCCTAAGGGGGAGAGGGGGCGCGGTTTTCAGAAATCCTTCTCCAGAAATCTCCTGAAATAACAGCATCCTTTCCTCTGAATTCTGGGGGGGAAAGTAGAGGGCCCGAGTAGTGTCCAGCCAAGGGCCTGGCTCCTAGTAGCCAATCAGTACATACTGCTTCACTGAAAGTAAGCCAAGCAAGACTAGGCAGAAGCCCTTGTCTCTTAACTGTCCCGGGGGTCCTAGCTGCTCTGGTCCCAGTTGGGTCACTCTTGGCAAGTCACTTTAAACTCTCTGAACTTCATTTTCCCCAACTGTAAAATGAAGGTAACTCTACTTGCTTTCTTATCCTCACAGGACTGTGTTGAGAAAAGTGCTCAAAGCACACATGAAATGGTGGTTCTGAGCATTATTTTAATTTGAGGTCCCTTTGAGCTTGTGACCACAAGGCTTCCCCCTGTAACTGGGCTGGATCCTAGGAGCCTAGGTCTGGAGCTGGAGAAGCCCTCTCTTCCAAACCCCCATTTGACAGATGGGGCAGCTATATTGGGTAGAGAAATGGGTTACTTTCCTCCTAGAAACTGAACCCCAAGCCCCAAGAAATAAACTTAGAGGGTCCTGGGGAAGCAGATTTGTTTGTCTGGGAGAAATGTCCTGCTTGGCTCCAAGGGAGAGAAGGAATGACCCATCCTATTCTGGTACCCTCCACAGGCTGGATGGCATCTTACTGAACCAGGGTGCTGAGGAGCAGAGGAGGCTGGCTCCTTTTAACCGCACCCTGAGGCTGCTCCGGGAAGTGGTCAAGTCCTCCAGCACCCACCATCGAGGTAATCAGAGTCTGCCAACCCCTCCCTCTCATCGCCCTCACCCTCTTGCACGGCCCCTCCCTCATCCGTGTGTCTGCCCCTGTCCATGCCCTAGCTCTCGTCCTCAGTTTCTCTCCTTGTCTCTGACCTTCCCTGTGTCTGTGCCTCTCTCCAGGATGCCAGCCCTGGCTCTAGAATGACATGTTGAAATCTTTCCTCTGGCTCCTCTTCCTTTTATGACCTTGGATGAGACTTTCCGTCCCTCCTCCTGTTTCCTCATCTGTACAAAGAGTAGCTTGGACTAGCTGGCCTCTGAGGTGCCTTCCTGTGCCAAAGAGGTCTGGGTCCTTTCTCTCATTCCCTATTTGTTTCTATTGCTTTCTCTGTCTCTCTTCCCATTACTGTCTCTTGTTTTATATTCCTCCCTCATTTAGTCTTTGTTTTTGTCACTACATCTCTAACAACTTCTCCTCCTCCTTCTCATTCTCCTTCTCCTTCTTCCTCTTCTCCTTCCCCCTTCTCCTCCTCCTCCTCCTCCTCCTCTTCTTCTTCTTCTTCTTCTTCTTCTTCTTCTTCTTCTTCTTCTTCTTCTTCTTCTTCTTCTTCTTCTTCTTCTTCTTCTTCTTCTTCTTCTTCTCCTTCTCTTCTTTTCCTTCTCCTTCTTCTCCCCCCTCCCCCTGACATTAAGCAGCTACAGGATACAGTGGATAGAGCTAGAATTGAAGTAAGGTGAATCTGAGCTCAAATTCCTCCTCAGACACTTGCTGTGTCTCTGTGTGACTCTGGCCAAGTCATTCTCACTCTCAGTTTCTTCATCTGTAAAATAGAGTTAATAGCATCTACCTCCCCGGGGTGCTTGTGAGGACCAAATGCAATTGTAATAGTAATTGTAAAGTGCTTAGTAAGTATTTTAGTAAATGTTTGTTGGCTGACTCACTGACTGTGCACCAGACAACTGTGCGGAGCTCTGAGGATCCAAAGAAGGGGAGAAATATGGTCCTTGCCCTGTAGGGGCTCGTACTCTAATAGGAGAGGCAACATGTGACATGAGCAAACAGCTCTGTACACAAAAGATACAGACGGTATGAATAGAAAGAAGATCATGTCAAAAGGAAGTTCCAGGGGGCAGGACAAGGACCATCAAAGACCTCTTAAAGGAAGCCAAGAAAACCCACACAGTGATGCCGAGAATGAAGGTGAACAACCGGAGGCAGAGGCGAGCAAGGCGAGCGTTCCCTGACAGAGCCAGAGGGCAACGGAGTATGGTAGGGGAGGACCAGCCAGGAGGCCAGTGTCAGCTGACCACAGGACAGCTGTCTAGGAGTAAGGTATAAGAGAGGCAGGAAGGGCTGGGGCTTTCAAAGTCAAACTGAGGATGTTCCGTTTGGTCTTGGGCATAATCGGGAACCACTGGAGCTTTTGGAGAAGGAGAAGTGACATAATCAGACATGAGTAAAGTTTAGGAAGATGTTAGGATGAAAAGACATCAGAACCAGACTCCCAAAGCACTTGGCAAGGTAGAGCATGAGGCAGAATCACATAAAATGGGATTTTTTTAATCCGATAAATTATTTTTGAACTCAATTTATTTTAAACTTAAATACACAATAAAAAAGAAAAAGAAACATATTATTAACTTAAATATTAAAACAAATACAAAATAAGAACAAAAGCATTGCCATGTGCACAGCAGACCATAAGAGAGAATTCAAAATATGCAGAAATAAATTTCTATTTCAGGAAAGCCTAAAAAATAAACCATATGCGTAGTGTTGAGAGTTGTTCATCTTCTAAGTTTTCTTTTGTTTTCTGCTGTGCACTTTTTACTTTGTGCTTTTTCCCTCCTGCCTCCCCCAAGAAGGTTACAATTATATATGTGTGTGTGTATACACACACATATTTATGCTTAGACATTAATAATCACACTCATATGTAGACATATACATTCACATGCATCTATGGAAGACCCTGCTATACTTATTTGCCCTCTGTTTCTCCGAGGGTAGACACCCTCTTCCTTCATAAGTCTGAGTCTTTCCATATTTCTTTAACTCCACTAACTTGTTATTTCCTATACCACAGCAATATTCCAACCTTATAATATCTAGTTATTTTAAATAGTCTGAAACAATATTGATTAATATGGCTGACATATAGTGTCGTTACTCTATTTTTCTCTTTTGATTAAATCTATTTTTGCTTTAACTCTGTCTGAGATGGTGATTACCAGCCCTGCTCCTTTATCCGTAACAAATTCTACTTGTGATTTTTATTTTATGTTTGGGTGTCTCTTATTTCCCATCTCTTCTCAGTGCTTTACTTCTACCTGCTACCTTGCCTTCCTAGTATTTAATCTACACCCTTCCCACAGGATCTATCTATCCCTTATCTCCCATTCCCATATATCTAAACACTCTTCTATACCCTCCCTTATCCTATTCCCTTGCCCTCTTCTGTAGAGATCCCTCCCTTATCCTTTCCCCCCTCCCTATCCCCTTACCATTTCATTTCTCTCTAAATTAAGAAGACTTTTAGACTCTTCTAGATATACATGTATTGTTCCCTCTTAAACCCATTCCTGATGAAAGTCGGGTTCCAGAACTAGCAGCCCTCCTCCCTCACCTAATTCCTCTGTGTTAGTTCTTCCTGTCACAATTCATTTGTATAGCCTAATTGCTCTTAGAGATATACACAAACATAAAACAAAGATCAGGAGTAGAATTTGTTTGGGAAAAAGGAGCAGGCTGGTAATCGTGATTTCAGACAAAGTGGGAGCTAAAATAGATGAAATCAAAAGAGAAAAACGGGGAAACTACACTATGTCAGCCATATTTATCAACATTGATTTGGACTACTTCAAACAACTAAACAGTATAAGGTGGGAATATTACTATGATGTAGAAGATGATGAGTTGGTGGACTTGGAAAAATGTGGAAAGACTTGGACTTAAGAAGGAAGAGGTTATGCACCTTCAGAGAAACAGAGGATAAGGAAGTTAGTATGCATATGCATAGATGCATATGAATGTATATATCTATACATGATATGATTATCAATATCTAAGTATATGTATGTGTCAATGTATGTATGTAGGGGTATATGTGTATATATGTATTCTTTGTGCATATATGTCCATGTATGTATGTATGTATATAAATATAGATATGCCTGTGTGTGTGTGTGTATATCCATGCTTAATTGTAGCCTTGGTAGGGGGTAGAGGAAGAGGGAAAAAAGAGCAAATGCATAGCAGAGAACAAAAGAAAACTTAACAAGGAAGCAAAGAAAAGAGGGACAGCTCTTGATACAGTAGGTAGCCTTGATTATATAGACTTTCTTGAAATGAAAATTTATTGCTGCATATTTTGAATCCTCTCTCACATTCTGCTGTATGCATACATGGCAGTACTTTTAAATTTTTCTTCTGTATTATTTTAGTTTCAATATTAAAGTTTGTTTCTTTTTTCTTTTCTTGTTTTGTATTTAAGTTTAAAATAAAAATTTTACAAATTAAAAAAAGAAACAAGTTAATGACTCTCTTAAAGATGAAATTTAGTTGACTTAACTGTGAAGTCTCACAGTTGGATTATAAAAAAATATCTTCCTGGCTCAGATTCAATCCAGCTCAGACTCTGTCTAGCTGAGATTCTATCTGCCCGCTTGTTAATACAAGCGTTACAAGTGCTTAGGTTCCTTAAGAATCAATCCAGTATGGCGAATCTTTAATAAACTTTGCTTTTCTTTGACTTTAAAAACAAACAAATATAAAAACATCTTCCTAAGTACCCGAAGAAGGAGACAGGGATAGACATCGTGTGTCTGTTCTGTTTATCCTGTCCCTTGTTCTGGGAAGCTAGGTGGCGCTACAATGGATAGAGTGCTGGATCTGGAGTCAGGGAAGACGTGAGTTCAAATACTGCCTTAGACACTATCTGTGACTCTGGGCAAGTCACTTGACCCTGTTTGCCTCAGTTTCCTCATCTATAAAATGAGCTGAAGAAGGAAATGACAAGCCACTCCAGTTTTTCTGCCAAGAAACCCCCAAATGGGATCATGAAAAGTCAGACATGAAAATGACTAAAGAATAAAATTTCTTATTTGTATGTAGCCGTTTGTATGTTGTCTCTAGATTAGAATAAGATCTTGAAAACAGAAATGGTTCCCTCCCTTTCTTTGCATCCCCAGCACAGCACACTGCTTAGCCCACAGTAGGCACTTTAAATGTTTGTTACCTAGCTGGGGTGGGGTGGGGGAGTCCTGGAGGATTTAGCCACTTACACACTCTGCCCTAAACCACAGGCTGCCTCAGAAACTCATCACTTTCCTTCTTTGGGTCTCTTTCCTTGCCGCAGAGGATGGAAGAGCAGAATGGCTGAGCAGTCCAATTCCAGAAGGTTCTGAGGGTTTGGTTCCAAATAAGCAGAGATCATTCTAACTTCTGTCTTTGCTTCTCACCCTGAGGCACAGTCCCTGACACATAGTAGGCAATTATAATAAATGCTTGTTTGCTTAATTAATGGGAATGAATGAAAACATTTATTAAGCACTTACTTTGTGCCGGGCAGTAAACTGAGTGGGTGAGAGCGTTTCTTGAGGCCTGAGCTTCTACCTCTCTGTACTTCACATGGACCTTTGCCAGAGCTTGAAGCAGAGCTCAAAGTTTGGCTGGGCTCTCCTTTGTTCAAGTGTCCCTAAGGTCCCTTTCTCTCCTTCAGCTCTGGCCTGGTGCTACCTTGGGATGCTTCTGGAAAGGAAAGACACCTTCTCTACTACCCCTATGGGCGTGCATGACTGCGGCTACTCAGGGACTGACCCCCTGGACTGTTTTGGCAAGGTACGTAGCCTAGCCTGGAGGAAGACTGAAGAAATCAGAACCAGACCTCTGAGCCCCTTGGGGGAGAGAGGAACAGAACCAGGAAGGGTCAGATGATGTCAGAGCCTTGCTCAGCATCTTTGAATGGGCAACAGGATGAAGTCTAGAATCCTTAGCCTATCTGTCTTGGCAGGGCAGCATTCTCTAGGCTTTTTTGGTGGAGAGATCTCTGACTTCAGGGTCAGAAAAGCTGGGTATAAAGCTTGGCTCTGGTGCCAAGATCAAGTCGTTTGACTTTCCCAGGCCTCAGTTTCTTCATCTATAAAGTGAGGGGTGGCCTCCAAGGTCCCTTCCAGCTATGGGGCAGTCCTCTTATTTTCCTCTGCTCTTCCTCATGTGCACTAAACATGTATCCCACAAGTGCATATGTGAAGTCCAAACCAGATCAAAATGTGGTTCCTCTCTGGTTTGAAAGTGTTGAATTGTTGGGAAAAAAGCAATAGATAAACACACATGGTTTTCTAAGTCAACATGTGGCCCACCCAAATCCTTCTGTACAGTTTAGCAGTCCCCATTTCCTTTTCAGGTTGACCCCCATCCTCTACAAATCAGGCCCATGCAAGTTGTATCTTTCTTCTCCCTCGGTATGGAACCCCCTCCTACCTCATCTCTATTTGTCAAACATTATGCATCCTTCAAGGCCAAGTAGAAATGGCAACTCCTCCTGGAAATCCTCCCCAATATTCCCAGCCAGAAGTGAGCTCCCCATTCTCAGATCTGAGAATCATAGACTCCTGGATGTTTGGGTGTCTTTGAGACATGGAAACTGAGACTCAGAAAGGAAAAGTGACTGGTCCACACTCACCCAGAGAAGTGGCACAATAGGTAACATGCTGGACCTGGAGTCAGGAAGACCTGAGTTCAAATCTGACCTCAGACATTTAGTTGTATGACCCTGGGCAAGTCATTTAGCCTTTGTTTGCCTTGGTTGTCTCAGCTGTAAAATGGGGGTGATAGCAGCACCTACCATAATAGGGTTTGTTGGGAGGATCAATTGAGATAATATTTGGAAAGAGCTTAGGACAGTGCCTGGCACACAGTAGGCACTTAATAAATGTTTGTTTCCTTCCTTGAGGAAATTCTATAATTTCTGGATTCTATCACTAATCAAACTATACTTTTTATTTAGTGCATATATATCAAGTATTTATTAAGTGTTATAGAGAGATCACATGTGTGTATCTATAGCGTTATGTGTGTGTGTATGTGTGTATATGTGTGTGTGTATATTATATATATATATATAAATGTACACACATGTTTATACCACTTAGTAAATGCCTGTTGATTGGTTGAGTCTTACCACAAAATAATACTCCTAAGGCACAGATTCCCAAATCATTCCTCTGCTTGAAAGTCTTCAGTGGTTTCCTGTTGCCTGGAAGATACAAATTCCTCATCCTGGTATATGACACCCTCCATAATCTGGCTCTCACCTACCTTTCCAGTCGAATTTCTCACCAGTTCCCTCATATACTTTTCCCTTCCAGCCAAACTAGACCATATATGAGCTCTTCCAAAAACTCAACATTCCATCTCCCACCTCCTTGCGTCTGCACGAGCTGTGCTCCCATGCTCAGAAAGTCCTCCCTCCCTCCCTCCTAATCTGCACTTCTCAAACTCCTTATACTCCATCGAGGCTTCCCTAAAGACCTCCCTGATCACCTCCCTAGCTGTCAGGGCCCCTCCCGTCTCTGGCTTGTATCCCTTGGTACACATTTCATATTTGCTCATCTATGGACACCATATGTCAACTGCCTGCTGCTTGTGGGGTGCAACATGACCAGAGTATTCCTCTTCCCCTAGGACAGCCTAGCTCTAGGCTCCCGACACTGCCAGAAAACAAAGAATAAGCTCATGGAGGGTAGGGACTATTTTGTCTCATCCCCCATATCTAGCACTGAGCCTTGCAAACAGTAAGCACTTAATACATGCTTGTTGAAATGAATTAAATGAATGATTGTCCCTTATTAGATTATAAGCTCTGTGAGGACAGGAGCCAGGTCTTATCCTTGTGTTCTCAACAGGAACTAGCACAGAACCTTGTGTATAGTAGGGGCGTTGACATTTTGTGCTGAATGAATGAATGAGAGAATGAACGAATGAATCCCAGCTTCCTTTCTTGGCTTCTACATCCTTCTGCTGCTGCATTTGCCTACCTGCCCAATTAACGGTTTATTTGTAATCACTGTCCTCTCCAGGCCATAGAGATTGCCAAAAACCATGCACCCATCTTGAACCGACTGGCCAAGATCTTCCATTTCCTGGGGAAGCAAGACATGGCCATCGGCATCTGCAACATGGCTTTGGACATCCTGCCACATCCCGAGCTCAACTGGCAGGCTTACTGCACGAGGGCCAAGGTACAGAACAAGAGCTTCCCAGGACCTATGGCTATAGGCAGGGTGGCAAAGAGGGAGGGGGGAGAGTGTCAAGGGACCCTCAGCTGATCATGATTAGGGGCTGGATATTCATAGACTCTCCAAGGGGTTGAGTAGGACATGAGAAAGCATTTGGGTGTCTGTCCCCTAGAAGGGATTCATCCAGCCTTTATTGAGCCCTTTCAGGGATAGGGAGCTTACTGCCTCCTGTTGTAGCACAGTCCCCTTGGGATTGTTAGGAAGCTTTTGCCTAGTATCAAGTCTTAGACATCTGTGGCTTTCTCTGGGGTCAAGCAGGACAAGTCCAAACTTTCTTCAGAATGACGGCCTATCAGACACTTGTCCCATCTGTCACATTCCCCTGGACTTTTCTCTTCTCTGGCCCTGTCTGAATCCTCTTCGCCTCCAAATCATAAGGGATTATTGAAAGCTGATTTAAGAGGTTTTCCTGGAGAAGCTGAAAATCCCGGGAGGGGTAGTAGATGAGCAGTTGCTGTCACTTTCAGAATTCCCCTGAGTTAATTTTGTCTACCTATAGATCCACACCAAGGCATACCTACGTGACTTGGAGCGGGCCAAGGCTGGGCTGGGAAGTCTGCCAGACAGGAATCACCTCACTATAGCCAAGAATGATCTGGAGGAGGTGGTCAAGGTGTGTCCAGGCCTAAAGACCTACCTGGACATTGGTCAGGTGAGACATTAGTCAAGGGATCTCCCACACCTCCCCTTCTCTGTGAATGAGAGTTGCCTAGAACACAAGGGGTTAGATGACTTATCCAGGGCCATGCAGCCAGGATATCTCAGCACCTTGAACCTAGGTCTTCCTGACTCTGAGGTCATCTCTCTATCTTATAAGCCATGCTACCCTAGAGTATAACCAAATAGCTTCTCTATACTTACATTTTAATAAAGTTCTGCATAGCTAAGAATGACAGTATTATTGTCTGCAGACTCTCAACACTGGGAGGGACCTCAGAGGCCACATGATCCAAACTGAACATGAACAAGAATCCTCTATTCAGCAACTCCAGTGAGTGACCATCCAGCCTCTGCTTGGATGCCTCCAGTGACAGGGAACTCACTACTCACTAGCTACTAGAGAGGTATCATGGGTCATTGGAAAGAGCTGTGGATTTCCAGAGCAAAGACCTCAGTTCAAATCCCTACATGTAAGCTACATGTGTGACTTAAGCTGTCTAGACTTCAGTCTATAAATGGCAGTTGGACTGGATGGGATCTCTCTGGTCCAGCTTGAGATCTAAGAGTCCTTCCTGAGTCAGCTGGTCCCACTTAGCCATAGACTAATTATTAGGTACTTTTTCTTCAAGTTGAGTTCTCAACTCCCCAGCTGTAACTGGCACTGGTGAAATCCACATGGCTGCGTAAAGTCTCCA
Organism: Bettongia penicillata ogilbyi; assembly: GCA_023548195.1. NCBI lineage: Eukaryota > Metazoa > Chordata > Mammalia > Diprotodontia > Potoroidae > Bettongia > Bettongia penicillata. Next base: position 3,541,683 of record JAJHZJ010000096.1, read on the forward strand.
GTGTCATGGCTAACTTGCTTGCTAAGCTGATCATATTGTCTCCCTTCCTGACCCAATCAAGAGGATCTCACAAAGTCCCCAAGACTTAGAACACTGTCTGGCTCACAACTAAGAACTAAGGATACATGAAAAGGCAAAAATATCCTCCCTGCCCTTAAGGAGCTTATTAGTCTAATGAGAGAGAAAGTTAGGTGAAGTTAGAGTTCATTGGGACTTATTTTAGAGGTGAGGCAACTGAGGCCCAGTAAGTTGCCAAGCAGAGACTTGAACCCGAGTCCCCTTCCTCTAAATCCAGTTCTCTTTCTCCCACACTGTCCATCTGACTTGCCTCTGGCTCCTCTCCCTTCTCCCCAGGTCTACTATTACATGGGGGTGGACGCCGTGAAGGAGCTGCTGGCCGTGGATGAGTCCGCCCTAAACAAGGCTCTGGTCTTCTTCGCCAAGGCCATGGAGTCGGACATGGGCGAGACGTTGCCCGAGATCCAGCTCCTCCGAGGCAAGTGCCTGCGGATTAAGGGCGAGGAACCCAATGCCGTGGAGTGCTTCAAGCGTGCCATAGAACTGGACGAGAGCGGGTCTCGCCACACGGAGGGCTTCCGCTGCCTTCTGGAGACCCTGCTGGCCCTCCTGGGCCAGGCCCGTCTGAGTGCCAGTGAGCTGGGCCAAGAGGTGGACATGTGGGTGCGCAAGGCTGAGCGCAAGTACCCGGCGGAGCTAGTGAGGCAAGAGCTACAGCGCGTGTACCGCAGCCACCCAGCAGAGGTGGTGGTCCTGTCCAAGGCCATGGTGGCTCAGGGCAGGCTGCAGCTGGTCCGCCTGCTGTTTGACAGCATGGGCGACAGGTGGAGGAAGCCGCAACTGGCCCAGAGGTCCCTCTCCTTCTGAGCCGTGGGCGCTTCTAGAGACGTAGGAGCCGAGACATCATATCCAATTCTAGGGCTATGTTTCAGGATGGTCACTGACCAGCTGGCATGTCTAGATGGGAATCTGGGAATAACAGCCAGCATCTAGAGAGCACTTTCAAGGTGTGCAAAGTGTCATCAGTGTGCTGGAAAGACTGACCCAGCATAGAAGCCTTCAGAACAACCCCCAATTCACGAGTCTCCTGCGGGGTATCAGACAAAACCAGCATCTTTGACTCTCTAATGAGCTGGCCAGATATCCTGTGTTTGGAAGGCCCTCCCTCATTCCTTTTGTCTCCTGGAATTCAGAGCGTCTTTCACAGCACAGCTGAAGGTCTTCCTCCTCCTTTTTACTTGGTATTACTTTATATATGTCTCATTTAGTTCACAGTATCCATAGAATGTAACCTGCCTCAGGGAAGTTTTATTTTTGTCTGTATCCCAAATGCATTGCACATAGTAGGCACTGAATAAATGTATGCTAAATTGAATTTATATACTCATAGAGACACAAATCTCATAGAGGTGTTGGAGATCAGCCTTAAACAGCTGGGGAGGGGGAGTTCAGCCCTATAATTTCATTAGCTCCAAGCAAAGAAACACTCTATTAATTGTTACCTAGTACCATTGGGAGATTGAATGACTTGTCTAGGGGGGTGGGTCCTACTGCCAGTCTATATTCGAAGCAGGATTTGAACCTGCACCTTTCTGGCTCAGGAGTTAGCTCTCTGGCTACCATACCATACTGACTCTCTACCTCAAGTCTGTTATCCCACCTTCTTTCACAATTCCCTCTATTAAAGAACTTGTCCAAGTATGACATTATCCTTTTTACAGATGAGGAAACTAAGGCTCATAGAAGCTAGGAAGTGAGGAAGTCAGGATCTGAACCCAGGACTCCCCAACTCCAAGTTCACCATGCTGCTTCTGCCTAATATCTCACCTCTATTTACAGCTTTAAGATTTACAAAATGCTTTCCTCGAAAGGACCCCGGCTAATGTGATTATCTCCATTTTTTTGAATGAGGAAACGGACACTGACAGAATCAGGTCCTGTTCCCCAGGACCCTCCATAAGCCTTTTCACTGACTGTCCTCCATGCCTAGAATTTTCTCCCTCTTCCCCTCCATCTTCTAATGTCTCAGGTTTCCTTCAAAACCCGCCTCAAATCTCACCCTCTTCAGGTTTTTCCTTGGCCCCCTGCCCCTCTCCCGTTCTCTCCTCTCCCTCCACTGTGCCCCTCCCGTGTTTTTCCTTTGGGGAATATCTTGAATATACACAGCTGTTTGTATGTTGTCTCCCCATTGAAATGTGACATTTTTGAGGGTGTGGATTTTGCCTTTCTTTTATCTCCAGTGATGGCACCGTGCCTGGCACAGAGTAAATACTTAACAAGGACTTGGTGACTGACTGACTGCCGATTTAGGTCCAAGCAAATGCATTCTTAGGCTGTATGAGGGAAGGCATGGGCTGAAGAATGGGAGTGGGAATGCCCCCGTTGGGCTCTGCCCTGTGCAGGTTATGTCTGGGACTCTGTTCAGCATGACCACGATTATATAGAGACCAGTGAACATGCCATACTCAGAGCAAAAAGGGAGTTTAGCCTAGACAAGAGAAAGCTTAGGGGGTACCTGATAGCTATCTCTAAGCATTTGAAGGGTTATCATGAGAAAGATGGATTTCTCTGCTTGGCTTTATAAGGCAGAATTAAGAGTGATGGGTGGCAGTTACAACAAGATAGATTTAGGCTTAATGTCAGCAAACACTTCCTAAAAATGAAAGCTGTCCCAAAGGGAAATGGGCTGCCTTAGGAGGTGGTGAGCTCCCTGTGAGAAATCTTCCGCAGAGACTGGATGAACAATTGCTAGGTACATTATTGTAGGGATTCTTGTTCAAGTCTGGGGTGGATCAGATGATCTCTAGGGTCCTTTCTGGGTCTGACATTCTATGATTCTGCTGCCCTAGTACTATCTCCCTCCCATGGGTTGTTTTAAGAAAAGTCCTCGATAAATCTCAAAGGGTTGATGGAGATGTGAGTTCTTCTGGTTTTTATAGAAACTGTCAGAGCCAGGCTGGACTCCAGGGGACATCTGGCTGCCATTTCTGTTTCAGAAGGTTTGAGACCTCGGGTTGTTAAGAGATGCCGTTTTGGGGTGTGAGCAGAGTAGGGTGGGATGGGGTAGGTGGTTATTCTTTCATTAGAGCTGACAAAACTTCCTAGCTTCCCTACCCACCCAAACCTCTAGGGAACCTGCTGTCATGCCTCGTTAGGCACCCAGAAGCCTCCTAGGAGGTGCCTTATGAAACCTCTAATAATAGAATAATTAGTGTAATGATGATTAATGACACCTTGGATTTATCTCTCTCCAACATCCCCATTCCTCCCTCCAGTGAGATCTGTCCCCTCAACAGTCTTAAACAGGGGGATGGGGCTTTGGGGGGCTTTAGACTTGCCTCTTCTTCCTGGATCTAATCTCAGTATTTATTAACCATCTTTATGCAGTGGAAAGGGCATTTAGGGTCAGAGAAGCTAAATTCAAATCCTGACTTTGCTACTTACTTATGAACTTGAGCAAATTACTTACCCTCTCTAGACCTCAGTTTTCTCATCTGTAAAATAAAGAGATTGAACTCAATGACCCTTAAGCTTGAAATTTGATTCTCTGATCTATGTATAATACAAAATAGAATCTATACATATAGGTAAAGTATAATGTGCTATGCAATGGGATGAGGGAGAGATCACTCCCAAATGTGGGAATCAGAGAAGGCTTCATAGAGAAGGAAAAATGTGAACGATGAATAAGAAGTCAATATGCAAAGATTAGAGATAGGGGAAGGAGGGGTGAGCGAATGAGTGCCTGTTCCAGATAGAGTTGGAAAAGACACACAGGCAGAATTCATTTCCTCCATCCAGGAAACCCCAAGGATTCTGTGGAGAGATTTCAATGGGTCCATGAACTTGGAAGGAAAAAAATTACATCTTTATTTTCATCTTTAACTTCATCTTTATTTTAATTTATTAAAATTAGCATTTCTTCTATTAAGAATGTAGGCTACAAAACATGGTTTCGAAAGGATTCTGTAGGTTACTAAAGGGGTCCATGACACATAAAAAAGGCTAAGAACCTCCTCCCCAAGAGCCTCATTCCCAGTACAACATACTCTTGCCTCTGAATGGTTTCTAACAACTTAGGGCCAGATGAATATGGATAAGGGAATAATGGTTGGAGTGGGGGGATAGGAGCAGAGGGATAATGAACAAACCCTGGGCTTCAAGACCAGATAGAACATCCTCACTTTGTGACTGACCAAGAGTCGTTATTGTTCATTTTTGATGAAATATGCAGAATCCAAATGGAAGAGGGATTTTTCCCCATTGATGGTAAGTCCAAATGTATCCCTGTCAGGAGTGATACTGAGTCTCAGAATTCTACAGCCCATTCTCAATGAGATACACAGTCACTTTACATATGGGCCAAACAATACCCACTGGAAAAGCCAAGTGGATAGAGTCCCTGTTGTCCAGACCAAAGCATGCAGTTAGATGGTTCACTGAGTTCAGTCCATCAGTACTTGTATTTTCAGACACTGCAGATGGACAGTGAGCTGATCCCAGAATTGAGTAGGAGAAAGAGAGTGAGTGGGATTACTTTTGGGAAATGTTATAGCACTTTTGGGTAGCTAAGTGGTGCAATGGATAGAGCATCAGAAGGTTCTGAGTTCAAATTTGACCTCAGATACTTTCTAGCTGGGTGACTCTGGCCAGTCAGCCTCAGTTTCCTCTTCTGTAAGATGGAAATCTTCTGGAGAAGGAAATGGCAAATCACTCCAGTATCTGCCAAGAAAATCTCAAATGGGGCCACAAAAAATCAGACATAACTGAAAACAACGACAGCACTTTTGGTGATCTCAAGCTACCTTCTGACACGACTCCATCTTTCGACTTCTAAAATTCTCCTGGTGATAGTATAATGCTGCAAATCATGGAGCCATACAACCTTCAAAGGCTCAACATGGCAGACAATTCCCACAACAATGGAGAGAAGCATGGTAAGTATAAGGGGGTTGTGGCCTATTACTGACCATGATTCACATACATAAGATATACCATCGAGGGCATCTCGATGTCATAGAGTGAGAATGAAAAATAACAGATGAGCCGCCCAAGGATGGCAATGGAATCCATGCATGAGATGTTCAAAGACACAGAAGAAGGCCTCTGATGCATTGGGCAGATGATCTGTGGAGGATTAATGGAAAAACATGGACGAGAATCACCCGATGGAGAATGTGCTGGACTGCTTCAGTGCCTTGACAGGAGCAACAATCATGGAGTCATAGAAGTACTGAAAGATGATTATGAGTGACCAAGGGCAGATTTCTTCCTCTCTTGGAATCTTAGTTTTCTTCTCTTTGCCCTCCCTCCCTTCAAACACTGTCATCAGGAAAAGCACTTGTCAAGTCAACAAGCATTTATTAAGCACCTTACTATGTGCCAGGCACTGTGGGCAAACTGGACATTACCTCAGAGGGAAGGGGCTCAAATTAAGGAGGCCTAGGAAAAAGCTTCTGTAGAGGTCAGAACCTTAACTAAGGCTTGAAGGAAGCCATGAAGGTCATTAATCAGAGTAGAGGAAGGCAAGCATTCTAGGAGAGCCCAGAGATGGCATGGAAGAGCCAGGAGGCCAGTGTCCCTGGATCGAAGAGTATGGGGAGGAGAAAGACTGGAAAGGAATGGGGAGGGGGGCGGTGAGGTTATGAAGGGCTTAGAATCAAAACAAAATTATAAATGGTGAAGTATGTTATGTTCAGTGAACTCAGGGATGATCAGGAGTGGGGAACCTGCAGCCTCAAGGCCACATGGTCCTCAAGTCCAGCCCTTTGACTGGAACTCAAGTTCACAGAATAAATCCCCTAGGTCCTCAAGTGTGGCCCTTTGACTGGAACCCAACTTTGCAGAACAAATCCCCTAGGTCCTCAAGTGCAGCCCTTTGACCGGAACCCAACTTCACAGAACAAATCCCCTAGGTTCTCAAGTGCGGCCTTTTGACTGGAACCCAGAAGGTGGGTTCCAGTCAAAGGGGTGCACTTTTGAGAATCTAGGGGGTCACACCCCTGGCCCTAGCCAAGATATCTTGGCTTGCTTCTCCCCAACATGTTACATCTTCCTCTCCCGCCAGAAACACATGACATCGACTTGTCAGCAGCCCAAGATGCCTGTTGTAGATCCGCAGGCCATGGACTGTTCAGGGATGAGGAGCATTAAGGATGAGGAGTGTTTATGCATCCTAACATCTCTAAAGCACTTTGGCGATGGTAAGTAATTAGTCCTCATGACGCCCTTGGGAGGCAGCAAGGGATAACATGCCGCCTTTTATTGGGTGTTTACAGGAAGGTTCCCTCTGTTTTCCAGCGACTTCTGAAGTTAGCTTTAGGTTAAACTTCCTTCCCTTGAGACGATATGGAATAGTGGGATGAACTCTGGGAGTTGAGAAGCCTGGATTCTGGTTCCAGCTCTGCCACTGAGTCACTGTGGGACCTTGGACAAACCTCTGCCCTTCACAGTGTCTATGTGTGAAATAAAGGCATGGGATCTGAAGAACTCTTGGAACTACACCAGCTCTTACATTCTACTGTTGTATGCTTTGCAATTCTCTCCATACCAATGCAGCTACTGTGTGTGACCTCGGGTAAGTCATTTCTGTTCTCTAGGACCCAGTTTCCTTATTTACAAAACAAAGGGGTTGACCTAGGGTGACTCTAAGGTCTCTATCATCTCCAAAGTTTCTCGCTTTTCAGGTCTCTCCCAGCTCTGACGTCCCCTACTCTCTGGCTCCTCCCAGCTCTGACATTCTGTACTCACTGTGGTAGATTATTATTTTTATTATAAACAGTATGGTCCCAGCTCCAAAGAGCCTCCAATTTAGTGATAATACTGGGTACAACTTTAGGAGTTTTTGTCCTGGTTCTGCTAATAGCTCAAGTAAAATCAAGCCAACAAGCATTTATTAAGCACCTACTATGTCTCAGGAATTCTGCTAAGCCCTGGTGTAACCCCCAGTCTAACTGTGAGCAAGCCATCTTCTGTCTCTCTAAAATGGGGATAATAACTTTTGACCTGTTTGTGTCCCTGGGGTGCTGTAAAAATCTGTCATGGCTAGAGCATTGCACCCAGAGCCATGAAAGCTGTGTTCAAATCCTACCTCTTCTCACCACCTCTGTGACCTCAGCCATATCACTTAACTCTCAGCCTCACTTTTCTCATCAGCAAAATGGGGACAGTAATACCTGAAGTCCCTGCCTCAGAGGGTTATAATGAGACTCCATTGAGATAATGTAAGGAAAGTACTTTACCAACTGTAAAGCACTATCTAAATATTAGGCATTATCATCATCATTACTGTAACCTTTCTTTAATATTTTAAGCTTTACAAAGCTGTTGGGGAGTACAATTTTGTGGATGAGCATTTATTAAGCACCTACTATGTTCCAGGCTCTGGGAAGGCAAAGCTCAAAATGAAACAGTCACGTCTTCAAGAGGCTTATATTCTTACAGAGGGAGCCAACATGTATCCATGTAAGTGTATGTGAAATGAATGTAAGATTGACCGGGAGGGGAGGGCCACCGAAAGTTTCATGGAAAGAGAGACCAAAGAGTCCACAGAGCTGGTTTTATCGAGTCTGAAAGCTTCCCAGTTCTTACTTTTCAACCATAACCGGTTTCCTTGGATTCTAGGGCTTGCGATGAATGTTTGCAAAAGAATCCCTATGAAAATGATCTGAGATTATGCACCAATGTTTGAAGTGGAGGATGAAAAGTCAGAAAAATGCCACAAACAATGAAGAATAAAACCCTCAAAATTAAATCATCATAGACTAGGAGAGTCAGTGGCTTCAATGTAAAGACTAGGGGAAAAAAATAGGGAAAATATGGGTCAAAGTCAGGGTTGAGAGATGCCAAAGACGTGCCCATTGCACAGAAGCCTCATATCTCTATGTCATGAGAACTTTGTCCAAGAAAAGATTCACAGGATTACAGGTACAGCAAATACCAAATACCTTCTTCCAAAATGAAATCGTGTATATTTTATCAATCAGTAAACAACTTGTTACTGTTGCAGGAATTGATCCTGAATCAGGATACGGTCAGACTACCAACTTGTTGAAACAAAGACAAAAATTTGTAAAAAAATTAATAATAAAATCAAAAGAAAGAAAAGAAAGAAAAAGAAAGACATAAAGCAAAGGAACAAACTTTTATTCAGTATTTTCTGTATATCAGGCGCTGTGCTAGGTACTTTACAGATTCTATCTCATTTGATCTCTACAATCCTAGAAGAGAGGTGCTGTTATCCTGCCCATTTTACAGATGAAGAAACCATGTCTGAGGGAGGTAAGTAACTTCCTTAAAGTCACAGAGCTGGTAAGTGTCTGAGGTTGCGTTTGAAAGTCACAGAGCTGGTAAGTGTCTGAGGTTGCGTTTGAATGACTCCAGGACTAGCACTGTCCATTGCTGCCTAACAGAAAGATATAGAAGCCAAGAGCAACACAGGTTTAGAATACAACCTTGTTTGCAGGATTTTACAGAGAAGGACAGCTGGAGCTTATGACCAAATGAACTCAATAAACAGAGAAAAGAAGTGGAGGATAAAGCAGATTTAAAGAAAACATGGTAAATAATCAAAACAAGCAAAGTCATCCCGAGAGATGATAAATCTGGAAGAACAACAGATGAAAGATGGAAAAGAGCTGAAAAGATTATTATAACAAACTCTTTTCATCAGGAACGACATAGGTTCTAATATACCAATCAAAGATATACTTAGAGAGGTGATAGAAATGACACTGAAGAAAACAAAGATATTAAAATTAGATTATATTAGACCAAAGCTACACAAAGGAAGTCAATACAGGAGATGGCACAATCTTGGATGCATCAAAGGAGAGGAAGATATTAATCACACTGGGAAAAAAAAAATCACCAAAAAAAGGGGGTAGTTAAGTTGATAGAGCATCAAATATATATTGACCTATAATATATGCCTATTTCTATCATATGAATAACCTACATATGCATCTGAGATGAAGGAAAACAGGAACCTTTTGTAGGTGATACTCTGCAGTAGGTCGCATATTACCCATCATACAATTGAGTGAACATGTGGAAAATCCAAGGCAATTACTAATGCTTGTGGATTGAAGAATTAAAGTCTAGAGTCATTAAAGAAATTTTAGTTGGTTGTAATACATTAGAAAAGGAGAATAAATACAATAGGGGAAGTCATCAAAGAGATATAAGACACATGACAAGAAACAAAAAAGATAGACTGGTTAAATATCTAGAGTTTGGGATAATCAAAGCTGCTTTGGTGTCCATACAATAACAGGAGAAATACAAGACCTTCAATGCATTGATTGGATAGACCTCCTGACTAGAGGATTTATTACTCAATTTATAAGTCAACAAGCATCAGTTATTTCTATGAGCCAGGGAATGTGCTATCAAAGAGGTTACAAAGAAAGAAAAAAACAGGGTCCCTGTTCTTGAGGACCTCATTTTCTAATGGGGAAGACAGCAGGCAAACCACTCTGAAAATGAATCAAGTCAGAAAAGTGGGGGTTACCTGAGCAAGTAATGGAGCTAAAGGAATGGGGTATAGAGTGTGTAAAAGGGGTGAAGCCTAGGGAGAAGTGCAATGACGGGAGGCTATGGTCAAATAGGGGAAGGACAGACAGGCTAATTAGCAGGTGACACCCCCCAGTGACTAATGGTGAACTCTACCTTGGGGTCCTCCTCCACATGTATGTGGCTGAGCAGGAGTAAAGGTCATGGGGTTGAGGAAATTGGAGAAAAGAGAGGTGTAGGGTTTGGGGGAGCAGCCCCACAGATTCTAAGGTTCTCACAGATATTAAGGGTAGAGGTTGAGAAAGAGAAGGTGAGGCAGGGAAGGGCGGAGATCTGCACTGAAGGAGGGCCTCCTCATATGCTTGAGAGCTCGTATCTGTGGAGTATCAGAGTCTCTCTCTCTCTCTCTCTCTCTCTCTCTCTCTCTCTCTCTCTCTCTCTCTCTCTCTCTCTCTCTCTCTCTCTCTCTCTCTCTCTCTCTCTCTCTCTCTCTCCAAGACATCCCCTTTTCAATGGCCACCCTCCAGTAGGGAAGAACTCAAACCCTGATCGTTTGCTTCCCGGGGTTTAGTGTCACATTTTAAGGCTCATTTTTGGCTTTGCGTGAGATTTGTGTGAGATTTGCTTTTTCTAACAAGAGAAAGAAAAAACGATTCCATCGCAGGCGGGGCTCGAACCCGCGGCTCTCAGGGTCACCCGCCATCGTGCCGGTGCTACCTTTCCATTCCGCACACTGACCTGAAGGGGGCGGGGCAGCCTGACTCTCACGGACCGGGAGCATTGATAAAGGCCTCCGGCCGCCTAGAGGAGACTTCCTGTGGGGGTGGAGTCTGACGTTCACTCCTTAGCGCCCCCGTCTCTGTGGTTCCGGAAAGGGCTGGCTTCACTTCTCTTTCCCCGGGCCTTTTCTCCGTGTGCCAGAGGGGCGGGGCGTCTCTCAGAACAGGCCTTATGATTGGCGGGCCCTCGTAGCCCAGCCTTCCCTCTTCGGAAGGCCCCACCTCCCACGTCCCGCGCATGCGTCCTTCGGCTAGAGCGGCGCTGCGGCTTTCGGTGGGTGAAGGCGTGGGGGTGTGGGCACGTGGGGTGGACCGCTCGGGGGCTATCTCGGTGGGCCGGCCTGAACCCCGACTTTGGAGAGGGGACGAGGCGGGTGAGGGTTGGGGTCTGGCTAGGGGGAGTGCCCTTGGAGCGAGCCGCACGCTCGCAGCCCCTTCCGTGCCTCAGTTTCCCCCAGGGATTCGGCCCCTCCCCCACATGGGAACAGGCTGTAAAGCGCCGTGATCCTTGCGCCCACCCCTGTTGTACGGATGTGGAAACTGAGGCAGAGCCAGGGCCAGGGACTCGTCCTGGACTCACCGGCAGAGCCCCTGGAGGACAGTCAGATGGGGTTTCCCCGTCCCATTTCACAGGTGGGGAAACTGAGGCCCAGAGAAGGTGAGCGAGTCCCCTAGAGGTGCCCAGCCGTGGGCAGTGCCCTCCATCTCACCCGTGCCTCCTCTCCGATGGTGAGGGGATTGGGCGAGCCAGTGATGGGGACGAGGGATCCCCGAAGGTCCTGTCCTCCCCGACAGAATGCTGGCCCTGCTGGTCCTGGGGTTTGAGGAGGGGGTGCCCAGGGAACCTTCCAGCTTTAGATCCTAGGATTTCTTAACCAGTCTGTATCCTCACCTCCCCCAACACAGTAACTCTTGGCTGGACCTGTGATTTCGTCTCTGAAAGGTGAGGAACACCTGGAGAGTCTAAGTGACTGTTCTGGGTTTCAAGGTTGACAAAGCGCTTTCTGAGGGCAGAGAATCCAACCCTGTGGTGGTTATTCTTGTTGTGTCTGACCCCATTTGTGGTTTTCTTGGCAAAGATACTTGGCCATTTCCTTCTCCAGCTCATTTAACAGATGAAGAAACTGAGGCAAGCAGGGTTAAGTGACTTGCTCAAGCTCCCACAGCTTGTAAATGTATGAGACTGGATTTGAACTTGTCCACCTGACTCCAGGCCACTGTGCCACCTGGTTTCCCTGTGCTTAATGGTACATAACTCCTTTTCCTGCAGATCTGAATGGTTCCTGTCCAGAGCAGCATGGAAGGGCTTCTGAGAAGATGGAGGGGCTTTCCTGGCATACTGTTGGCCAGCTGCCCACTGTCCCAGCATCCCTTTTGCAGACTTTACTATCATTCCCCAGGCAGGGTAAAACGCCTGGTGCTGTCTCATTTTTTCCAGCCTCAGAACCTCCGAGAAGATCAGGTGGTCGGAGTAGAGAGCAAGTCTGCTGAGCTAACCTGTAAGAGCCAGAGGCTGATGCTGCAGACCGGGCTGATTCACCCTGCTGGCCCTGGCTGTTACCACTACCTGCCCTACACCGTTCGAGCCATGGAGAAGCTGGTCAGGGTGATAGACCAGGAGATGCAGGCCATTGGTGGGCAGAAGCTAGACATGCCCACCCTGATCTCAGCCGAGCTCTGGAGAACCACTGGCCGGTGGAACCTAATGGGCAAGGAGCTCTTTCAGCTGCAAGACCGACATAACAAAGAATACTGTTTGGGGCCAACACATGAGGAAGCCATCACCAGCCTGATCACCTCTCAGAAGACTCTGTCCTACAAACAGCTTCCCTTTCTCCTCTATCAGGTCACACGGAAGTTCCGGGATGAGCCCAGGCCCCGCTTCGGCCTCCTGCGGGGCCGGGAGTTTTACATGAAGGACATGTATACCTTTGACTGCTCTTCCGAAGCTGCTCACCAGACGTACGACCTGGTGTGTGATGCTTATGGCAGGATCTTTAACCGTCTTGGACTTCAGTTCGTGAAGGTGCAGGCAGCTGTGGGGAGCATTGGTGGGACCATGTCTCATGAGTTTCAGCTCCCCTTAAATATTGGAGAAGATATGCTTGCAGTCTGCTCAAATTGCAATTTCATAGCCAATGTTGAGACACTGGACCCCAAGCAGCCAAATTGTCCAGTTTGCCGGGGGAAATTGACTGAAGCCAAAGGTGTTGAAGTGGGGCACACTTTTTATCTGGGCACCAAGTACTCATCTTTATTCAATGCCGAGTTTGTTAATGCTCAGGGAAAACCTTCACTACTAGAAATGGGGTGCTATGGGTTAGGTGTGACCCGCATTTTAGCTGCAGCCATCGAAGTACTTTCCTCAGAAGAATGTGTCCGCTGGCCTGGTCTGCTTGCCCCTTACCAAGTCTGCCTTATTCCTCCCAAAAAGGGCAGCAAGGAAGAGAAAACAGTAGAGTTGATGGAGACTCTCTATGATGATATCACTGAAGCCTTGCCCCACCTGAAGGGGGAGGTCTTGCTTGATGACAGGACACATTTGAGCATTGGAAACAGATTGAAAGATGCCAACAAACTCGGCTACCCCTTTGTTGTGATAGCTGGCAAGAGGGCCTTGGAACAGCCCTGCCATTTTGAGGTGTGGTGCCAGAGCACTGAGGAACAGGTGTTCCTCCCCAAACACAGAGTGATTGATTTGCTGCGTACAGTACAGGTTGTCTAAACACCCAGTCTCTGTTCCTTCCCAAGTTAGGTCCCTTCACAATTAGGTGCTGTGCTCTTCTCTGTAGATGCAGTGCAACTGATGGATGCTGGTTAGGAGAGCAAAGGTTCATTTATTCATTCAGTGAACATCATTCATATAAAAAGAAATAAATTTGATTTCTCTTTCCACTGATTGTCTAACAGCTCTGCTTTAAATCAACAGAATCTTCTGTGATGTGAGGAGGATGCTCACAGCAGGCAATTCTTAGACTTCAACTTAAAAGCCAAGCCTTCCCACTCAAAGCCAACTGGGAGGTTGAGACAGTTAGATGGGAGAGCAAATGAGAAACTTCCTCTGGAGACCTTAGGCCTGATTAGACTGGACTAAGAGCCTGAGCTCATTTTCTTTTGATTCATGAGGCAATCTATTAGATTAGGAGCCTCAAATATAAAAATGTTCATCTTTAGCCTTTATAAAAGCCATGTTAACAGGTCCAGCAGAAGAATAACTTGAGAAGGTGTGGAATCAGGAGTAAAGAGCCAGAGCCTTCTGACCTCCTACCCAGCAAGGTCCTTACTGTGACTGTGAAACCTCAAATCTTGTTCTCTTGATGATGGTGTCTTGCTGCCTACCTTGGGGGAATGCAGTGACCATAAATGAGATACTATCTGTAAAATGATTCCATCTCCTTGGAGGAGTCAGAAGAGATGTATGCCCGGTGTTCCCAAACTGGCGTTGTCCTGGACATGCCGACTTTGTTCCTTGCCATTGACGAATGGCATGGGGATATTGGCAAAATATCAGGTACAGACTGTACTATCCCTGCCTATTCTTGAGGGACATCTGAAAGGAGAGGCAGAGAGAATGCTAGCAGAATTAACAAAGGGATAAAAATTGGCCAGCGTTATAACATCAGCAATAGACTTCTCTCACGTTTTAGTGGGAATGAGGCTTGTGTTGCCATGTTGCTTTCAGGTTTACAAAACACTGTCCTGGCAACAACTTTGGGAGATGTAGGTTGTGTGAGGATTTGTGTTACAGATGAGGAAACTGAGGCTTAGAGAAGACAGTGACTTGTCAGAACTAAGCCTTGAACCCTGTCTCCTGACCCTGACCAGTAATACTTTCATCTCAGAAATAAAGGGTATTTGCAGAAATGGGTAAACTTTTTGTGTTTTTAACTATTTAAGGGCTGACCCTCTTCCTCCCTTGTGTCTGTTCTCCCATCCTTCGTTCCAGTCCTGGATACTTGGAATGATCAGTGAAGGACACCTAAGGATTTATTGTCTCTGAGATAGGTAGAGGGTTTAAAAAAAAAAAAAGGCAATTTCCTGTTCTCTTATAAAGGGCCATTGACCTTTATGGTTTACAGCACAAACTGATGACTAGGAGAACCTCCAAGGTGTATCATTACCAAATGAGGTCTTTCTGAACACCATTGTAGGGCACTCAGATGAAGGGCACTATTTTTAAGGCTTAACCATTAAGCAACCAGAGCTTCATGCAACTCCAGATGCCAGCCCTGGGAAGTTCAGGTGAAAGGCAAGAAAAAAGGAATCCTGTTTCCCTACATTGTGTATTAAGCTATGCTTGAAGGTCAACCTGATGGTTGAGGAGGAAAATTGTGGATAAATGAATACCTCTGATAATCTCAAAATAGGCTCTTAATAGTTTTATTAATGTATGTGGGAATACAGGATTATTTCTCTTAATTAGTGTTTTTTAAATCATTTTAATGTAAGAGGGCAACCCCCTAGAAGCCCAGATATTTGAGTAAAGTGCCTAGTGTCACACAGGTAGTAAGTCTCCAAGATTCCAACTGGGATTGATTGACTCCAACTCCAGGCGCTTTTCTTTGGACTTTTACCATGTTGTAATTGTCACCCTTCACCCCTGTTCCTGTAGGACCAGGCAGACTGAGTCTACCTACCTCTTTGGAAGACAACTGCCCCCTACATTTCTTATTTTCAGGGCAAACATTCCCAGTCCCATCAACTGCCCCCCTAGGACATAGTTTTTAATCCCTGCCTCTTCCTGGTCACTCATGGTGCAGTTTATCAGTGTCCCTCCTAAGAGGGTTGCCCAGAAGTGCACACAGTACTCTATGTGTGAGCTGACCTGGATGCAGAACTAGGGGTTAGCATCTCTTCTAGCACTACTACCAACCAAACCCAGGCATTCTGTGTCTGGAGCTGGAAGGGACTTTAGAAGTCAATCACACCAACCCCTTCATCCTAGAGGAAGACAGCAAGGTCCAGAGTGTTTAGTGCCTTGTGCATGGTCACAAAGTTAGCAGATGTTATAGGTGGGATTTAAACCCAGGTCTTCCAGACTCCTTAGTAAGTTGAGCATCTACTAAGTGCCTCCTATGTGTCAGACATTAGGCAATAAGTTGGAGAGGAAAAAAATTTTTTTAAAGTTCTTGCCCTTGAGGGACTTTTATTCTATTGCAAGAGTTCACATGTTCCCAGAAAAGTAAATATACTATACACATAAAGTAAATACAAAATGATGGGGTGGGGAATGAGAGATGGGACAGCAATGAAGCACTAACTAGGAGAATCAGGAAAGGCTACTGTAGTCCTTTCTGGTGCTACAATTTCATGCTTGTACGAAGGCCTGCTAGTGAGGTGGACCATAGCTGGGAATCCTCATGAAGTAGTGGTCCAGCAAATTGGAAGGAAACTGAGAAGATCCTCATGAGCTGCTGTGAGCAACAAGGACACAACTGGGAGAACAATTTATTCAATAATAACATAGAGAAAAACAGCTTTGAACAATTACAGATCTCTGATCTGTGCCATGATGAACCAAGAGTCTGGAAGAGTGAAGATGAAACATGCCATTCACCTCTTGGCAGAGAGAGAGGTGATTAACTGGAAATGTAGAAAGAGATATCCATTTCCCACATGGTAAACATGGGAATGTGTCTTGCTGGTGATGTGGAGATGTATTAAAGGATTTGTCTGTTGTGGTTTGATTTATTCAAGGAAGGGAAGGTAGCAAAAAGAACAAATTACTTGAAAAAACTGGAAGTGTTCTGAGGGTATCGCTAATTAGAAGGGGATCCTAGGGCCTCACCTTTCTTGACTGCCATATATCACACTCTTAACTAACACTTTGCTTTTCTTCGGCAAAAATTCCCCTGGATTTTTTTTGGTGGGGGAGGGCAAGTGGGAGTCTATTTCCTAGACACATCTTTCCTGTCTTGTCCATTAATACATTGATTTTCTGAATCCAAGTGTAAGACTTTACATTTATCTGTATTTCCTTTTAATAGATTCAACTCTCAGCTGCCAAAAGTTTTGGGGCCTGAGTCTATCATCTAGAATGTTAGCTATCCCTTCTAGCTTAATGTAATTTGTAAATTGGATAGGCATTTTATTTACGTGTTTGTCATTGATAAAAATACTAGCAAAAGACCAAGCACAGATGTTCCTTCACTAGAGACCTCCTGCTAAGTGGACATTAAACCATCAGTAACCACTCTGGGTCCAGTCATTTAACCATCGTTTTAAAAAGTTACACCTTATGGCCTAGCCATACCAGATCTCATATTATAAAGCAACAATCATCAAAACCACTTGGTACTGGCTAGGAAATAGAGAGGTAGATCAGTGAAATAGGTTAGGTACTCAAGACACAGTAGTCAATGAACATAGCAATCTATGGTTTGATAAACCCACGGACCCCAGCTTCTGGGATAAAAACTCACTGATGAAAACTGCTGGGAAAACTGGATAATAGTGTGGCAGAAACTGGGCAGAGACCAATGCCTGACACTGTACACAAGAACCAAGTCCAAATGGGTACATGATTTAGGTATAAAGACAGATACTATAAACAAATTAGGGGAGCAAGGGATAGTATATTTGTCAGATTTATGGAGAAATTTATGACCAAACAAGAGATAGAGAACATTATGAAGTACAAAATGGATAATTTTGATTATATTAAATTGAAAAGTTTTTGCACAAACAAAACCAATGCAAACAAGATTAGGAGGGAAGCAGAAAACTGGGAAAGAATTTTTACAACTAGTATCTGTGATGAAGACCTCATTTCTAAACAGAGAGGAGTGAGTCCAATTTACAAGAATACAAGTCATTCCTCAATTGATAAATGGTCAAAGGATATGAACAGGCAGTTTTCAGAGGAAGAAATTGAAGTTATCTATAGTCATATGAAAAATGCTGTAAATCACTATTGATTAGAGAGATGCATAAATCAAAACATCTCTGAGATACCACATCATACCTATCAGATTGGCTAACATGACAGAACAGGAAGAGGATAAATGCTGGAGAAGATATATAGGAGAGTTGGAACACTAATTCACTGTTGGTGGAGCTGTGAGCTGATCCAACCATTCTGGAGAGCAATTTGGAACTATGTCCAAAGGCCTATAAAAATGTGCATACCCTTTGACCCAGCAATATCACTTCTAGGGCTGTATCCCAAAGAGATCACAAAAAAGGGAAAAGGTCCCACATGTATAAAAATGTTTATAGCAGCTCTTTTTGTGGTGGCCAAGAACTGTAAATCAAGGGGATGTCCATCAATTGGGGAATGGCTGAACAAGTTGTAGTAATGTGGTAATGGAATACCATTGTGCTATGAGAAATGACAAACAGGCAAACTTCAGAAAAACCTGGAAAGGCTTATATGAATTGATGCTGAGTGAAATGAGCAAAACCAGGAGAACATTGTACACAGTAATAGCCACAGTATGCTGTGACAGTAACAGGGAGGACTATTTCTGATAGACTTAGCTCTTCATAGCAATGCAAGGACCTAAAACATCCCCAAAGGACTCTTGAGGCAAAATGCCATCTACACCCGGAGAAAGAACTATGGAATTGGAATGCAGAATAAAGCAGACCATTTTCACTTGTGTTATGTTTTGGTTTGGGTTGGTTTCTCCCATTCGTTTTAATTCTTTTATGCAACATGACTAATGTGTAAATGTATTTAACAAGAATGTAAGTGTAGAACTCATATAAGATTGCATACTGTCTCAGGGAGGGAGGGGGGAAAGAGGGAGAGTGGAAACTTAGGGAAATGATTATTGAAAACTGAAAACAAATAAGTTAATTAAATTTTTAAAATTTACACCTTATTTTTCATTTTAATAAGTATTTTCTCATCCTCCTCTACAATGGAAAAAACAAAAAATAAAACCCTTGTAACAAATATGCATAGTCAAATAAAAAAATTTCCATTATTGTCAGCCCTCTGCTATCATAGTTGGTCATTTCTTTGATCAGAGTTCTAAATTCTAAAGTCTTTCAAAGTTGCAATCTGGATACAGTATTGGAGAAAGTATTGGATTTGGCATCCAAGGAGCTACTCTCAAATCCTGGCTCAGTTACATACTCCCTGTAGAACTTTGGCCAAGTCATGTAATCTCTGACTCTCAGTTTCCCCAGTCTGTAAAATGAGGGTATTGAATGAGAGGATCTCACCCCAGACCTGCTGAGTGGAAGGTTACCTGTGGAGATTCACCATTCTTTGGAGTGTGAGCAGAGGAACTGCTATCTAAGGGATTAATGTACGTCTCCGTCAAGTGTTCATGGCTGCTAATTAGCTCACACAGTTAAAGCTTAATTGAGCTCAGCTAATTAAAATGGTGTAGAGGCCAAAAGGGTTTGTAGGATAGCAGATTCCTAACTAAGGGGAACTGAGTCCTCTGTATCTACAAGGTTAAAACCACCTCCAGGGCGGCCTTTGTCAAGCCACCGGCTGGCTCACTCCCGCATGTTGATGAGTTAAGTCACCGGACAGAGTCGGAGCGTTTCTGTGGCTGGTCATGAAAATGCTTTGGCCACATGGTTTTTCCCTAGGCTCTGACACTTAAGAGTCTGACAATGAGCTAGCCACTTCACCTCAGTCTCTGTTACCTCATCTGTAAAATGGGGCATGACAGGTTTATTACCTACCTTATGGGCTTGTTTTGTAAACGTGAAAGTAATGAAGAAATATGTATTATCATTATTATTACAATTTATGAGGCAGTATTATCTGAATATGCAGAGCTGGCCGGGGAGTCAGGAAGACTCCAATGATGTTCAGACCCTGTGAATGACACACAATGACAGTTTCCTTCTTTGGGGCCCAGAGAAAACGCTTTAAGACCCTCAGGTGCAGAGAAGGTGCTGACCTGCCTTGGGTGAAGGAATTCCCTGAACCAATGAAGCTGCAGGGCAGGGATCCAAAAAACTGTTCCCTATTAGGTAAGTCAGAGCATAACTGTTTTTGAAAAGTTTATCAATTTTTTTCAATTAAGCATTTAAAAAAATTAATCTGCCTCTCGCACTATCCCTTCTTTTCCTCTTTCCTGCTACAGAGGCAGCTGATGGAGGAGTGGATAGTGCAATAAGCCTGGATTCAGGAAGACTTGAACTCAAATCCAGTCTTGGATATGTCAAAAAAATGAAATAGTATTTTATTTTTTCCAGTGACATGTGAAGAGAGTTTTCAACACTCATTTTTTATAAGATCTTGAGTTCCAAATTTTTCTCCTTCTTTCCTCTTCCCTCTCCCCAAGATGGCAAGTAATCTCACACTCTTAATAGCAGTGTGACCCTGGCAAGTCACTTCACCTCTGTTTGCCTCAGTTTCCTCAACTGTGAAAGGGGGATAATAATAGCACCTACCTCCTAGGGTGGTTGTGACAATCGAATGAGGTAATAATTGTGAAGTGCTTAGTACACAGTAGGAGCCCTATAAAGACATTCCCTTCCCACCTCCGTATGTCACTGTATAGTCCCCCATTCACCATGTCTAGAAATGTCTCTCTCCTCTCTGTCAAGAGGTAAGCAGCACATGGCACTACTCAGTATTCTAACGTCTTTCAAGGTTGTCTTTCTCCGTAATGTAGCTGTTATCATCTAAATTGTTCTACCTCTGCTCCCTTCTCTCCACGTTAGTTCCTTCACAAAGGTCTTCCCAGCCTCCTCTGAAAGCATCTGCTTCATCATTTCTTATGGTGCAATCCTACTCCATTACATCCCTATGCCAGTCTGTTTAGCCCTCCCCAATAGGAAGGCACCCCCTTCATTTCCAGTTTGGGGCAACCATGAAAACAGCTGCTGTAGACATTTCTATACATAAAGGTTCTTTTCCTCTTTCTCTGACTTCTTGAGGGGAGGGGCTATAGGTCTAGAAGTGACTTAGCTGGGTCAAAGGGTATGTACAATTTGGTCACTTTCTCGACAACTTAACCGTTTGACCTTAGGCAAGTCACTTAAACCTCTAAGCCTTACTGTTTTTATCTGTAGAAAACGGAAGTGATAATAATATTTCCTACCTCACAGGTTTATTATGTGGAGCAGATGAGATTGTGCGTATAGTTTCACAGACGATAATATTCCAAGTAAATGCTGGCATTCTGACCAGTGAACAGCCTAGGTATTGTGGTGGCCCTGTTAGTGCAGACACTTCATTTATGCCTTTGGTGAGCAGTTGTCAAGGTTTAGGATTATTCAATTCCACCCAACCCAGTATAGTCCTAGAAATGTTTTGTGGTCCCCACTCCCTCTGACTCTTCTCTGTCCAGGGAACAAATGGGTGTGGTGAGAGAGAAGGTGCTTCCCCAATCCCGACAAAACCTCCTCAGTGACTATCTCAGCAAAAGTTAATGGATTGTAATTTCTTATCAGTATTATTGAGCAGATTATCAACTGGTTAATAATACCAGGGAGATAATAACACTGGTGATTGATACTGGAGGGGAAGTTGGCAGATTGGGGCTTAAGCTTGCAGTATTAGGATTCTTTTTCAACTTCTTGGGATTACCCCAAAGCCTTGAGGAGACATATCTGAATTGGGGTTGGGAGAGCCCCAAAGTAGACACACACACACACACACACACACACACACACACACACACACACACACAAACTGTAGTTGTGATCTTGGGCAGCTAATCCAATAGTTATTTATTAGGTTCCAACTATGTGCCAGACACCATGCTAGGCACTGAGATACAAACATAAAAGGAAGAAACTCAAATTGTTTTGGGGTAGAGAAAAGAACACCTTTCTGAGACTCAGTTTTCCTTAACTTTGAAATGGAAATAATAATAATTTGTATTCCCTGCTTCACTGGGCCACTGTGAAGGAAGTGCTTTGTAAGCTGTAAACCTTACAGGAATAACTAGTATCTTTTCTATCCCCTACTGTGCTAGGAACATAGCAGGAGCTCAGTAAAGACGTGTAAATCTAAAACTAAGAGCTCACATTTTCTTCAGACTCTATGGGTACAGAGCAGGGTGATCGATACTACTCATGAGCTCATTTCATCATCACCAACCCCTTGGAGAGTGAGGGCGGACTACTGTTATCCCAGGAATACCAAGTGTCAGAGGGAGAAGGAATCTCAGATGCCAGACAGGCCAATTCAAACCTGAACAAGGATTCCTCCAACAACCCCCATAACTGACATTTACATAGTGTTCTAGGATTTACAAAGTGTTCCCCAATGTATGAATGGTTAAAGGATATGAACAGGAAGTCCTCAAGAGAAGAAACAACCACATGAAAACAATGTTCCAAATCACGGATGATTGGAGAAATGAAAATGAGGTCTCACCTCAGACACTTATCAGATTAGCAAAAATGGCAAAAACCAAAACAAACCCATGATGGGAGTTGGATGGATCTCAGGAAAACAAATACATTGTTAGTAAAGCTACAGATTGGCCCAGCCATTCTGGAAAGCAATCTTTATATATCTGTCCACAGATAACTACATTGTGCTTGCCCTTGACCCAGCTATGGCACTACTGAGCCTATTGCCCAAAAGATCCAAGAAAAAGAAAAGAGAACTACATGTACAAACACTTTTGGTGGTAGCGGACACAAAGGGTATGTCCATCAGATGGGGAATGGCCGAACAAAGTACAGTGAATGAACTAATAGAGTGTTATTGGTCTTAGAGGAAGGATAATAGAGACAGATTTAGAGAAACCTAGAAGGGGTGGCACAAACTGAAGCAGAGAAGTCAGCAGAACCAGAACAAGGAAGATAACGAATTCTAAAGGAAATCACCTGGGAAACAGAACTGGGATCCATGTGATGAGCAATGCAGATTCCAGAACACGGATGAAGGAGCCCACCTCCCACCTCTTGGCTGCAAGGGGATGAGCTCAACGTGCAGAAGAGGTCTCCACTGACCAACACAGCCAACAGGTGGATTTGCTTTGTGTGACAAGGGAGGGCTTTTCTTTTGAGGCACATGAGGCAGAGAAATGAAAGGAGGTGTGTGTGAGGGGGGATAGGAAGAGGGAGAAAAGACAGAAAAGGACATCCATGAATGATTAAAAAATATAACAAAGAAAACAGAAGGCAGCTCAGAAGCAGGGTGGCATTGGGATGACCATGCTCTGTTTGAAATGTTTATTTTTAAATGAGCTATATATAATGGAGAGTCACGTTTTCATATGCAGTCCTCTTCTATTCTTGGTCTGGGGAAATTGTCACATTTGTTGATGTCTGTCAAGTTTACAGTAAATAAAAAAAAAGAACATTTTAAGACTTACAAAGTGTGTTACATCTGGGATCTTAGGATAGTCTCCCAACAACCTTATGAGATAGTTATGGCATAGTTTACAGAGGAAGTAACTAAGTCTCCTAGTTTGCCCAGGATTATAGAGCTAGTAAGTTTCAGGTCAGGATTTGAACGTCAGTCTTCCTGATACCCAGTCTGGCATGCTCCCTGCCATGCTCCCCACAGGATGAGTGGGCATTCATTAACCCTCTGCTAAAATCTCCAGAGAGACAGAGAGAGAGAGAGAGAGAGAGAGAGAGAGAGAGAGAGAGAGAGAGAGAGAGAGAGAGAGAGAGAGAGAGAGAAACAGTCTCTTGAACCAGAGAGACTAAGGAAGAGAAAGGCAAAGGGAAAAGTCTCTCCTTTTAAAAACTTTTGGTGGGAGGCTGTCTTCTTGGTTCTCCACAGACCATTCTACTTTGGAATACTTTTCCTTGGAAGCTTATCAATCAATCAGTCAGAAAGCATGGATAAAGTACCTACTATTCATTCATTCAAGAAACATTTCTTAAGTACCCCCCCACCCTCCCCCACCCCACCCCCCGGCACTGGGCCAGGTGATTCCAAGGTGGAAATGAAGCAGTCTTTGTTCTTGATGAAATGACATCCTCTCTGGTTTTGTCTTTAATACTGTCACCTTTTCCTTGTATGCAGCCTAAATTTTTGACATCTTCTCTTGTTTCTAATTCATTACCGACCTCTAACAACAAAACATTACTGGATGCACACCCTCTTTTCCCAATAAGGGGTCTTTGGGGACTAGGATTCAGTCCTGGTGAAGCTAGACCTCCAAGGGGAGGGGTCAGGCCTTTGTGTACACACTCTGTGGTTCTTTAGACCCCAGCCCGCACCCCAGACCTTTGGGAAAATCATTTAAATATTAGGTCCGGTTCCCTTCTAAGGTTTCCCCAACAAGAGGGAGTGAAAAAGTTGTCAGTTCCCTCATTCCTCCTCTTCCTTGATCTTGGTCCTACTCTGTGCAGGAAGAACAAGATGGTGGCTGCTCCATCCACCACCTGAGCTACAACCCTTCTGGTGAAATGAGGACCCTCAGGCCTTCCATCTGTCCTGCACCTGCCTCCTATGGTCTCTGGGCCTTACTATCGGCCCTCAGGTTACGCGTCCAGACCCCTGGGCCCTGCCATACACCCCTCTGCTACACCCACACACAAAAAGTGGGAGCCCTTCCATGGGCCCTGCAGCTAAACTGCCTTACCTGGAGTAATTTTCTAGTTAGAAGGTATGATGCTTAAGAGCAAGCCAGGTCATGAAATTTTAAATCATTCGTTCATAGGAGGCTATTTCTTTCCTGCACACACACAGTTGCATGAGCATGCATGCACACACACACACACACACACGCACGCACACACACACGTAAACAATGCCAAAGACTTGAATAAGCAGCAGCAGTAGCCCAGTGACTTTGATTCCCTCCTTGGAGGTTGATTCTTGAAACATCCCATAATAAGCCACAATAAGGAGTTTTTTACGTTTCCCTCAGGCCTCTGTGGCCTCCCTCCAGGTCTTCTGCCAAGTCAGACTGGACAGTCATTTTCTCCAAAAAATACTATTGAGGTGCCTCCCACACACAGCTGGGACCCGTGAGCAGGCTACTAAGGCTGGAGACTCCATCTTAGGATCGACATTAAATCACCTATGCTCAGGGAAAGAAGCACAAAGGAGAAAGGCAGCCAGGCTTTGGGGCCCAGGATCAGCTCTCTTAGCCAAACACGGGCTCTAGCTGTCATGGGGGAAAGGGAGTCCTCCATGATGAGTCAGAGGAAATGTGTGTGTGTGTGTGTGTGTGTGTGTGTGTGTGTGTGAGAGAGAGAGAGAGAGAGAGAGACAGACAGAGAGACAGAGAGACAGAGCAGAAACAGAGAGACAGAGCAACGGAGACAGAGAGAGACAGAGACAAAGAGAGAGAAACAGTCTCTTGAAGCAGAGAGACTAAGAAAGAGAAAGGCAAAGGGAAAAGTCTCTCCTTTTAAAAACTTTTGGTGGGAGGCTGTCTTCTTGGTTCCCCAGCCTCCCCTCTGAGGCACCCCTCTTGCCCCCTGCAGTCATGGGGGAGGGGGCCCAGGGACCACCTAGGATTTGCTCTCCAAGTGCCAAGCCCTTCAGATGTCAGAACAGATGGGGCCCCCTAGAGGTGGCCAGAGGCCCAGCACATGTGAAGGGGCCTTCAGTTTGCCCTCCTGCACCCCCTTTTTCAGATGAGGAAGTTGGGTTTGGTTCAATCAGGAGCATAGTTTTTAGAACGAGCAGAGCGGGGAGCCTGGTGCCAGGGCTGCCCTTCGCTTGTCCATGTCAGCCTGCTTGGATACATTGTTTCTTCTTCCCAGTCACCTCGGGGAAGCTGTGGTTCGTCCCTGCAGCCCCAGGCAAGGAGGCCACAGTCCTGCTCCCAGTGGGTGACTCAGAGATGCTCTGCCCCCAGGAGGAATGGTCTCAAAGGCGGCTGCCAGGTCTCAGCTCCCCCGGGAAGCCTGTGGGTCCCGCTTGTGCCCAGTAGGGTCCTGGAGGAGGCGGAAGGTGCCAGCTGTGCCTCCCTGAGGATGCCCACTCTGGGGGGGAGGGCTGCAGGCTAGCAGAAGCCTCTGCTGGTTGTTTGTACGTCCCACTGGGCCTCCCCTGAGGCTCTGGGTTGGGGGGAGCGTTGGGACCCTCCTATCACGGACCGGGGTCACCAACTGGTCCGGGAAGATGGCTTTGAAGCCGGTTCTTCAAGGGTCCCTGCATCACTAAAGTTGTCCCTCCCGCAGGAGCTTTCCCCGGGCCCTTCATGCTGGTCGGTGCCTGCCGCTAGCTGTGGGAACCCAGGGGGTCTGGAGGGCGGGTGGGCCCGCCCCTGCTCCCGCCCCGCTCGCCCCTGCCCCCGCCCCCGCCCCACCTCAGTACCCCGCGAGCAGAGCACGGGCCTGGGACACAGCAGGCGCTTAGTAGGTGCTGGTTTTCAGACAGCAGCCCCGTGCGATTTAGCGGCCAGACCACCCCCAACGTGCACCCCACGACCAAGCGCGCCCTTCGGGATCTGCCCCGGGATCTGCTCCGGGGTCACCGGCCCCAGGGCCTCGCTCCGACCCAGGAAGCCCCGCGGGGAGGCTCGGGCCCTCCCAGGTCCTCCAGGCCGGCCTAAGGGCGGGGTGGGGGGGGGCAGGGACGTCCCGAGGCCAGGGTCAAGGGCGGGGGGAGGGGCCGCCCTGCCCCGCATCGCCCCGCCCCCGCGCCCACTCTTGCCTTGTGCCTGCCGGGGCACCCGAGCCCGGGCAGCCCCACCGGAGCGAGCGGAGCGAAGGAGGACCCAGGTGAAGGCCACGGGGGCTCGGCGCGGCGCGGCGTGGGTGTGCGCGGGAGCTTGGGGCCCGGGGCCGCTGGGGCTGAGCTGGGAGAGGGGTCTGCACCCCCACTTTTCGGGACCCCCCAAACGTGGGCGGGCCCAGATGGAGGCGGAGGGCGGGGCCAGCCACCCTTAGGAAGTCGGAGAAGTTTGTGTGAGTCACCTCCTCCTCCCCGCTGCTTTCCTCCCCCTCCTGTCCCTCTTTCTCCCTCTCTCCTCACTTCCCTTTCCGTCCTCCCTCCCTCCTCCTCCCTCCTTCCTCCCCCTCCCCTTTTTCTTCCCCCTCCTTCCCTTCTTCTTTACCTCCTCCCACCCTCCTCCCCTCCTTTCCTTTCCTCCTCCCTTCTCCCCCTGCTTCCCTCCTTCCCTCCCTCCTCTTTCCCTCCCCCATGCTTCCCTTTCCCTCCCCTTCCATCTCTCCATTTCCTTCCCCCTCCATCCTCCCTCCTCTTCCCTCCTTCCAACCCCTCCCCATTTCCTTCCCTCCCCTTCACTTCTTTCCCTCCTCCCTCTCCATTCCCTCCCTTGCCCCCATCTCCCCTTCCCCTACTGTGTCTCTCCCAGTCTCTCATCTTCTGTCCCGTCTGAAATGACTCGGTTTCCCACATGTTCCTTTCCTGAAGGAAGGCCAGCACTGAGTGAGGACTGTGGGGCTTCTTACAGAAGATGGGAGAAGAAAGCCAGGGGAACCAGGAGTCAGAGATGAGGAGGAGTCAGAAGTTAGGAGAGGGAGGGTCTGACCAAGTAACAGCAGGGAGGCCGGCGTGGGGTCCACCTTGTAAAGGGCTTTGAGTGGAGGGAGGGCTGGAGTGGGGAAGGCTCAAGGGAGGAGAACCCCCCACTCCGCACCCCCACCCCAGCAGCTGTTGTAGTAGCTAGGAAAGAGGGGATGAGGCCCTGCACCAGAGGCAGGAGGCATGATGAAGGCAGAATCACAAACCTTGGGGTCCTTAGAGGATGGTGGTGCACTTGTTTGTAACACGGAAATTCAGAAGAGGGGAAGGTTTGACGGGGAAGGATAAGAGTTCAGTTGTGGACGTGTCGAGTCTAAGATGTCTGCTGGATGTCCACTTTGAAAGGTCCAGTAGAGAGAAAGCTGCAATTGGGAAAGTAGAGGTCAAGAGGGAGGTTAAGTGGGAGGTTAAGTCTCGATAAACAGATAGGAGAGTCAAGTCGCCTTTCCCATTAGATTGTAAGATCCTTGGGGGCAGGAGCATCATTTCCAGCACAGAGTAGGTGCTTAAAAATGTTTACCAACTGATTAATTTGCATAAAGGTGATGATAAATTCATACGAGTTGCGAACACCAAGGGGGATAGTATATAAGAAAAGAAGGCTCAGTTAGTGAATGTGGGCAGTGCGTGTGACTTAGATTAAGATCCAGTGATCACACAGAGCAGAGTACAGAAACCCAGATGAAAGAAAGTAGTGATGAGAAGAGGGTGATTAACTGTCACAAGTGGAGGAGTAGTTTTGGCTGAATGATGAGGTTGGAAGCCAGACTGAAGAGCGTTTAGAAGAGAATGAGAGGAAAGGAAGTGAAGCACTGAGTGTAGATGGCCTTCTCAAGGAGTCCACCTATGAAAGGGAGGAGAGACTAAGGATGATAGTAGATTTGAGATAGGATTTTTTTTTTAAGTATGGGCATTGGAGTTAGACTCTTATTTTCTGCAAAATGAGGATATTAATAGGAAGTGCCTACCTGAGTAAGAGCAGCTAGATGGTGCCATAGTACATAGACCGCTGGGCATGAAGTCAGGAAGACTCATCTTCATGAGTTCAAATCTGGCCTGAGATATTTACTTGCTAAGTGACCCTGGGCAAGTCACTTCACATCTTTGCCTCGGTTTCCTTATCTGTAAAATAACCTGGAGAAGGAAATGATAAACCTCAACAGTGGTCACAAAGAGTTGGACACACGAAACATGACTTAGCAACCACCACCACCACCATCTGATTGAGTGATTTGTGAGGATCCAGTGGGATAATACAGGTACAATGTGTTGTAAGCCTTAAGCTGCTATGTAAATGTTAGCTATTATTATTATTGTAGATGAGGACACTGGAGCCTGGGGAGGTGAAATGACTTTCTCAAGGTCATAAAGACAAGCCAGTGATGGGGTTTGAATTCTGCTCCTCCTCCTCCGGAACCAGTGTCCTTCCTGCTCAACCAGGCTGCCTCCTAATACTTCTTTGTTGAATCATGTGCACGACTGACCGAGTTACTGTCTCTGTCCATCTATACCAGGTCCCCAGGCCCAGGCCTCCGCAGCCACGATGCCTACAGACGTGGAACCCACCGTTCTTGCTAAGACCCTCCACCTTATCTTCCTCTCGACCTTCTGGGGGATGCAGATTTGGGTGACCTTCATTTCAGGTGGGTCTTAGGGCAAGGTTTCATCCGGTCCAGTCATTGTGGTAGACACACTACCACCCGTCCCCTTCTGCGTTTTGCCTTAGTGAAGGATGCAGAGATTCAGTTCATCAAGCATGTGTTAAGTGTTCCAGCTGGGCTGGGCTGTGCTGTGCTGTGCATGGATGAAAAAGAAACAGTCCTTGCCCTGAAGAAGTTTCTATTGATGAAGATCCATCCTCCGGGATTGAATACAACATGTGCTCATGTGACTAAGACCTAGCCCAGCTGTGGGGACCTTACAGTCGAGGGGTGGGACAGGGAGGCAGGCAGTATGTGATAAGCCCCTGGAAACAACAGTAATGCTAGCTAGTATTTATGTATTGCCCTAAGGTTGGCCAAGGGCTTTATATCTCTATAACCTCATTTGACCCTCACAACCACCCTAGGAGGTAGGTGCTTTACTCTCTCCATTTTTCAGATGAGAAAACTGAGGCTGGGAGCAGGTAAGTAATTCACCCAGAATCACACAGCTTTCAACCTCAGGGCCCATGTTCTATTCTCTGCCTCTCCCCTTCTAGCCAAATCTGCCATTTTCTGGTCCCTTTTCTTCTCTATCCCCCCTTTCACTTGTACCATCAAGAGCCCCGCCTCAGTCACTCACTCTGAATCTCTGAGTCCAGAGTGCCCTTCCCCCTCCCCTCCAAGTTCCACATTTGATGTCAGCCTTCCACCAGCCCCTCCTCTCCTTGGCTCCAGTCTCAGAGGATGAGGTGTCTTTCTGGCTAGGGACACCCCTCCTACTTGTGCTCTCAGTCCCCTCCTGTCTCCTCTGGCTGATCCCCCATCCCTTTATACCTAATTTTTTTAATTTAAGTTTTTACAAAAATTTAATTTAAAATTTTTAAATTTAATTATTTTTTCAATGAATATTTCTGCTTCCTTTCCTGCTGCCTGTAGACATGCCTGCCTCCCCCATCTTTACCCCAGTAGTCCCCCGCAGCTGTCCCTCCTCTATCTGCTCGTCACTGTCACAACCCTAGAATATCACCACTCGATGCCTTTCCTTCCGTACCATCTGCTCATTTCTCAGTACTGTGCAGCCCTGTTTCTGACCCTGCCTTTCAACAGAAACATCTCTTTCCAACATTCCCGTGAGCTCTTCCATTCTCTCTTAGAATGCAAGGTCCCTGAAATCAGGGGCTGGCTTGACTTCTGAAAGGAATAGATCCTTAGTAAATAAATGTTTGGTGGTTGACTGATCTCTAGCTTTGGAAGGAAACTCATCAAGTCCAACTCCCTCATTTAACATACGAGAGAAGGGAGATCTAGGCAGGATGAGAGGTTCCCAGAACACACCCTTCATTTTGCAGATAAGGATATGGAGGCTCAGGGGAGACCACACTGATAGTAAGCCTCCGTCCTGGACCCCTGGCTGGTGACGCTTATGGCCTCCTTGAGGACAGACTTACTGGCTTCTCTTTAGATTTGTTTTCCCAGAGGTTAGCCAGGCTGGTGACGCTTATGGCCTCCTTGAGGACAGACTTACTGGCTTCTCTTTAGATTTGTTTTCCCAGAGGTTAGCACAACATATGGATGAATGAATGAATTCCTCTCATCCCCTTCCCCATATACCCCAGAACCCTTGGGCTGGACTTTGCATTTCTCCTAAGCTGATTTCCACTTACTAACATAAAAACAAATTCATTGCCTGGCTCTGTCCCCACTGACCCTGTCTCCCTCTCCGCAGGCTTTGTGATGGGTGGAAACCTCACCCGCCACACCCTGGGCTACATCCAGAGCCGGCTTTTCCCATATTATTTCCACATTGGCTCGGCCTGTGCCTTCTTTAACCTGACCATTTTTGCCATGTGCCACCCCAGGGAACTGCTCAATGATGAAGAGACCACCCAGGTGAGTACCTGCCGCTCCACCTCCTGAGATGGGACCTCACCCCCAGGGAGGGCAGGCATGATCGAGCCCAAGCTTGAACCCACCCCAGGGTCTGAGCATCTCAGAAGGAGCTGGAAAAGTGCCAGTGATTCTTTAATACCATGCACTGTAAGCCACCATCAAATAATATTAATAACTGGCATTCTGGGTATGGAATGGTGGGAAGTTGGTGGATTAGAGTCACTTCTGCTCAATTCAATCATTAAGCTGTTTCTGTGTGCCTAGCACTGTGCTAAATGCTGGAAATCTTAGGAGAGCTGGAAGGATCCTCAGAGTCCACCTTGTCCGACCCCCCCTCCCCCATTTCACAGATAGGGAAACTGAGGCTGAGGGAGGTAAGTGACTTGCCCAGGGTCACATAGCTAGCAAACGAGAGGTAGGATTCAGATCTTGGGCCTGTGGTTCCAAGTTTCTTACTCTTCTCATGGTATCACATAGTCTCTCCTCCTCCCAGCCTCATTTATCCCTTCTTCAAAAGGGGATAGTAAAAAACTGCCTGGCCCTCCCCACAGGGGTGCTGTGAGTCAAGAAGCATCTGTTAAGTGCTTACTGTGTACAAGATCAGAAAGAAAAGGCAAGTTGCCTGTTGTCCAGAAGGTTGCATCCCAGAGGGAGAGACCACATAGAATAATTAGGTATGTCCAGCATGTGACAATGAAGGCTGTAGCTGGGGGTGGCAGGGTCAGAGAAATGGGCCTTTCTGGGAGGGGCTGCTTAACAAACAATCTCTTCCCTTTCTTTGTATCCCCAAAGCTTAGCACAGAGCCTTGCACACAGTAGGCGCTTAATAAATGTTTGTGGACTGACAAGTCCATGACTTGTCCTCATATCTGGATGCCTTGTGGTGTTTCTGTGCAGGGAGGGAAAGTCCAGCAAGTGATCCCATTCCCCCTGCCTCCCCAAGTACTGGTTGGAGGGAATCCTTGTTCTAGAGGGGGAAGAGCCCTGGGCCTGGGATCCAGAGACCTGGGTTTGAGTCTTGACTTGGATCCCTACTAGCTGCATAACTGGAGAAGCCACTCTTCCTTCCTCGTAAAATGGGGCAGTGAAGCTTGCCCTGCCCTGCCTCCCAGCTGGGAGCCCTTTGTGAGCCTCAGTGACGCTAAAAGCCTGCGGTTGGAAGCAGCAAGCTCCAAGGATGTGTCCGGGTGGCCTCCATCCTTAGTCGTTTACTCTCCCCACAGCTTATAGTCTTCTTCGTGTGCGTCATTGTGTCCGCGCTGAATGCCCAGTGGTTCGGCCAAGTGACCTCCGACATCATGGCTGACATGCACCTCTTGGAGCAGAGCTACGGGCTGGGCCAGGACATTGGCTTCTTCTCCCGCAAGTCCTACACGCGGCTGCGTGAGTCCAATGCCAAGTACAGGCAGCTGTCCAGCCAGCTCAACCGCTATCGCCTTCTCTCCTCCCTCTGCAACCTGGGCTGCCTGGCATGCAATGGCTTCAGCCTCTATCACATGGCCATTCACCTCTCCACCTTGTGACCCGAGGCTGGGCTGTTGGGGTGGGACCTGAGTCAGGCAGTGTATGGACTGTTCGAGGACCTGGGGACAAGGAGGAAGGAGTTCAGATCCTCCCTGGAATGTGAGCCATGTTTCCCTGGGCAACAGATGAGTGAGCGAGTGAGTGAATGAATGAACGAATGAAGAGTTTGCTTGTCTGTAAAGTGAGGAATGTGGTTCCTTTCAGCTCTCTGACTCCATCGGCTCAGTAAGGCTGTCCAGAGCCTTTCCTTAGAGGCTGAGGTCAGCTTTGGGCGCCATGAAAGGACCTTTTGAGCTGACATGGCCAGAACCTGTTTCCTGTCTACTTTCTTCCAGACTTTTGGTGCTGGATCTGTGGGTCAGTGTGTAAATGGATAGAAAAATGACTGAAAACTGAATTAAGGGATAAAGAGATGATAAATGGATGGATGGATGAGTGGATAGGTAGGTAGGTGGATGGAAGAGTGGATAAGTGGATAAATGGATAGATGGATGGGTGGATGAATGGATAGGTGGGTGGATGAGTGGATAAGTGGATAAATGGATAGATGGATGGGTGGATGGATGAGTGGATAGGTGGGTAGATGGATGGATGAGTGGATGTGGATAGATAAATGGATAGATGGATGAGTGGATAGTTGAAGTTTGGATGGATAAATGGATGGATGGGTGTGTAGGTGGATGGATGGGTAAATGGATGCATACCAATGAGTACTTAAAGATGATGATGGGTAGTCCTGGTCCTGGTAACAGAGTTCTTAGTGGTTCATCAAAGTTTTTCCTTTGAATGGTACACCTCTACAAGTCTCACTGTCACCCTCACTAATGATCACACCGTGGGCAGACCTTAAAGACAGTTCAACACGGCAGGGTTGATGCCACTGGACCTGGAATCAGCAAGACTTGGGCCAGATTCCTATCTAGACACTTAGTAGCTGTGTGACCCTGACCCTCTTGTTTGCCTCAGTTTCCTCATCCATAAAAGGAGGGTGTTGGACTCCATGGCCAACTTTAAATGTAAGACTTATTCATGTTAGTGTTGGCTTGGGTGAGTTAACTTCCTCTGGGTCTATTTTCTTACCTGTCAAAAGGGGTCATAATGTCACCTCCCCTCCAGTACATCTCAGTCCAGGGCTGTGAACTGGGTCAGGCCCTCGCTGGGGCCACATCCAAATAATTAGGAGCCAATGAGCTCAGGAGGCAACTTTTTAAATTTTATTTTTAAATAAAGTGTCACACACCCCTCCAAGGGTCTGGAGTAGCGAGCTGGTGGTCTCTGACCCCCCACCCCCTTCTTTTCCTAGCCGCACAAACAGCGTTTCTTCAGCCTTCTTGCCCTGGGACCTGCCAAGCTTATTGAGGGTAGGAATTGCGCACATATTAAGTGCCCCCCTTACTATGTCCCAGGTGCTGTGCTCAGCACTTTACAGATACATTGTTGGCCCCTCCCCTGCTCTGGCCCCACAGCCACACATGCCTTGTGTCCCAGAAGATGCTCAAAGGCCCAAGGCCCCCCAACCCTCCCTTCCTAGTGACCAGTAACCCCTGCTGCCTCTTCATGACTTAACTAACTCCTGTGAATAACTTGTAAGCCTTGGTGGTTGAAAATGCCTGTTGGCTCCCTGTGCCCTTGGGCTGTGAGTCCCAGCTCTGACATTCTCTGTTCTAAGAAACCTGATATCCTCTGCTTCCCTTTTCCATGCTCCCTGGGCAGCTAGGTATTACAGTGCATGGGGTACCAGACTTGTAATCAAGAACCCCAGGTTCAAACACGAACTCAGTTACTAACCATGCGACCCTTGGCAAAGTCACTCAATCCGTTTGCTTCAGTTTCCTCATCTGTAAAATGGAAATAATAACAGGGCCTCTCTCCCACGTTGCTCTGAGGATCAGATGAGATAATCCCTTGGATGTAGAGGGGGAAACTAAGGCCTGGGCAGGCTGACTGGACCAGGGTCACCAGCTTCAGCCCCTCTGAGCCTGTCGGCTCATCTGTAAAATGGGTGTTACAGCCCTCATGCTCCCATATCTACAGGCTGGCTCTCTGAAAGGAAGAATGGGAGGGACACGGGGGAATCAGCAGTCAGTGGAAAAGATTATCTTCAGAACTAACGCTGAAAGAATGAGGAAAGTGCCTTCAAGCAGTCAGTGGGAATGTACAGAGTGGGCTCTGGGCTTCCTGAGGAGATCAGGGCCCCTGGTCAGCACATACAGGACCCTCCCGTTCCAGCAGCAGCCAACTGGGCTCATGGTCAGAAAAGAGGAAGGGATGCAGCAGATTAGGAATTGCTTGCTCTGATTCTGTTTGTTTAGCAGCATTTCTGTTCCTTTTAGTAAACCGAAATAGTACAGGGTTTATGGCTTCATATGATTTTATTGTTTTGTTTTCATGGAGATGGTTATTAAGTTGGTAATAAATTTTAAAAGTAATAATTATACTGTATTAAAGTGGCAGTCTGCCAAGAGTCTCTCCAAAAAGGGGAGGAGTTTGGACAGCAGCCTGGGGGGTGAGCCCCCCCGCTGAAAGTAGAAGCCAAGCCAGGGGGCAGGGAGTGTACTGGCCCCTCCTTTCCTGGTCACTGCCATCCCATTGCAGCCTGGGGGCAGTGAGGTGCCCCCACCCCATCTCTTCTGCCAGTTTTCATTGGGTCAAGGCTGGTGTCCAGGACCTTGGGGAGCCTGGGTCCTGGGTGCAATGCTGGATGGGCAAGGCCTGATCACTTCAGCCGATGTACTTTTCTGCCCCGGAGGAAATTCTTGCAAAATGGGGACTGTTTTACCAAGATCAGGAAGGCTGGCGTCCAGGCTTTGACAAAGTACCTGTGAGGAATGATGAAGGATGCCTCTTTGTGGGCTCCCAGCCTCATCCATCCAGGTTCCTTCCCCCAAACCCTTTGATCCACAGGATAACAAATCCCAGGCCATTCCTCTGGCTGGGAGGGCCTTTCCTGGTTGTCTCTTTTAAGTCTGCTCAGTCCCTCCCTTCAATGGGAGACGCTCGAGGCCAGTAAGCTGTACTACATGGAGATGTGGGTGCTTCCTCAAGTCTTCTCCCAGTGCCGCAAAGGCATTGAGAGCAGCGCAAGCCCTGGGGACAGCAACCCCTCCCCATCACTCACTCTGCCCGTCTCACTGATATCAGCACCTACATTTCCCTCATTACCCGAGGACCCTTCAGGGAAGACAGAAGACAAATAATTGAGGGAAGTGAAAGGCAGTGCTTCCCCTTTCTGCAGAGGCACAGGCATGCCTCCTAATTCTCCAAGACAGGCTCATTCTCTTCTCCCAGAGGAATGAAGTTTTTCTGGGAGAATCACCAACCTTCCCTGGTGCCCAGGCCCAGGTCTCTTCCCTTCTTTCTGGACAGGGCCAGGAGCTATTTGTCTGTGGTCTGAGAGCAGGGGCTCCTGTCGCTCCCACAGCCTGGGAAGCGCCCCTCCCCCCAGGGTCCTTAGCAGGCCCTGCCTACCTTGGGGTGCTCACCTGGGATGCTCCAGGGCCTCCAGCAAGGTGCTCTCCAGGCTCACCTGGTACAACTCCTCCTGGTCTTCATCTTCAAAGTAGAGCTGGGGGAATGGATGGGGAAGAAGGGAGAATGTAACCTCCAGGTACAGGATGTCTGCCACCCCACTGATGAAGCACCTACTGGGTCACAAGTGCTGTGCCAGGGTTTGGGGGGGTCAGAGTGGAAACAGTCCCTGCCTGCTGAGAGCTTCCCCGTGACTGGCTTGCCTCGGGCTCTCCAGAACCACGGCCCCAAGCCTGGTAAAGGCAAACCTCTCACCTCCAGGTGATGTGGGTGATATTTCCGTTCCAGGTCCCATGGAGGTAGCTCCTCAAACATAACCGTTAAGTGGTCGATGAACCTGTTACCCCAAGAGCTCTGGGTCAGCCTCACTCACTCACCTTCTTCTTGTTGGGGAGTGGGAATGGGGGGGCTACCATGGGGGAGGGGTGGGAGTGGGCTCTCATTGGGGGAGGGTAAGAGGGCTGAGTGGAAGAGAACTTTCAGTGCTTTGGCTCTGAGCCCCTCCAATGCCTCGAAGGGCAGAGAAGTCAGACTATTCAAAGGCTTGAACCCTGACTTTTCCACGTTGGGCCCTTCCAAGCAGGGGCTACCTGAGCGAGGAGCGGAAGTCACCTGGAGTCCTCATGAAAAGCAGCGATAAAGTCTGTCTGGCCATATTCAGGGTATAGGAACAGCGTGGGCCAGCTGAGCCGGCCATTGTCATCCAAAGACACCCTGGCACCCATAGTGTTCTCAGAGCCCAAGCCCCCGTAGGGGGACGTTGGCTCATCGTCCTCATCCTCATCGGGGGCTGGGGATGCCAACTGGATATTTCTTGCCTATTTTCAAATAAAACCCTAAGTCACCTAAAAGCCTCTACATCAAGAGCTGCTCACTCTGACCCCTTTCTCATCTTCTAGATCCCTTGAGCAGTCAGCCAAGGCTGGGGCTTCCTTTTTGGAAGGCTTTTAAAGGCATGGAATAAAATGCCTCCAGCTACAAAGGAAATCAACTATGTGGAAAAGCCTCAAACCACAAGTTCACGGCCCTCAGGTTCAAAACTCCTGCTGAAGTCCAAGGCCTTAACCCTCCTCACTTCCACCTCTCCTCGCTCCCCTCTACCCACCCTATATGAGATGATACAGGAGTCTGTCCCTCCCTGAAGCATAGACAGGATGAGCCCATTCACTGGACAGAGATCTCAGGGCTCTCCTAACTCTGGTGTTCTGCAAACCTGAGGGGTCAGTGCATTCAGGAGGTGAAGGCTCAAGCACCCACCTGGACAGCATGGAGCAACACACCCTTTTGGGCCTCTTCCTTCCTCTCCTTCATCTTTGCCTTCCTGAGATCACGCTCCTCAGCTCGCTGAAAGGAAAACCACACCCGGGTCAGTCCCTGGCTTCCCCATGCCTCTTGGGAGGACCCAGCCCTCTTCAGAGCCTTAGGGACCATCAGCTGCTAGAATGGGGGTGAACACCTTTATCAGAAGCTCTCCTTCTAGGGGAAGGAGGAGCCAGAGCACACCCATGCTGCTGATGGCTGTGTCACCACAGCATCATCCATATCCTCCTCCTGCCAGGTGGGCTGTAGCACACTCCCACCACCTCATGGTTTCGGTCTCCTTTTCAGTGCTCCCTAATCCATCTCCTCTGTTGGTGTAAGGATATCCACACCGACGATCTATGTTCAATGAGATGCTCTTTGTAAAAAGCACTGAGCCCAGTGCCTGGCACATAGTACATTATATAGCACATAGTAGGTGCTATATAAATGCTCATTCCCTCCCCTTTGACCCCTACCTCATCTAACAGAAGCATTTCTGTGAACAAGGTAGACGCCGTACCAGAGAGGAGGCGAGATGGCCAAAATGCAGCGGGAAGATTTGTTCTGTAGATTTTGCCTTTCTTTTTCTCTTGTTCCACATTGGTTTCTGTTGAACGTTTTTTCTTTTTTGGCGGATCAGAACCATCTCTGCTACCCAGAGCGCTGACAGGGAGTGCACCTGCCCTGGGTCACAGAGGCCAGGACACGCACTCAGGCTGTCTTGGGTCAGGGTAGGCTCTCACTATCCATGTGGCTACCAACCTTCAGCTTGTCCGCCTTAGCTCTTATCTCCAGAAGCTTCTTCTCCTTGGAGTCCAGCCTCAAGCCCTCGTCACACCAGCTCACCGCCTCTGAGAAGTTTCTCAGTTCTAGGTGACAGGTGGCACCTGTGGGAACCCAGGGGCTTTAGAACCTGTGACCGGAGGACTCAGAAAGAGCTTGTCCCTTTGGAACAAGAGCCCACAAATGAGGAGGGAAGGCTGCAGCCCCCCAGATGGGCAGCTAGACTGTGGTGTCCACATGGGGGGAGGGCCCCCAAACCAGGCCACCCAAGCTCTACCTTATGCCACTCCTCTTACCTTCTACCTGACATCACCCCAAGACTGTGACCTCCCAGAAGGTGGGACCCAGTAATTTCTACTCCTGCATTCCCAGTGTGTCAAATGCCTCTAACCCAGTTCTGACGTTAATCATCAAGTCACTTCACTACTGTCTGCCTCAGTTTCCTCATCTGTAAGATGATAACACCAGCCCCTCCTTTACAGGGTTAGATGTATGTAGGTTTGCTCTGGACAACACGAAGCTCTGGGTAAATGTTAGCTATTATCATTAGCTACTGTAAAAAAAGAAAACAGCTCAGTAGAACTGATTTGTCAAGCACCATATGCTAGCACAAAACACCCCTCCATATCTAATACATCACAGGCCATAGAAATGTTTGTGAATGTGACTGGGTTTGTCAGAGGCAGCAAGGGTGAAGGCAGTAAAGAGGAAGGCTTGGACAGCCCAAGGTTCTATCCCTGCCCCGGGAAGCCTGGGATCCCCGGGACCCCCCTCCAAGGTCCCAGGGTGTCCCCTTGCAGTAGGCTTTCTGCATTGGCATCTGCAAGGCCTCATATAAGGCTGAACCCCAAGGAAACTTTTAACAAATGTGTTCTTATTTATTCATTTAGGTATCTTTCTATCACTTAACCCAACAGACCTTGGCTTTCTCATCTGTAAAATGGGACAGAAATCTCATGGGCTGTAGAGAGGCTGGAGAAAGCCCTATCCTTTGGAGGCCAGCCATTCTTCCGCTGACTATGACAGCATGCTCCTGCACACCAGCTGGGTACTTCCAGAGACTTTTCTGTAATTTATCTCTGCCCAGGGAACTGAGGCCTAGCGGATGACCCCCCACCCACCCATGGGTGCCCAGACTCCCACCAACTGCATCCGGGATTTTCAGCCCTGCTTTCTAGCCAGCAGCTCATGATACTTATCCTGCCTCTAAAACCAGGAAAATACCACCAGAGACCTGTGGTTTTGCTCTGCTGGGGGCTTCCCTCCGGGGTCTCCTACCCTCATACCTCCCTAATCCTTGTTTATTCAGGAAACAGAGAACACTCAGCCCAGGGAGCCCCCCAGCACCTGAAGCCACACACTTCAAACTGACCCTGGGGGGTGGCAGAGAAATTAATAGCTGATGAATAAATCAAAACTTTCAAAGAAGCTTTAAGGCTCTCAACGAAAAGGTGCAATTTAAGTATAAAAATAATTAAGAACATTACTGTACAGGAAGGTCAGGGGCTAACAAAGAGGGGGAGGCCATGGGAACCTGGGAAGGCTTGATCTGCCACCAAAGGTGGGATCCCTTGTCTTTTAATTAACACAAGCGGCGGATTTGAAAACTCTTGCCTTTTGATCGGTTAATGCAAAATAACAAAGGAACATATGGCTGTTGGTGCTTCTGTAATTACATTTAAAAGATGAGTTTTCAATTTCAGCATAAAATCCCAAGATAAAAAGAGCTAGTTTGTACTTTAGGGAATCTTTTTTAAAATGAGTGTTTTGCTGTTTACAGGATCAGAGATTTAGAGCTGGCAGGAATCCCTAAGGCTGAGAAGCCCAACCTGCCCATTTTACAGGCGAAGAAACTGAGGCTCACAGAGGTGAAGTGACTTGCCTGAGGCAGCAGGGAAAGGGGCCAGATTTGAACCCAAGATGTCTCATGGAGTCAGCCTTCTTTCTACTGCCCCCATGGGGCCTCCTTAGCACAATAAACTCACTGTCTCAGGATCCAGAGCTGGAAGGGTGCTAGAGATCAGGGAAATTTAGAGAAGGAGCCCTGGAGCCCATAGCAGCCCCCAGTTCAAATCCTACCTCGTACATTTACTAACTAGGTGACCCTGGGCAAGTCATTTCAACATCTGTCCGCTTCAGTTTCCTCATCTGTCAGATGGAGATAACCACAGCATCATATTTTCAGGGTTACTGTGATGTTGTTTTGGCAGCCTTTAAACACTGTACAGAGGCAGAGGCCACTAAGCCATGTACTTCCAAGGCAGGTCTGAGGCAGGACCCGAACCCACATCTGGCTGGCATCTGCGATGTCCCCTGTGCACCCCCTGCTGGCCTGTCTCTCTGTTTCTGTCATTCCCCCTCCCTCCCCTGCTCTCACCTGAGCTCTCACAGGTCCCTGCACCAGGGCAGGCTGCGCCCCACAAAAGGCTTCAGCAGATGGGACTCGGAGGACCCTCCTCCCCCCTGCCACAGGCATGACACTCCCCTCAGGATTCTAAGCCCTCCTGGCCTGGGCTCTGTGTGAAGAGCTCCCCAAACCTCCAGTGCTCTCCACTGCAGGGCACCTACAAGAGGGCAGCAGGTGGCACAGAGAGAGCCTGAGAACCTGGGTTCTAATTCTACCTCTGATTCTGACCACCAGTGTGACCCCTGGATAAGTCACCTCTGGTGTCTGAGCTTCAGTTTCTGCCCCTGTAAAATGTAGCGGGGTGGTGGCTCAAGGGCCCAGAGCTGCCTTTCAGCTGGAGGTATAGGGGTTCTCAGTGACCACTGACCCTACAAAACCAGGGTACCCTCTCAATGCCCCAGCTCCCCAACAGCTGAAGGACTCTGTGTGTCTCTGTGTGTGTGTGCATGTGACTTGTGCGTACATGTGTATGTGTGCATATCTGTGTGCAGTGCATGCGTGTGTGTGTGTGTATGCGGGGGTTCCCCTCCCTGCTCAGGGGAGGCTCACCTCGGACAATGGCTTTCAGGTGGCTGGGTCTGAGCTTCCTGGCCTCCGTGGCATCGCTCAGAGCAGAGCGAAGGTTTCCTGGAAGACAAGAGGAGGTCATCTGTCAATCACCAATGCATTCTGCCTGAGTTTCTAAAGCAGGTGGAGCCAGGGCAGGAGTGGGGGGGGGCCCCAGAGCACACTTCACACAGATTGCCTCACTCAGCTCTGGGAGGGAGGGGCTGCTATGAGCTCTACATTACAGATGGGGAAATTGAGGCATGAAGCAGCACAGCCCTTGCCCAGACAGTTTGTGTCTGAAGGGCAGCCGCAGGTCTGTGAAGCCCCAGAAGAGCCAATGCCATTGCCTCGGACAAATCACCTCCCTGTGCGTTAGTTTCCCCTTTTATAAAACCAGATGGTCCTTTGGATCCCCAGTGTCCCGTGTAACATACAATGGATGAATCAGCAATGATCAGCGTGGGATGGGACAGAGATCCTGGTCCTTTTGGGGGCAGGCTGGGCCGGACAGCCCCGAGGAGATGGCCCCCAATCCCTCCACTATGTATTCATGGCACACTGGAGGTGCCTGGTCCCTTGCAGCCCTCAGACAGGAAGGTCTGACCAGATGTGGCTCACCCAGGTGATACTGTGCCGCTGCTCGGTTGGTCAGGAGCACAGCGTTGAGAGCAGGGTCTGAGCACTTCTTTCTGAGCCCCTCCGTGTACGAAGCCACGGCTTTCTTGTAGTCTCTGTCCTTGAAGTAATCGTTGCCTTCATCCTTGTAGGTCTTGGCCTGCTCTGTGAAAGGGAGATCAAGGTCTGTACCCACCATCACTTCCCGAAAGGCTTCTGGGAAGAGATCAGGGCTCTCGAGGACCATGCCAGTTCGGCACTAGTTCTGGTAAGTCTCCCTCAGAATTTATTTCGTAAGCACCTACTGTGTGCCAAAGACTAAAACAACAGTGGTCTCAATCAATCCACAAACATTAATTAAGCTCCTACTGTATGTCAACCATGGTACTTGGCTGAGGATATAAAAACAAACAGAAATGGGGCCAGTTCTGAAACAGCTCCCATTTGTCTGGGGGGAGAAGAGCCTGTGACATCAATCAAGCACTAATTAAGGAGACAGAGCATGAGACACTCCCAGCCCTCTGCAAACCACTCCTTGTGAGTCACAATTTCCTGAAGCCAAGATGGGATCCTTGTGATTCCTGACTTTCCAGCAGCACTTTCTGGTTATGAAGTGCTTTCACCTATATTACAGAATTACAGATTTTGTGCTGGAAGGGACCTTTCTCGATCATCTAGTGGACAGCTGAGGAAACTGAGGCCTGGAGAGATGGACTGAGCAGAGCTGAGACTGGAGTCCAGGTCCTCCACCTCCACACCCATCACCCACAATGGGCGGAGTGCCTCCCAGCAGCACGGAGACATAGCTGGTATCCATCCTATGGTTTGGATATTTCACAGATCACAGGCCCATGTCACACAGCACAAAAGTAGGGACCTGTCCAGGGGTCGCCCCAACCCCACCAGCCGCCACATTTCCTGCACCTTCAGGAGGTCTCTCATCATCAAAAATAAGGGACTGCAGACAAGCCAACTCAGGATTCTCCTGGGGATTGATTTCTGATGGGGCCTCCTTCATGAACATCGGTATCTTATCCAGCTCCTGATAGAAAACACACCAAAGTCAGTTTTAAAATGCAAAGTCCTCACCTCAGAGCTTTGTCTGAACCAAGAAAAACACTGTTCTATATATGCACAGCCGGTCCATCAGTCAATCTAGAAACAGTAAAAATGCTCAGGTCCTGTGCTCAGCCCATGTGGATAGTCCAAGATCTTAGAGCGGGGCACAAGGTCAAAGATTCAGAAAGAAAGGGGGCAGCCTCAGGGCAGGCTCCTGTCACACAGGTGTCCTGGGAGGTCCTCCTCACTCTGGGAGCTGTGAGAAGTGTGAACACAACTTTTCTCCTTTCCTATGGAAGCCTGGCCAGTTCCAAAGATGACCACAAAACTTCTGAGTCGGACTTTTAAAATCATCCATCCAGGCCCCAAAGCAGGAAGCCAAGACAGCCAGCTCAGAATGGCTCCTGAGCCATGGTTAAATTTTCAGCATGAGCATTTATACCTGTTAGCTCAGCAATCACTACATCCTATTGTGGTGACTGCCTAAAGGATATTTGAACAAAGCAGATTAAACTGTAAAATATCTCAGATCATACCTTTTTTTTTTTTTTTGGAAAGCAGTTTGTTAAACATTTACCTATACCCGACCCTGCTGCTCCAAGGGCTGAAAGCCCACACCTTTCAGAGAGAGCTTGGTGGGGGCTCAGAGGCCATGCTGCCCAGTGTCCCCCGACCCCCCCCCCACACACACACCCGGCAAGGTGGCTCAGCCCACCCAGGAGGGGCCTGGACCAGGAGCAGGGGGAGCATCACTCCGAGCCAGGGCACCTGCCTGTCCTGGGCAGGCCGAAGTCAGAGCTATAACAGTAACAGCTGGCA
This sequence comes from Bettongia penicillata ogilbyi, assembly GCA_023548195.1. Classification (NCBI taxonomy): domain Eukaryota; kingdom Metazoa; phylum Chordata; class Mammalia; order Diprotodontia; family Potoroidae; genus Bettongia; species Bettongia penicillata. Next base: position 3,584,445 of record JAJHZJ010000096.1, read on the forward strand.
CTTAAGAGAGCCTACTCCGTGCCAGGCACAGGGTCTCAGTCCATCCTCCGAACCTCCTGGGAGGCGGGTGCTATGTTATCTCCATTTACAGCTGGGGAAACTGAGGCAGGCAGCGGTGAGTGACTCGCCCAAGGCCGCCCAGCTAGAGTCTGAGAAGGGTGAGTCAATTTCGGGGTGCATTTGCTAAGCGCCTACTATGGGCAAGGCGCTGGGTTCGGATGCGGCCCAGGAGCCCGGGACCGGCCTCAGTTTCCTCCTCTGTAAATGGGGCACTAGCCGCCCCCGGGGGTGGTCGCGGGCGCAGACTCGGACCCGGCAGCCGGGGGGGGGTAAACTGAGGCCCGGCGCCCGCGGCCGCACCTGCTCCCACGTGTCCTCGTGCAAGCGGCCCCGGTACTGCTGGCTGCGGAACTTGTCCAGGAAGGCGTCCATGGCGTCCCCCTCCCCCTCCGGCTCCCCCTCCGGCGGCGCCTCCATCGCCGCTCCCGCTCCCAGGCCCACGCCGTGCCGCCCGCCAGACTTCCGCCCTCACTCGGCCGGGCCGTCTCGACTTCCGTCCCCACTTCCGGCGCGGAGGGATCCGTGGGTCCCGCCCTCGCGTTCCGCTCACAGGCAGCCAGCCAGGCCTTGGACAGGGGCGGGGCGGGGCGGGGCGGGGCGGGTGGTGGAGGGACGGGGAGAAGGCGGGGCTTGTAGACAGGGCTGCAAAGTGCAGAGCCTGGCTAGGACACTTCTGACCTGTGGGACCTTGGCTAATCGTTTCCCCGGCCTCAGTTTCCCCTTCTGTAAAACGAAGGCTTCTAAGGCCCCATCCAGCTCTCGAATTCTGTGAGCCTCCGAGGCCAGCTAGTCCCGTCTTACAGAAGGGGAAACTGAGGCACAGAGTAGCCAGGGGCCGCTGGGCACGTGCCTCGCCAGCAGGGCTTCCCGAGGGTGTCCTCACTCTCTCCACTTGCCCTGATCGACTTCGAAGCATGATGCCTTTCCTGATGCAACTCCCCACGCCCAAGATGCTGCTGAGCCCTCCTCCCCAAATTACTTTATACTTATTTCTTGTGGGTTTAGATTTTCCTTTCATGTGTGCATATTTCGTCCCCCAAGAGAAGGTGAGCTCCGAGCCTAGGCACTGAGGACCAGAACGAGCGCACCCTCCCTCCTTCCTTCGGCAAGAACACGCAGGCGCTGAGTAACAAACGCGCAGACGCTGGGTAACCAATCTAGCATTTACAGTGCCGGCAGGCCGGCTGGACAGAGACCGAGTGCTACTTTAAAGTTTTCTTCCAGGCCCTCAGCGAGTCCAGGATCCAGGACTTTCGGTGATGACTGACAGGGAGGTTCTCTTTGCTGGAGTTCCATCGGTGGTTGGTGGCCGGGTCACAGACCCATGCGTCGCCCCGGGGAAGGGGCCACGAGTTCCTCCAGCAACTGGCTAAAATGTGATCCTGGGCTTGGGCTGCAAAGATGCACACCGATGCTTCAGGGTCGTGCCTCAGGGCCTCCAGGGCTGTGAGGGTGGGGGAGATGGGGGTGGGGGGGAGAGAGAGCAAAACAGGGGGTTACCCAAGTCAGCCGGGTCAGCCAAGTGGCCCGGGAAGGAGCCTCTGCTGACGCCCTTTCCGCACTTCCTAAGTGGCTCCCTATTCATTTCATGGTGCCTCCCTGCCCTGGCATTTAAAGTCTCAACTCCCTGACCCATTAGTTTTTTCTTGTCTCGTGTTATTCACTTGAACATATTTTATATTCCACTCATTAGTCCTGTCTTTTCAAATAATTATATATTTACTTATCAGTATACGTCACACCTCCCTATTAAAAGTAAGAGTACTTAGGGGGTATAATGTGTGCCCACGCTGAGGCATGCACGGAGATCACAGGATTTTGGAGTTGGATGGGGTCTCAGACCATCATCTAGGTCAACTTACATTTAAAAAGAATCCCCACCACTACACATACAACAAGCAACCACAGACTTCCTTTGCAGACCTCTGGTGAGACAGAGGACCCAATTTCCTGAAGTAGCCCATTCCACTTCTGGACAGTTCTCCTTAGTAGGAAGCTTTTTCCTAACCCCTGACCTAAATCTGCGTTTCTAGGACATGTTCCCCTTGCCCCTACCAAACAGGCCAAATTCAAGCTCTCTCCCACACGAACACGATCCAGTTTTTGAAAACAGAGATCATGTCCTCAATGAATTTTCTTGCCTGTAGCCTAACTACACATCCTTAGTTCCTTCAACCTTGGATAAGGATGAGACTGAAGACGGAGGAAAGAAAACTCTCAGGAGAAAAGTGATGGTCATTGAAAGGGAAGAGGAGGTCTTTGAAGGTTTTGCTTTCATCTTGTAGCAGGCAGATGGCAACTCGCTCCCATTTTGCCAAAGAAACTGGTAGACCAGATGGCCGTGCAATTGAGCCAGAAGAGGTGGTAGAAAAGTTGTGAAGAAAGAAAACAAGAGAAGAGGAGAGTGAGGGAAAAGAAAGAGACAGAGAGAGAGGCAGAGACAGAGAGGAGAGACAGAGAGAGGAGAGACAAACACACACATTTAACTTACATGTCTTCACTTCACTTAAGAGGTCCTCAGTCAGCATGCCTTCCATGCAGGGTACCAGGGACCCTTTAAGTACAATCCCAAAGAGTGACTCAGTTGTTTCTTAGTCTCTTCTCTCCCTCTCCCCCAACCAAGCCGCTGGACCCCAGCCCACATCCCAGCCCTTTAAACAAGCACAGCTCAACCTCACCCACTGAACCCCAAACTCCCAACTATGGAAACGTCAAAATGTGTACAAAGTGGGGGAGTCTTTAGGGTCCTATAGATTCCCTTTCCTCTGTAACAACAACAAAAGACAATTTCTGCTCTCATGCTAATCCTCCAAAAGAGGTGCGAGAGAGAGAGAAGGCCTAGCTAAGAGGAATGGAGCCCCTGTCCTCGGTTTCAGGAGAGCCAGGTCAGTCCCAACTTCATCAATGACTATGTGAATTTGAGTGAAACCCATCAGCTCTATAGCCTTCAATTTCTTCTTCTGTAAAATGGGCTAATAACTGGGTGCTCTGTTTGTCCCAGTGAGGCATCAATGAGAAGAGAAATATAAAACAAAAACTCTTTGAAAGCCTTTAAATACTACCCATGTGTAGTGTAGGGACAGAGAGCTGGCTCTGGGATCTCACTGGTGTGGGGGTGGGGAGGGAACTCCACCCTCACAGGTCTGCAATGGAGAGTCATAAAGAGCTCCCAGAGTGCTGAGAATGGGAGTCACTCATCCAGGGTCACGGAGCCAGGAAGGGTCAGAGGTTGTACTTGATCCAGGTCTTCCTGGCTCCCAGCTCAGCTCACTATTACATGTACTAAGCTGGGATTATTATTACTTTTGCTGTTATTTCGTTATCTGGTCCCCATAGTCTGTTGTAGGATATAAATAAGGCTCTCACCCTCCTGGGGATTATAGATCTCCATTTGGAAGGGACCTTCATTTCACAGACAAAGAAATTGAGACCCAGAGAGGTTGGTTGACTTGCCCTAAGTCACAAGCTGGTTAAGTGTCTGAGGTGAAGTAGTGCTCTCTGGGGCAGCTAAGGGAAGAGAAGGAATATATCCATCCGTAGACAAATTCTGGGTTATAGGGGAGAATGGGAACCGATGCACACATTGATCTAGCACAGGGGCCTCACCCTTGTTCTCCTCCTTGAGGCTTGTCTTATGATGGGCCCCATTCAATCCAAAATGAACCCACCTCCAGCCCCATCACCAGAGACACCAAGGCAGGGTTAGGGTTTACCTATAAATGTGACTGCACTCCTCCGGAGGGCAGCCCGCGGGCTTTTGGTATACTCCAGGCTCTGGGTCAAGAACACGAGGGCGCTGTCACGGTGGGTGCTCACCTAGACCAAAACCCCCCAGTGTACCATCTGTCAACCGAGAAATGGCCCCGTTGAATTCTCCGTGTTCCCCATCTACAAGCCATATTTTTCAAACAGTTATTACGACATATCCTAACATCAGGAAGAGAGCCGAGTCTAGGTTATCCTCTCCAGTGTCCAACAGAATCATAGCAATAGAGACTAAGGACTCTCTCCTACTTATACAAACCTCAGTCTTCTGCTCCACAGAATAGGTTCAAGCATGTCTGTGTAATGAGAGACCACAGAGTCTGAATCTTGGCTCCCCTATATCTTGGGAGTTTGCCCTTTGAATATGACTCCTTCTCCTCTCTGACCCTCCATGTTCCCATCTATACAATGGGGTAATAACACCCAACCTATTACTCTCACAAGGTTGTTGAGACAACAGATTATGGTTTAAATGAGACATATTTTTAAAAACTTTAAGATGTAATAGAAATGTGGGTTGTTAACCCTGTGTTCCACTGTGGACCCTTTGTGGTGAATTTGTGGGAAGATGGGTAGGAGATGATGGGAGTGCAATCAGCAGCACTGAAGGGATGTACCAAGATTCCACTGAAGTGGTGAGTCCCTGACCCACCTTGGGAGGTTTGAGATCACCTTTTCCAGCAATCATCCCATGCTTCACATCACACAGTGACATACTATGAGTGGATATTATGGGAAGGATCAGAAACAAGGCCTGCTCAGAAATGAGCTAGTAAATGAGGCCTCTCTGGGGCTCTGATGCCAGGGCAGTGGGGCATCTAGTCAACTGAGAGATGGGCATAGAGTCTTGTAACAAAAACACTGTTAAAATGTGGGACATCTGAGCTGGGGGCATCCTCCAGGTGACAGTATAGTAGCATTTACACAGCATATTAAGGTTTGCAAAGTGCTCCACATTATCTCATTGAATCCTTTAGACACCTGCTGAGGTAGGTACTCTTATTAAACACTATTTTGTAGCAGAAATTCAGTGACTAGCCCAGTGTCTGAGATCATGTTTGAAGTTGGGCTGTCTTGACTCCAAATCCAGCATCCTCCATCCTCTTATGCATCAGAACAGAGAATATCAGAGCTGGAAAAATTTTAGAGGAGAGTATGTCAGAGGTAAAAGAAATCTTAGAACGTAGAATGTTACAACTGGGAGGAACCACAGTTTTCATCTAATTCTCGTTAGCTAAAAGAAAATGAAGTGTATTTGGATTTAGACCTGTCACCAAATCAACCGAACTTTCTAGCTGACTGTTAGAGGCAGAGTCCAGCAGCATCTACTGTTACTCTGACCCAAAGTCAGGAACTTGCAGACCTTGGACTAGGGGAGGCAATGATCAGACTTTGCCCTAGACCAGAGAGTTTTGGGAGCACTGAAAGCTTATTGGTTCCCAACCAGGGCTGTCTCTGAGATCCTGGAACAATATAGCACTCAATACCACAAGAAAATAGCAGCAGCACCAGTCCAGACAGGGCTTTGCCCCCAAATAAAATGTGGAGTCATAAAGTAGACTGGGACAATAAGCAAGTAAAGAAATAACCCTATAATTTTAAAAAAAAAAACCTATTATGGTAATGACTGTATTCAACATGCAAACCTAGATGAAAAAAATGACTCCAGAGCATTTGTGAGCAAAGCCTCAAATTAAAACACAGCTTGGGCATGTATCCAAATAGAACAGAATTCCTGAAGAGATGAAGCAAGAATTTTAAAAAAGAGGTTATTTTTTTTTAAATTATAAATGAAATGAGAACACTAGGGGAAAAATAGAAAAGAAATGAGAACTATGGAAGAATTTGAAAGGGAATTAACAGCTTGGCACAGTAGGCACAAAATGTTGTCCAAGGAACAAACTTCCTGAATATTAGAATGGAACAAGTAAGTCAATGACTCCATGAGACAATATGAAATATTAAAACAAAGGTAAAAGGAAGAGATGTAAAGTATTTCATTGCAAAAACAACTGACATGGAAATAGATCAGAGACGTAAGAATCGTTAAAGTGTCTGAAAGGCATAACCAAAAAAAGAGCCTACATATCATATTTTAAGAAATCACAAAAGAAAACTGCCCAGATCTCTTATAACCAAGAGAGTGAAGTAGAAATAGAATCCATCTGTCACCTCCTGAAAGAAACTCTCAAATGAAAACTCCCAGGAACATCAGAGCCAAAATCCAGAGTTCTCGGGTCGAATAAAAAATATTGCAAGTAGTCACAAAGAAAGAGTGCAAGTAGGAGGAGCCACCATCAGGATCACACAGTATCTAGCAGCCACCACAATGAAGGAGTGGAGAGCTTGGAATATGAGATTCCAAAAGGCAAAGGATATAAGCTTACAGGCCAATAATAACTCACCCAGCAAAACTGAACCCTTAATGAAATAGATGTTTTGCAAGCATTCTTGATAAAAAATACTAGAGTTGTGTTGAAATTTTGAACTCCAAATATAAAAGTCAAAGGGAAACACGAAAGCATAAAAATAAATGAATAATCGTAAGGGGCTAAATGAAGATAAATTGTTTATGTTCAAATATAGGGAGATTATACATGTGTCCCCTTTGAACCCTATCCTTATCAGGGGCAAGATGATTCTTAAATGATTGATTAAATGATGATTCTTCTTAAACAGAAGAAGTTTAATTAGATAATAGGCCTGGGAGTGGTTCTATTAGGTTTTGGTGATCTTAGAAGAAGAACTGGCAGACAGGGAAAGAGAAATATGCTAAAGGGGAAGGGAGAGGAAGATTAAAGGAAATTATCTCACATAATTGGAGGTGTGTATACACATATATGTATACATATGCATATATATGTGAGGGGCAGCTAGGTGGTGCAGTGGATAGAGCACCAGTGCAGGAGTCAGGAGGACCTGAGTTCAAATCTCACCTCAGACACTTGACACTCACTAACTGTGTGACCTTGAGCAAGTCACTTAACCCTAATTGCCTCATCCTGGATCATCTGCAGTCATCCTGATGAATATCCGGTCACTGGATTCAGATGGCTCTGGAGGAGAAGTGAGGCTGGTGACCTGCACAGCCCTTCCTCACTCAAAACAAAGTCAAGTGCAAGGCATGTCATCATTTCTCTGATGGCATGGTTTTCTTTGGCCACAAAAAAGGAACATACATATATATATGTCTACATGTATTTGTACACATATGTACATTGTATGTATGTGTGTATGTACTTGGACATAGTCCATGTGGAAATCTGTTTTGCTTGACTATACATATTTATGACAGAAGTTTGTTTTTCTTTCATTCCCAATAGAGGAAATGGGAAATTTTGCTAATTAAAAAAATCAAGATTTAATTACTTAATCAAGTAAGACTTTAAAACTAAACTAGGCCATTGGATTAAATGCTTTCTAAGGTCTCTTCTAGGCAGTTCTTAGATTGAAGCATTTTCAGTCTCTTTTCTGGACAGGGCCTTAGTTTGTTGTTCTAAAAAAGGAGAGAGTTGAACTAGGTCCTTTTAGATATCTACCAGTGGGTAGATATCCCTCTCTCTGCCCTCACTTAGAACAATGTCTCTATTGCACTTACCATGTAATAGTGTGTGTTACATTAGGCATTTGCATATACCGTGCCATTTAAAGCTTTTGTAAGTATAAATTGCATCAAGACTTTTGTATTTATATATATTAATATTTTACTAGAGTTGTTGCATGGCTATGAATTATGAAATACCATGGTCTCTCTGAAGAATTAAAAGGAGGGATTCCCCTAAAGGTTCAAATGAGATTATATATATATAATTTGGCACAGTGCTTGACACATAGTAGGCACTTAAAAAATGCTTATTCTCTTCTTTCCCCCTTTCCCCAAAGAGCAATGGGGAGGCTCATGGTGCACAGTATAATCCAGCTACAACACTTAAAAAAGAATGAACTTGGACAGACAGGGCATCACTGGGGATTTCATTCTGTAAATGCATGGGTGTCCCTTTCTGGTTTTATTTCCCATTACTCCCTCATACACACTCTTCCTTTAAATGATACTAGCCTAACTAAGATTCTTGAAGATCTAGAACTGGGAGGGACCTTTGAGGTCACATTGTCCAGCCTCCTCATTTACAGATGAGGCAACTGAGACTCAAAAGAGGAGAAGTGACTTGTTCTCTGAGCCTAAAGTCCCATTTCCCACTTCTGTGTCTTTGTACAGATGTTCTTCCATGTCTACGGAGACATTCTCTCCTCTCCTCTGCCTTATATAATCCTCACCTTCTTACAAGGTACAGCTCAGATGCCTGATCCCAGCCCCAGGACTCTCTCCCTATTGAAATTACTTTGCATAATTTTGTATATATTATTTAATTTTCTGTGTCTATGTTGTTTCCACCAAATAGAGTGGAAGCCCCTTGAAAGCAGGAACTTTTGCCTTTATATCGCAGCACCCAACAGAAGGGTTGGCAACATAGGAGGTGATTAATATGTGCATTCTTTGAGGCAGAGACAAGATGGTGGAGTAGAAGGACAAACCTGCTCTGACCCTACCCCAATACCCCATAAAATACCTGTAAAAAATGACTCTAAACAAATTCTAGAGCAGCAGAAGCCACAAAACAACACAGAGAAAGAAATTTCCAGCCCAAGACAGCCTAGAAGGCCAACAGGAAAGGTCTATCACACTGAGCTCAGAGCACAGCACAGCCCACAGAGCACAGCACAGCCCATGGAGCATAGCACAGCCTACGGAGCACAGCACAGCCTACGGAGCACAGCACAGCCCACAGAGCACAGCACAGCCTTGGCCACTCGGCAGTACTGGAGAAGCCTTCAGGGCACAGAATCATGGGTAGTAGCTGGGTTCCCAGATTTCTCAACCCTCAAACACCAAAGACAGCTTCAAATGTCAGTGAGAAAACTTTTTCACCTGAATGAGAGGGGAGCAAGGTTCGGTCCAAGCTCTGGCTCCAGGGCAACAACTGCCACTGCAGCAACAGCATACATTTTTGGAGCCCTCCACCTAAAGACTCTGGGGGAATCAAGTGGCTGATCTGGGTCACAGTTCTGAGAGGTAGTCCTGGTGTGAGGAGGAGTACTGGCTTGGTGGAGCTGGTGGTGGCTTTTGAGAGGGAATCCTACCCTCAGATCCTGGGAAGAAAAGACCAGACCAGAGCGCAGGTCAGAAAAGGAGTAAACTCCTCTCCCTTGATTGTGCTACCTTGGAGAAACTGAGAACTTACAGGTCCCTAGAGTATACCCTCCACTTGATGAAGGACTCAAAAGTCAAGTAACTGGCTGAGAAAATGCCCCCAAAAAGGGTAAAAATAAGACCATAGAAGGTTACTTTCTTGGTGAAAAGGTATTTTATTCTATCCTTTCAGATGAGGAAAAACAAAGCATAGCATCAGAGAAGACATCAAAGTCAAGGCTCCTACATCCAAAACCTCCAAAAAATATGCAATGGTCTCAGGCCATGGAAGAATTCAAAAAAAATTTTGAAAATTAAGTAAGAGAGGTGGAGGAAAAGTTAGGAAGAGAAATGAGAGTGATGCAAGGAAATCATGAAAAATGAGTCAATAGTTTGCTAAAGGAGACCCAAAAAATGCTGAAGAAAATAACACCTTTAAAATAGTCTAACTCAAATGGCAAAAGAGGTCCAAAAAACTAATGAGGAGAAGAATGCTATAAAAAGCAAAATTAGCCAAATGGAAAAGGATATTCAAAAGCTCACTGAAGAAAAGTTCTTTAAAAACCAAAATGGAACATATGGAAGCTAATGACTTTATGAGAAACTAAGAAATCACAAAATAAAACCAAAAGAATGAAAAAATGGAAGATAATGTGAAACACTTCACTGGAAAAACAACTTACCTGGAAAATAGATTCAGGAGAGACAATTTAAAAATTATGGGACTACCTGAAAGTCATGATCAAAAAAAGAGCCTACAAATCATCTTTCATTAAATTATCAAGGAAAACTGCCCTAATAGTCTAGAACCAGAAGGCAAAATAAATATTGAAAGAATCCACCAATCACCTCCTGAATGAGATCCAAAAAGAGAAACTCCTAGGAATATTGTAGCCAAATTTCAGAGTTACCAGGTCAAGGAGAAAATATTCCAAGCAGCTAGAAAGAAACAATTTCGAGTATTGTGGAAGTTCAATCAGGATAATACAAGATTTAGCATCTTCTACATTAAGGGATTGAAGGGAATATGATATTCCAGAAGTCAAAGGAAATAGGATTACAACCAAAAATCACCTACCCAGCAAATCTGAGTATAATACTTCCTGGGAAAAAATGGTCATTCAAAATAGAGGACTTTTGAACATTCTTGATGAAAAGACCAGAGCTGACTGGAAAATCTGACTTTCAAACACAAGAAGCAAGAGAAGCATGACAAGGTAAACAGGAAAGAGAAATCATAAGGGACTTTCTAAAGTTCAACTGTTTAGTTTCCTACATGAAAAGATAATATTTGTAACTCTGGAAACTTTCTTGGTAGTTGGTGGGATTACACACAAACCCGCGCACACATATAGAAAGAGAGAGAGACAGAGCACAGGGTGAATTGAATACGAAGGGATCATATCCAAAAAAATAAAATTAAGGAGTGAGAGAAGAATATATTGGGAGGAGAAAAGGAGAAATGGAATGGGGCAAATTATCTCCCATAAAAGAGGCAAGAAAAAACCTTTTCAATGGAGGGGAAGAGGGGGGAGGTGAAAGGGAAAAAAGTGAAGCTTACTCTCATCACATTTAGCTCAAGGAAGGAATAACATGCACACTCAATTAGGTATGAAAAACCTATCTTACAATACAGGAAAGTAGGGGAGAAGGGGATAAGCAGGGGGCGGGGAAGATGGAAGGGAGGGCAAACGGGAGGAGGAAACAATTAGAAGTAAACACTCTTGGGGAGGGACAAGGTCAAAAGAGAGAATAGAAGAAATGGGGGGCAGGATAGGAGGGAGGAAAATATAGTTTGTCTTACACAACATGACTATTATGGAAGTCATTTGCAAAACTACATATATATAACGTGTATTGAATTGCCTGCCTTCTCAGTGGGGATGTGTGGGGAGGGAGGAAGGAAGAGAAGTTGGAATCCAAAGTTTTAGTAATAAATGTTGAATATTGTTCCTGCATACAACTAAGAAATAAGAAATACAGGTAATGGGGTATAGAAATTCATCTTGCCCTACAGGACAAAAGAGAAGATAGGGATAAGGGAAGGGAGGGATGTTAGAAGGGAGGGCAGATTGGGGGAAGGGGTAATCAGAATGCTCAGCATTTTGGAGTGGGGAGAAGGGAGAGATGGGGAGAAAATTTGGAACTCAAAATCTTGTGGAAATGAATGTTGAACACTAAAAATAAATAAATAAATTTTTTTAAAAAGTGCATTCCTTCCCCAGGGTGGGAAGCACATGCCTAGTACTCACCAAGTACTTGCAGATCTTGGTCACTGTCTGCTGACTAATGTCCCATGGCTTTTTGCTGTACATCATTTTTGGCAGGACCCAAGCCATGTGGTAGCAGCAATCTGACAAAGTCTTCTTACATTTCTGCAGGTGGATTGGAAGGGGGCAGGATCAAGAGAATAATGGCCCAAATTTTTATAGGGTGCTTTACTAAAGCAGCCCCATGAGGAAGGGAGGAAGGGTATGTATTTCTGTCTTCCCTTTTATAAATGAAGAAACAGAGGCAAAGAAAAAGGAGATGGCTTCATTCAACTAGTGAGTGGCAAAGCCAAGACTTAAAGGTCCTTGGACTCCATGGCCCAGCTTAATGCAAAGTGAGACCAGACCCAGAGTAACTTGAATAGGAAGGTAATTTTTCCCTCTCAGTAGTGCCCTTTCATGTCTAGGTCTTCCTTCAGTAGAAGCTGGAGGACCACTTGGTAACGAATGTGGGCAGGACTAGATGAAAATCTCTTCCAACCTAGCGATTTTCTGGCTTGTATTAACAGATTTATCTTCATTCCCCTTCCCCACCCTCAGCAGGGTCTCTTAAAATGAGGAGCATCCTCCTCTCCCCACTCCTCTCACCATGCCCAGATCAACAGACTCACCTTGCCTACCACGGGGTTCCCTTCCTGAAGCTGCAGGATCAGAGGTACCAGGCAGTTGACCAGCTGCTGTTCTGTCAGGGGCATGCAGGGGCTCCGCAGTAGCCGAACTACCTTGCCAAAGAGGGTGATGGCTGCCGAACGCACTTCTTCCCTATTCTGAAGCAGGAACCACTGGGTCATGGGGTGACTGGGTCGGGGTGAATGTGAGTGGGGTGGGGTGGAGGGCAACCTTAGAATAGAGAATGTCAAAGCTTAAAAGGATTATAGAGATCAAGTCCCATCTGTTCATTTTACAGATAAGGAAACTGAGTCCCACAAATAATACATGATTAATCCAAGGTCATTCAGATAGCTAGCAAGAAAGCTGCAACTATAAACCAGGTCTCCTGGTTCCCATCCCAGGGTTTTTTCCACCCACTCACTGATAAGTCTTTACAAATGTAAAGACTCCTATCATACCCAAGTCTTTCATGGCAGGCTTGTGGCCCTGTCTAAGCAGACAAGACTATTAGATAACCAAACTCAGGGAACTGTGCTGGAGATCACTAGTGGAGTGACCCAAGGGGACTCTGTGCTTTGGTCCATTAAGTTCATAGAGGTAAATTTCAGCCTGAGAAGAAGACAAACTTCTTAGATATTATACCCATCTCTAAAGGAATGAGCTGCATTGGGAGGCAGTGAGTTCCCCCAGCGTTGTGGGTCCTTAAGAATAGGCTGTACTACTTGCCAGGCATATTTTAGAGAGGATTTTTGTTTAAGAATTTGTCCTATGTGACCTCTGAGGTTGCCTCCAAGTTGTGAGATTTTGGGGAAGTATCCCAGAATACCTGCCAATCCGGGCTCAAAGTGTGCTATGGATTCCCATCCACTCAAAATAAGAGTTCACAAGTTCCAGATGAATGTAGGCTCTTGGTGGGCAGGGATTATTTTCTGATTTGTCATTGTTTTAATTAAATGCTTGGATTGAGTTGTGTTGTGTTGGCTTGTGTTGATTGTGTTGTGTTGTGTTGGCTTGTGTTGTGCTGTGTTGTGTTGTGTCAGGTTGTACTGTGTTGTGTTGAATTGGGTTGGGTTATGCTGTACTGAATTGATTCTGTGTTTCCCCTAGCAGAGGAGAGGAAAGGAATCAGAGAAAGATCAGCGAAGACTGGGGTTGAGAGGTTACTTCCAGGCTCTGACACAGCACCCTGTGTAGTATAGACACTCTCAAGAAGTGTCTGTTGACTTGCCCCAGTTGAATTTGTTTGTGGCTTCTTAAGTCAGTTCCATGGTCCAGGGTCATAACCTCAAATCCACCCACCCTTCCCTTCCCCTATTGGCCCTTACATCATTGAAGTGAGGCTGGAGAACCTGTAGAATTTCCAGGTAAATGGTAACATCATTTGACTTCTTATCCTGACACTTCAGGATGGTCCTGACATTGCTGACAGCCTCCACTGCCAGCAAGCCATCCACCCACTGAAGGCCCTTCATCATGGAGGGCAGAAGAGCCTGGATTTTGGTACTCTGCGGGGAAAAAGGAGAGGAGCGAGCCCTTGCCTGGAAGTAAAAGGACCCAGGATGGACTCCTAGGTTGACTGTTCCCTCCTGAATGCCCCTTCCTCCCTTGGCACTGAGCTAATTCCTAGCCTTTTCTAACTAGGTGACCTTGGACTTTGGATCCTTTCTCTGGGCCTCAGTTTCCTCATTTAGGGGTTAGCCTAGATGGCCTCGAAGGTCACCTCCCAGGAAGCCTTTCCTGACTACCCTGAACCATACTAACCCTCCCTTACTGAATGCTTCTGACATGTACGTTCTGAAGGAAGGGCTTGCTCAGCTCTTAGCATGGATGGTCTTGGCCTGACGTCTATGCCAACTCCCCCACCAGAATACGAGCTCCCTGAAGACAGGGACCATGCCTGACGCCCTTCTCTGGCCCCAGAACCAAGCCCAAACTCTCACACATAATTGGTCTGCATTTTTTCTCGAGGATGTTGAGGATGATGATGAAAACTTAATCTCTTTAATCTTCAATTTTCTCACCTGTAAAAGATGTAAAAATCCTCACCCGGCCCCACATGGGCCACTCTGAGTGTAACGTCGTGCTTTGTGCTGTGATCATTAAGGGTATGGGTTCTAGGGGACATGGCTGCCCACTGTACAGAGGGTGACACCGAAGTTCTGAACAGGACAAGGTAAGGTCATGGAAAGGAGAGGGGGTGGATTAGGTAGCAGAAAGAATGCAGGACGCCCCTGCCCGGGGATCCTGTTGCTCCTGCTTCCACTTACCCTGGGCCCTCCAAATCCTGACAGTTACTACCTCCTCCCTTAGCTCTCTCACCTTTTCTGACCTGTGGGCCAGAATGACCAAGCCTCTGATACAGAGAACCTTCATGATGGGGTCTTCGTTGGTCAAGCCCTCGGACATTCGGCCCAGGGAGTATTCCTCTGGAATTCTCTTCACCTGCTCCATGCGAAGGAGCTAAGGAGATAATTGGATATTGCCCCTGCGACTGGTGGCCGGGAGGGAGAGGGGAGGAAAAAGGAGAGGAAGAGAGAGAGGGAAGAGGGAAGGGGGAGGGGGAGGGGGAGATGGAGACAGAGGGAAAGGGAAGGAGAGGGACAGGGAGGGGAGGAAGAAGGGAAGGAAAGAGGAAGGAAGGGTAGAAAAGTAGAGGAAAGGAAGGGAAGAGGGAGAGGAAAGGAGACGTAGACATAGAAGGAGAGGGAGAAGGAGGGAGTGGGTTACATGGAGAGGGAGAGGAAAGAGAGATAGAGAGGCAGGAAGGAAGAGGAAGACAGAAGAAAAGGAAGGAGGAGAAGCAGAAAGGAGGAGGGGGAGGAGAAGAGGGAAGGGGAGAGTGAGGGGTAACAAGGTACAGAGGGGTAAGGGGAGGGGAAGTGCAGGGAACGGGAAGCCCCTCTGACCATTCATCAGCATCACCACAATCACCTAAAAATTGTCTGGTGAGGATGATGACAAAGCGATTTCCTCACCACATCTCTGCGAGATAGGAAACGCAAGTATTTTTATTGTCATTCTACAGATGAAAAGACTGAAGTTCAGAAAAGTGAAGTAACTCATGCGGGGTCAACCACTAGCCAGCGTTGGAACCAAGTCCCTCGCCCAGGATCATTGACTCGAAGCCCTGGGCCCTTCCTGCTACAGCTTAGATTTCGAAGTGCTTTCCATCCATAACAAGCCACAAGCCACGAGCACGAGCCTGTGTCCAGTATGGGACTGCTTCCTGTCTGGGTCTTTGTATTCCTTTGGTAGAGAGCTTTGTGAGACCCTGAAAGATCTAAGCCCGAATTTTCCCTCAGCAGTCAAGTCAGTCAATAAACATTTATTATTTATTAACACTGTGCCTTCTATGTGGCTGGCACTGGGCTAAGCAGCACAGTGCTGAGGTCCAGTCCAGGAGTGTGTCTCCCAGAGATGTCCTGCAGCAAGGGACCCACTTGTTTGGTGGCTGCATGTGACCTCATTAAGGGTGAATGCTTTGTAACAACGCTGAGTTGGAGCCCTCTCTCCCCTATGACCAAAGTGGCATCAGGGAGAATATGCTCCCTACTGGGGGGCAGGCAGAATAGGTTTGTTTTTTTTTACCTCTGTACCTTTCCAGTAAATATCCCTTTCTAAAAGAGAATTAATGTTCTTTGGATAAAATTGATACCGAGGTGTTAAACAGGGGGATAATCATGATATTGGATGCCCTAGCCCATAGCAATAGAAGAAACCCACTGCCCCTCAAGGCAGTCCTCGAGTCTTGAGGGAGAGGTGTAAGCAGCCACACTCTGGGGACCTGACATTATTATTAAAATAGACATTATTTCTCCCTGGGCCCCTAGGCCAAGAGATCTCTGTTAGGTTACTGGGCAGAATAGCTTGCCTAGTAACAGTTTCCTTCTGTTGTTAAGCCCCTGTCAAAATGTTATTCCCCTTTGGTTTAATATCTGATGAATTGTTAACAGTCATATCTTGTTTAGTCCATTTGCATGGTAACCACCTGTGCCCCACCTAATGTTAGACCCCCATTACCAGGTAACCACCCTCTGCTGAGTACCCCCTCTTCCTGACAACTACTGTATGTTGAATGACAACCAGTCTTTTATTGGCTACCTCTCCTGGCACCTGTTTTCTGTTAGGGGTCCTGCGCCTAGTAACTCCCTGACAACCTCTTCTGTTTTGGGGGTTTTGCCTAGTAGCAAGCCCCCCTCTTACTCTGTCAGAACTCTGTTTGTTGTGGAAACCGCAAGGCTGTACCGAGTAACGCCAAAATGCTTAAAATGCACTCACCCACCTCAGTTCAGGGCTGTCTCCTCTGGGTCTCTACATGAGGCAGCCACCAGCCTGGCTAATAAATGACGCTCTCGAAATTCCTAATTGACATTTGCCTGTGACTTATTAATTCGGTCCATTTCAATTATTACATACATATTGTTATATATGGGGGGAGTTGAGTGAGTTAAGTACAGAGCCAATGGAGACTACAGGTTTCCTGAGGTCCTTCCCTCTCATCGTCAGTGGATCTAACAAACAAGGATCTTGGTTACTTTGACTACCTGGGGGCTGCCATGTTCCTCAGAAGTGAGGTTTCTGAACAAGTGACTTAAATACTTACCCCAAGACTTAATTCTGTTGTTTATACAGGCAGCTGCTTTAAAACGAGGACTTAAGAGCTGACCAAATTACTTTCCCAAACATTTTTCACCTCACCCTTCACTTGATCCTTCCACTGCAACTGAGATCATCTCCTCATTGCTTCTGCCTTTCTGGTTTTACTCCTTGAGAAAGTGGCTACAACCAGTCTCCCCTTTCCCTCCTCTCTCTCTCTCTCTCTCCTCTCTCTCTCTCTCTCTCTCTCTCTCTCTCTCTCTCTCTCTCTCTCTCTCTCTCTCTCTCTCTCTCTCTCTCTCTCTCTCTCGTTAACCCTTAACAGTCTGCCTGGCAACCTCATCATTCCAGCCTGACTTCTCTGTCCAAAATTATCCATTGTCTCTTAGTTGCCAAGTCCATTGGCCTTTTTTCCAACCTCACTCTTGACCCTTCAGCAGCCTCTGATGCTTGTGGTTCTCTCTTTCCTTCTGGATTCTCTCTTCTCTCTAGGTTTCTGGCATTCCTGGTTCTTTCTCAATCTCCTTTGATGGATCTTCATCGTACCCTCTATGAGCGTCCCACCAAGCTCTGTCCTGCACCCTCTCCTCTTCTCCCCCTATATTCCTTCACTTGGGGGGGTCTCATCAGCTCTTGAGGATTCAGTTACCAGCATGTATCCTGGCTCAGTCTCTGCTGATGTTTTGTCTCCCACCTCCAACTGCCTTTCAGACATCTCAAACTGGACGTTTCATGGGGATCTTAAACTCAGCATATTCCAAACTGAACTCATCATCTTTTCCCCCTAACCTTCCCTGCTACCGGACTTTCCTGTTTCTGCCAAGGCACCACCATCTTCCCAGTCCCCCAGGCTCATAGCCAAAGTGTTATTTTTGACTCCTCCCTCTCTCTCACTACCCCTACACTTCACCCCACATAGCCAATCAGTCAATAACTCTTCCTCCACAATTACTCTCAGGTATGTCCCTTTCTCCCCTCTGACACCAAGACAGCCCTGGTGCAAGCTGTCATTACCTTACACAGGCTGGGGGTGGGTCTGCCTGCCTCAGTCTCTCCCCAATCCCATTCAGCCACTAAAATGATTTTCCTAATGCTCAAGTCTGATCAATAAATCTTCTCAAGCCTACTCAATAAACTGCACTGACTTCCAATCACTGCCAGGATAAAACACAAAATGTTCTGTTTGTCATTAAAAACCCTTCATAAGGGGGGGTGGAGCCAAGATGGTGGAGTAGAAAGACTCACGTATGCTAGCTCCGAACCCACAGCCCATATATTTCCTGCAAGAAGAACTCCCCACAAATTCTGGATCACTGCAAGGAGCGCAGAAACACAGAGGAAAAGATTTCCATTCCAGAGAGCCCTGGAGAGCCATCCCCAGGGTCCGTGGTGCCCCGGAAAGCAGAGTCCACCCCTGCACTGCCCTGGCCACGTGGCAGAGAGGAGCAGATCCGAGCAGGCTTCAGGGATGGAATCTCCGGTGGCAGGGAAGGTCCCTCTGCCCACAGATGCTCCAAGGTCAGTGAGAGAGATGTCTGAGCTGGCCGAGAGGGGAGCGGGGTGTCTCTGTGACTCAGGCCCCCTCAGGAGGCAGCGGCAGAGGCAGCGGCAGAGGCAGCAGTGGCAGCCCGGGACTCCCCGAGCAGGAAGGAGCTCCATTACCTAAGGTCTCTGAATAAACCCCCTGAGGGATCAGAGCCTGGGAGATGGCACTGCCCCCACCCGCTCCATTACTGAAGGTCTCTGCATAAAGCCCCTGAGGGAACTGAGCCTGGGAGGCGGCCCTGCCCCCACCCCAGCACCAGAACTTAAGCTCATATTGAATAGAAGCCGCACCTGCTGCGGAAAGCCCATTTGAATCTCAGACCCCAAGCATAGCTGGACGGATCTAGGCAGGGGTGGACAGGAATCTCAGAAGTCAAGTAACTGGCTGGGAAAATGCCCAGAAAAGGGAAGAAAAATAAGACTATAGAGAGCTTCTTTGAGCAGGTGCAAATGTTCCCACCTTTCAATTCTGATGACGAGGAAATATTCTTACCATCAGGGAAAGACGTGGAAGGCGGGGCCTCTGTATCCCAGACATCCCAGGGGGATGTCCAGTGGGCTCAGGCCATGGAAGAGCTCAAAAAGGATTTTGAAAACCAAGTTAGACAGGTGGAGGAAAAACTGGGAAGAGAAATGAGAGAGATGCAAGAAAAGTATGAAAAACAGGTCAATACC
Organism: Bettongia penicillata ogilbyi; assembly: GCA_023548195.1. Taxonomy (NCBI): domain Eukaryota; kingdom Metazoa; phylum Chordata; class Mammalia; order Diprotodontia; family Potoroidae; genus Bettongia; species Bettongia penicillata. Next base: position 3,603,156 of record JAJHZJ010000096.1, read on the forward strand.
TTGGTAAAGGAGACCCCAAAAAATGCTGAAGAAAATAACACCTTGAAAAATAGGCTCACTCAATTGGCAAAAGAGGTTCAAAAAGCCAATGAGGAGAAGAATGCTTTCAAAAGCAGAATTAGCCAAATGGAAAAAGAGGTTCAAAAGCTCACTGAAGAAAATAGTTCTCTCAAAATTTGAATGGAACAGATAGAGTCGAATGACTTTCTAAGAAACCAAGAAATCACCAAACAAAACCAAAAGAATGAAAAAATGGAAGAGAATGTGAAATATCTCATGGGAAAAACAACTGACCTGGAAAATAGATCCAGGAGAGACAATTTAAAAATTATGGGACTACCTGAAAGTCATGATCAAAAAAAGAGCCTAGATATCATCTTCCATGAAATTATCGAGGAAAACTGCCCTGATATTCTACAACCAGAGGGCAAAATAAGTGTTGAAGGAATCCATTGATCACCGCCTGAAAGAGACCCAAAAAGAGAAACTCCTAGGAACATTGTGGTCAAATTCCAGAATTCCCAGGTCAAGGAGAAAATATTGCAAGCAGCTAGAAAGAAACAATTCCAGTATTGTGGAAATACAATCAGGATAGCTCAAGATTTAGCAGCTTCTACATTAAGGGATCGAAGGGCGTGGAATAGGATATTCCAGAAGTCAAAGGAACTAGGACTCAAACCAAGAATCACCTACCCAGCAAAACTGAGTATAATACTTCAGGGGAAAAACTGGTCTTTCAATGAAACAGAGGACTTTCAAGCATTCCTGATGAAAAGACCAGAGCTGAAAAGAAAATTTTACTTTCAAACACAAGAATGAGAAGAAACATGAAAAAGTAAACAGCAAAGAGAAGTCATAAGGGACTTACCAAAAGTGAACTGTTTACATTCCTACATGGAAAGACAATATTTGTAACTCTTAAAATTTTTCAGTATCTGGGTAGTTGGTGGGATTATACACATACACATACACACACATGTATATGTGTGCACACACGCACACGTACACACATGCATGCACATACAGAGACAGAGAGCACAGAGTGAATTGAATAGGATGGGACCATATCTTAAAAGAAATTATGGTAAATGATGTGAGAGAAATGTAGTGGAAGGAAAGAGGGTGAAATGGAATGGGGTAAATTATATCTCATTCAAGAGGCAAGCAGGAGACTTTTTAGTGGAGGGAAAAAGAGGAGAGCTGAGAAAAAAAAACATGAAGTTTACCTTCATCACATTCAACTAAAGGAAGGAATAAAATACACACTCATTTTGGGATGAAAACCTATCTTACAATACAGGAAAGTGGGGGAGAAGGAGATAAGCAAGGGGCAGGGGATGATGGTAGGGAGGGCAATGGGAGGAGGGAACAATTTGAAGTCACCACTCTTGGGGAGGGATAGGATCAAAAGACAGAATAGAAACAATGGGGGGCAGGATAGGATGGAGGGAAATACAGTTAATCTTACACAACATGACTATTATGGAAGTCATTTGCAAAACTACACAGATAGGGCCTATATTGAATTGCCTGCCTTCCCAAAGGGAATGGGTGGGGAGGGAGGGATGGGGAGAATTTGGAACTCAAAGTTTTAGGAACAACTGTTGAGTATTGTTGTTGCTACTAGGAAATAAGAAATACAGGTAATGGGGAATAGAAAGCATCTGGCCCTACAGGACAAAAGAGAAGATGGGAACAAGAGAAGGGACAGAAGAGAGGGCAGATTGGTGATAGGGAAAATTAGAATGCTCGGTGTATTGGGGTGGGGGAGGGGAGAAAAGGGGAGAAAATTTGGAACCCAAAATTTTGTGAAAATGAATGTAAAAAGTTAAATAAAAAAAATAAAATAAAATAAAAACCCTTCATAATCGGGCCCCTCCTCTTTTTCCAGTCTTCTCCTTACTCCCTAACATGTAGTCTTCTATCTAATGACACCAGCCCCTTGCTGTTCCACCAACAAGACCCTTCATCTCTGGGCTCTAGGCACTCTCTCTGGCTGTTCCCCCATGCTTGGAAGGCTCTCCTTTGTCTGCTCTGGCTACCAACCTCCCCAGCTCCCTTTCAGTCCCAACTGAAATCACACCTTCTACAGGAAGCCTTCCCCAACCCTTCTTCATTTTAGTTCCCTCCTTCTGTTCTTTATGTCCTAGTAATCCTGTATAGAGATTGCTTTGCATATATTTGTTTGCACATGATCTGCCCCCTTAGACTAGGTCTTTGAGGGCAGGGGCTGTCTTTTGCCTCTTTTTGTATCTCCAGTACTTAATCATTAATGTTGATTGACTGACTGACCAGTGACATCCTCGTGGAGGGATCATGGCAAGAATTGTTCTCCCTATTTTTGAAAGAAGGAAAATGAAGCCAAGATAGGGAAGACACTTGACCAACGTCACACAGAGAGTTAGAAATAGAGTCCAAACTAGAATCCCAGTCTCACCAATTGAACATCAGGCAACTGGGTAGCTAAGTGGAAAGAATGCTGCACCTAGAGTCAGGAGGACCTGAGTTCAAATCTGATCTCAGATACTTACTAGCTTGCCACCTTGGGCAAAGTGACTTAACAACTGTCTACCTCCATTTTCCCAAATCATAAAATGGGGTTGACAATACCACATGCCTCTTGTTGCTATGAAAATTAAATGAGATATTTGTAAAATGCTTAGCATAGTGCCTGGCATATACTAGGTGTTGAATAAATGTTTATTCCCTCTCCCCTCATTTCAAAAAGGAAGGAATAAGGAAAGGAGAGAAGGAAGAGAGCAAGGAAGAAAAGGAAGGATGAAGGACTTTGGGTGAGTCACAGCCCTTTTCTGGGTCTCTGTTTCCTCTATAAAATGGACTAGATGATCTATATGGTCTTTTAATAATCTCTTAAGCACTTTATAAACCTTAAAGCACTATATAAACTCACTAAACAAACTCCCTGAGTCTCAGTTTCCTCATTCATTTAAACATTTATTAAGTACCTACTGTGTACTTAATACAAAGTTTAGATAAGATGCAGTCTCTGCCTTCATGGAACTCATAGTCTAATAGGAGAAAAGATGCAAACACAGATTAGAATATTACCCAGTATTATGTGACAAGTGAGAAGACATCTGTGTCCATGGAGGGTGTTTCTAAACAAAAAAATTCATGTTTTCTAAGTAATAAAGACATAATTTGGAAGATGTCAAATAAATGGATCTGAGAAATATGAAGGTGAAAATTTTCTCATCTGCACATATATATAGGGTACTCTCAGGTAAGGAAATCCTTCTACCAATGTTAGTCAGCACCTCCTTTATAACTTATAGTCTTATATAGTGTTGCCTAGTCCCATGGGAGAGTAACTTGGCAGTAGGTGTCACTAGCAGAATTTGAACCCCAGTCTTATTGGCTTTGAAGCTGGCTTTCTTTCTACTAAGCTATGCTAACTGTCATATAGATGTATGTGTAAGTAGGTAGGTAGGTAGAAGAATAGATGGATGGATGGATGGATGAGGAGGAGGGGGAGAAATAGAGGGATATACAGATAAATGGATGGAGGGATGCATAGATGGATAGGTAACTGAATGGATAGATAAGAATATAGATAAATGGATAGACAGACACATAGGAAGATAGATGGAGAAAGAAAGAAATACAGAAAGAAAGAAAGAAAGAAAGAAAGAAAGAAAGAAAGAAAGAAAGAAAGAAAGAAAGAAAGAAAGAAAGAAAGAAAGAAAGAAAGAAAGAAAGAAAGAAAGAAAAAGAAAGAAAGAAAGAAAGAAAGAAAGAAAGAAAGAGAAAGAAAGAAAGAAAGAAAGAAAGAGGAGGTGGAGAGAAATAGAGGAATATATGGATAGACAAATGGAGGAATATATGGATGGATACATACATACATAGAGATAGAGGTAGATGGATGGATGGATGGATGGATGGGTGGATGGATGGGTGGGTGGATAGAGAAATGATAGAGAGATTGATATAGAAATAGATGTACACATATCAGAGTCCTGGCTAATGGGCACACTCTGGGGATATAGCTCGATTGGTTGGGCCCATTTTGCATATAAAATTCATATGTTTATATATAGATCAAGAATTATATTTATAACTATATAAAGTCTAACACATAGATGTGTTTATGAAGTATCATAGCACATGTGAAACTCATATGTGTGATTGGAACTACCAATAAACTATTATTTCACACACACACAGGAGACAATGCAGAATAATAGATCTCTAGTCAGCTAGAAAGACCCAGGTTCAAGTCCTGCCTTGGTATATTCTGGCTGTGCCACCCTGGACAAGTCACTTAACCTCTTAGGACTCCAGGAAGTTCTCTGAAGCTCAGTGATGCAGAAAAGGGGTTGACCTGTGATTGGGAAGGGGGAGTTTCTCCCTGGGAAATTCCCTATCCCAATGAAGTCAGAGGTTCCATCCCTATCCCTGTATAACTCTTTTTAAAGCATTAAGCAAATATGTTATCGCATTATTGTGATTTCTCAGAGTTCCACCTTCCCCAGGGTGCTCTGAGTAGGGAGGCCCCAATGTGGGGAGTTTCCACTCCTATTGGAGCCATCAGCCAAGTGAGTTCCTTGAGGGCAGTGTCTGTCTTTTGCCTTTCTTTGTATCTCTAGCACTTAACTCAGGGCCTGGCACATAGTAGGTGCTAAATGCTTAACCTTTTGACTCTCTCATGGCCCAAACCCGGGTTTACCTCCACGAAGAATGCAGTGGCAGTGATCTTGTGTTTCTCATCCCCTCTTTCCAGGAGTGGAATCAGCAGATAAAGCACCCGACAGAGTTCTTGGCAGGAATAATGCACCATGGCCCTGGGGATTAAAGTGTGGGATACAGAGTTGGGGAGTTCTCTCAGTTAGTGGGAGATGGGAAGCCAGGCTAGTCCCATCATCATTAAGAGGGGATGTCCTGATCTGTAAAATGGGCTCAGTGGTCTCTTTCATCTCTTAATCTGATGATTCCATGACCTTATGACCCTGTGGATGTCCATCCCTCATCTTTCAGCCAAGTCAACCAAGGATCAATTCAAACTCCATCTTCTCCAGGGAACCTTTCAGAATTTCTGATTCTCTAAACTTCTGGCAGCCCTTCATCTGTTGTCTGATCATGTGCCCTTAGATGCAATTTTCTAATTCTTGTTGCTGAGAATCTCAGAGCTGGAATGGACTCTGAGGTCCCATGGAGGAATCACCCTGTGCTCCCCTTCTTCTTCTACCAGAGTAGGAAAGGGGGTCAGAGGTCCTGGCCGTTTACTATTTCTATAACCCTGATAAAATCATTTGACCTCTACAGGGCTCATCCATCAGATGACCTCCAAGATACCTTTCAGCATGTAAACTTGATTCTACATTAACGTCCCTGACAGAAGGCATCGGACTTTAGCTTGCTACTATCCCAAGAGCACTACCTCCCTCGGAAAGTTCTAATTGTTAAGAAGTTTTCACCCTGTTGAGCTGAACTCTCCCTCTCCTCTCCCCCCTCTCTTCCCCGCAATTGCTCATGATTCTGCCCTCAGGCGCCCAACAGAACAAGACTAACCCCCTTCTTCGGCCTAGAAAAGAGAAGGGGGCAGAAGGGTGACAGGACTGATCTATTCAAGGATCCAAAAGGCTTTCTGGTACAAAAGAGATCGGCCTTATCTTACTTGGGCCCAGAAGGAGGAACGAGGACAAACGGGTGAAAGGTAGAAAGTCAGATCGTGTCAATCGGTCGACAAGCATTTATTGAGGTCCTACTAAGTGCCAGGGACTGTTTTAGGCTCATAGGATACAGAGTCAAAGAATAAAACAATATGTTGGTTTAGACAGGACATCAGGAGGAGACTTTCACATAATGAGAATAGTCCAAAAATAGAATCAGTTGCCTCCATAACTCTAGTGGGCTCTCCGTCACAGAAAGTCTTTAAGGGAGGGTTACAGGGATTGTGGGACATTCCTGTTCATCATCTTTGAGTGCTTGGGGGGCATTCTGCCATTCTGACTTGGTGCTAGAGCCTAGACTCACCCTACCTCCCAGTCCAGGGTGCCATGCACTGAATCACACTGCAGTGCATCATGTACAGAATGCCTCTTAATGCCCTCAGTCACACAAGCACAGTCCTCAGTACTCAGGGTACATGGTACCATGACTTCTGCCTTGTGGTATGTCTATAGGCCGAACTACTCCATGGCCCCTTGGGATAGCTCTCATTGTTAATAAAGATTTTTTTCATTCCATCCATCCCAAACTGCCTCTTTGAAAGTCACCCATTGCTTCTAGCAATGGGGCCAAGCAGAAGAAATCTAATCCTGTTTCCATACGAAAATCCTTCAAATATTGGAGTCAACCAATCAACAAGAATTTATCAACCTTCCACCCTGCTGCCAGTGACGGAGGTAAATGGCAGATTGTTTTCATAGAACTAAAGAGAGATTTCATGTCTCCCCTGGAGTCTGCTCTCCTCTGGGCCAAATACCCCTAAATGCTTTCAGTGGAGTCCCCAGGGTTACAGTCCTCAGTCCTCTGCTGTCCTGATCAACACCCCCTGGGTTATGACTTCTACTTTGGACAGTGTGGAGTATTGGGAAGGGCTCTGGTCCAGGAGTCAACAGATCTGAGATATATGACCTTGCACAGACTGCTTTACCTCACAGAGACTTAGTTTTCTCCTGTGTACACAAGGGATAAAAATACTTATGGAAATACAAGGACTGCTGTGAGGAGAGTACTTTGTATGCTGGAGTGTGCTATAGGTACAGGGAGACTTCAGTCCAGAGCTTGGCCTCTCCCTCCCAGCCCTCCATTCCCAGACACCCAGGGCCTGAGCCAGGTCAGCTGGGAGCTTACCTGGCCAGCAGAGACACTCCCCGATGATGATGCTCAGCCTGCCCCATGAGCTCCCAGCCACCTTGGCTCTCCAGCAGGGCAGCTTCGTAAGAACAGCCCATCTTCATCAAAAGGGTCTTTACCACCTTCACCACCCACCTGGTGGGATAGCAGAAATCCAATATCACACCTACCCTTACTCTACCCTGAGGAAGTTGAGGTTTTCTGTCCTCCCAAACACCCTCACCTCCACCTAGGTCACCTTGGCCATTGCCCTGGGCCCCAGAAAGCCAATGGAGGGGACTCCTCAACCCAGAACTACGGGTCCCTTCATTTACCTACAACCTATTACACATTCTGTGTTAGATACTATAAGTCTCCATTAGGGGGTGTTAGTGCATTAAAAACAAGGTTTTGAAAAAAAATTAGCCTTGGAAACTCAAGAATAAACAGAAGCAAAATTAATCATCCTTTTATCTTTATTAATCTGCCTTTATTTACCTTCTGGCATCCTTTTATCTGACCATGTATATTTATGGGATTAGAGCACTATGGTCTGTCCCTATGTAGAGGCTGTGCCCTAAAGTCCTGGAGCTAAGTGGCAAAGCTGTGTCCTTTAGGCTAGCCCACACCCTCTTCCAACCACCTAGCTCTCTGACCCCTGCGTCACCCGGGATGAAACATTGGGTGGTGTTCACAGCGCTGGCCATGAAACCGGGAAGACCTGAGTTCAAATCTCACTTCTGAAGTTTACTAGATGCATGACCCTGGGCGAAGCATTTCATCTCTCTAAGCCTCAGAGTTGGATTTTAAATCTATTCATTTTCCCATTTAACTTAAGACTCCACAGATTTTGATTTTGAGTCCAGACTGTTCAGTACTAGCTGTGTGACCTAGAGCTGGTCACTTCTCTTTTATGACAATATTTCTTTGTCTGTGAAATGAGAAGTACAGAAGTGAGGGCTCATGAATACACTGTTAGGGTTACTCCTGGGCCCTGAGTGAGCAGTCATTCTCTCAGGACCTAACCAGTGTGCATACTGATGGGAGGCTACACTTACATTGCACACATACCTGGGCTGTTGTGGAAAAAACATTTTGTAAATCTGACATGTGTTTATGAAAATGTGAGTGATTTTAGTTGAAACTGCCAGAAACAAATGAATCACATACAGATGTGGATCTAGATTAAAAGTTCATCAAATCTCAGGGCTAGAAGAGACCTGCCCACATCCAACCACCCATCAATGAAGGAACCCAGCTTCCCTTGCCAATTTCCTCCAGGTACTTTAACCAAAATGGGGTGGGGGCAGCAATTCCAGGAAATTACCTTGCATAGTCACTGTACCTATTATCTATACATACTGCTAAGAACTTGTTCCAACTTAAGGATGAGAGGTAGCTAGGTAAGGGGGATAATCATTAAGAGCTGACATTTAAGTAGTGACTTAATGTTTGCAAAGTATTTTATGTACAGATCTCATAGGTTCAGATTTCCGTTACTTACAACCTGATCAAGTTTGGGTAAGTCCCTTCCTTCTGGACTATAGTTTCATCAGGAAAATAATTAGATTGTCTCTAAGATCTTTTCCCATTCTAAATCTTGTGATCAGTTCTTGCCCTCCACCCCTACCCCCAAATAATTTGGCCTTACCCTAAGGAATATATGTTTTATAAGCTTATGTTCATAGGAAAGAAATGAAGAATTAGCAGATTATCTAACTGTGCTTCTGTTTACCCTTGTATTGCCAAATCTAAAGGGTGGTTTGTTGGAACTCAGGGTTGGTAACAGGAGTAGAGAGTACCGGACAGGGATGAAGATGGAGCTTGAGCTGTTCCTGAAGCTACAGTTATTGCTAGGCAAATTCAGGCCAATGTGGTAATGGACCTGGACCAGCAAAGCAAGAAGCAGCTGCGGGTAGATGCGTTTCACTCGGCCCACACAGCTGTTGACAGAAAGGAGCTCGCACAGGCCACTGGCTGCCTAGGAGGGAGGAATGTGAAGTCCAAGGTTGTCTTTTGTAGCTCACTAAGCTCTCCTCCCCCACTGCCCCAGTAAATACCCTGTCCCTCTCTAGGGGAGGCTAGGGCACTGAACAAGTTTTAATGACTTCAGCCTTTCTCTACTAGGTCCAAGTGTGAAGCCCTGTGAACCTCTGGGGAGGGCCCACCTAACCACAATATCTATCTGAAGGAAGCAAGGAGGATCCCAGTCTCCAGAGGCTCTGGAAATGTCTCTCTCAACTGAGGGCTTAGAGGAAGAGGCAACTCACAGGATTCTCAATTTTCTCTTCTCTTTGTCTAAATATGTAGGTAAGCAATATTGATTGGGTGATACTGGTCCAACTAATGGGTCAAAGGACATTAGGCAAGTCGGATGAAGTAAAGAAAGGAAGAACACACACACACACACAGTTGGGGACAGAAATACATTTCATTCAATAGGGAAATAGGAGGTAAAGGAGAGAAGGAGGTGCAGGAGAATTAGGTGGAAGACAGAATAAGAGAGATATTGGACCAAAACAAAACAATCTAATCATGTATAAAAATAGTTTTAAGCTCTCTTGAGATAAGAAAGAATGAGAAACTAAAGGGGGTGCCCATAAGCTGGAGAATGGATAAATTAATTATGGCATATAAATGTGATGGAATATTAGTGAGTTGCACAAAGTGATGAGGGTGGATGATTTTCCAGAGAAACCTGGGAAGACTTGTATGAACTGATGGACAAAGAAGCGTATAGAACCAGAAGAATGATGTATACAATGACAGCAATATGGTCAATGCAAACAATTTCGAAAGAATTAACAGTGCAATGATCAACCAAGATTCCACAGAACTAATGATGAAAAAGACTACTCACCTCCTGATAGAGGAAGAACTCAGACTGCAGAATGAGAGAAAGATTAACATGATCATTGGGGAAATTTGTTTTGATTGACTATATACTCTTTGTAAAGGAGTTTGTTTTCTTTTAGTTCTCTCAAGTTGGAGGAATGAGAGAAGGTGAGAAGGTAAATTTTTGCTGACTGAAAAAAATTAAAATATAATGTTAAAAAATTGAACAAGTCATAAATGAATTCACAAAGAAACAAACCCCAGGACCAGATGGATTTATAAGCAAATTCTACCAAACATTTAAAGAATTAATTCCAATACTACACAAAATAAGGTTGATTGGAGAAATATCAACAATCTGAGATATGTAGACGATATTCTGATGGCAGAAAGTTAAGAGAAATTAAAAAGTCTCTTGATGAAGGTGAAAGAGAAGGGTGTTAAAGCTGGCTAAAAACTCAAGATTTAAAAAGCCAAGATCTTGGCAACCGGTCCCATCACTTTCTGGCAGACAGAGAGAGAAGAAATGGAAACCATGTCAGATTTTATTTTCCTGGGCTCAAAGATCACTGAAGATAGCGACTGCAGCCATGAAATTAAAAGACGCTTGCTCCTTAGAAGGAAAGCTATGGAAAATATCTGAACGGCAGACAAAAAAGAAGAGATATCACCTTGCTGGCCAAGGTCTGTATGATCAAAGCCATCTATGGTTTTTTCCAGTAGCAATATACGGCGGTGAGAATCAGACCATGAGGAAAGCTGACTAAGTGAAAGAAGAGATTAAGTGATTGGGGAGTGAATACAGCGTCCTCACCGCCAGGGGTACGATAGAGGCCCGGCCCTTCTTGGTGACGGGCTTCTCTTTCAGACTGGTCAGGAGCAGCTCCAGAAGGTCCCGAATGTCACAACTGGGTTTCCGAAGAATTAGCTGCCTCCACATCTCTGCTCCATTGCTATAAGGGTACAAATGCAAGTCATGAAAGTGGTGTGAACCCACCCGCTTGCCAATGGAATCCAGATGGATGGGAATGAAATGGCACAAAACGGGGAGTGGCAGTCATCGGAAGTCATGGGTAGATACAGTTCAATACAAATTGGAATGGGCTTCTTTGGGGGCCAGGTAGTGAGCTCCCCTTCACTGAAGGTGTTCAAGCAGCAGCTGGGTGACTGTTTAGCAGAGAGAGGATACATATATAAGAGAGGGAATTGAATTAAGTGAACTCTCAAGTTTCTTCAAACTCTAAAATTCTAAAATGTGTATGATTCTAGGATCCCTACTCAATGATCTTCCCAAAGAACTGGGTGTGAGAGATCATTTAAACACAGGTTACTCTAGTTCTAACCCAATCCCATTCCTGACTGGTCACTTCCATCACCAAGGATTCAGTGGGGAAGACAGCGGGGTCAAGCTGGCCCTGACTTGGTCCTCACCACTAATGTCGTGAATATTCTATGAGTTGTTTTCAAGAATACTAAGTATAGTGGATCATAATGACTCACATCTACATAGACTATTTAGCTCTGCCACCCAATAGCTGCCTGACTCAGAACAAATGGTTTAATCCCTTTTGAGGTAGAGCTTATTCCTCATTTGACAATTGAGGCAACTGAGGTTGAAGAAGGAGAAAACCTAGTTCTTTCAGATAAAGGTTGTGGAGGCACCTCAGGCTGAGGCCCTGCCCCAGCCCCCTTGACTGGTACCTGTCCAGTGGGAGGGGACACATGAGCAGAGCGATGACCACTTCAGTCATGAAGGAACTGGCCAGAAGGGAGATTGGCAACAGGGCAACTTCCCGGGCTCGTGGCTCATGGATGGCACTTAGATGCACATAGATGCCAGTCATGATATCTGGTATCTGGAGGAAAATGGGAAGCAGAAGTAGAGGAGTGGGGGCAGATAGAAGAGAGAGGAGGGAAGAGAGAGGAAAAAGGAAAAAGAGAGTGGGACATAAAGGAAGAGAAGAGAGAGAGGATAGGGGGGAAAAGAAGAGAGGAGAAGGGAAGAAGAGAAAGAAAAACAAAGAAGGAAAGAAGAAGAGAGCAGAGAGGATAGAAAATGGAAGAGAGGAAAAGAGAGAAGAGAAAGAGTGGAATGAAATGGAAGGAAGAAAAGGAGAGAAGGAAGAAAAAGAGAAAAAAGATGAAAGAGGGGAGGGGAGAGGAAGGAACAGAGGGGAAGAGAGGAAAATAGAGGAGGGGAGAAGAAAAGGGGACAGAGGAGGAGAGGAGAGGAAGAAGAGGAGAGAAGGGAGAAGAGGCAGAAGAGAGAATAGGGAGAAAGAGAAAATGGAGGAGAAAGAGAAACCAGGTGGAAGAAAGGAGAAAGAAGAAAGGGAGAAGAGTAATAGAAATGGACGAGAGAGGGAGGGAAGAGAGGGACAAAGGGGAAGAAAGAGAAAAGAAGAGAGAAGGGGAAAAGAGAGGGACAGAAGGGAGGAGAGAGGAGAGAAAGGATGGCAGCAGAAAAGGGGAGAGGAAGGGGATAATGATGAAGAAAAATGAGAAGAGAAAAGGAGAGTAAGGGACAATAGAAGTGGAGAGAATAAAGGGAAGGAAGAGGAGGGGAAATTGGGAGGAGGCAAGGGGAGAACCCAAGGAAAGCCAAGTAGAGAAGAAAGAGAAAAAAAAAGAAAGAAGGAAAAAGGGACAAATAAGGGAACAGGGAGAGGGAAGTAGAGCGATGGCAGGGAAAAGGAGAAAAGGTCCAAAGGAACACGGTGAAGGGAGAGTGATTAGTAAGGGCAGGAGAGGAGGGGAAGGAATCAAAGACGGAACAAAGAGAGGATGAGACAGGAGGAAATCAGAGGTTACTGCCCAGTCTCCTTCAGGGAGTAGACTCTGGGCCCCAACCTGAGAGTGGTGACTCCCCTCCATTGAACAGTTCTCTCCTTTTTCTGCCCGCAGTCTGGATATTACCCGAGGGGAGAAAGGGAAGGGAGAAGGGGGGCACCCCTGGGACTCTGCTGCCTTCCAAATATCTAGTCAAAAGGTCTCCTCTCCAATCTCCCCATTTCTGCCCCATTGGTGACCCAAGGGAGCTGTCCAGGGGTCAGATCACACAAAGATGTAGTGGAGGTAGGAAAGGGGAGGGTTGGGAGTCCCTGCTCTAGGGACTGCCTCCCTGTCTCTAGTACTTTCTCTGGCATCCTTCTTACCACCTCCAATACCCTGTGTCTATACCACTCCAGAACCGAGCTCAGGGTGACCTCAGAAGCCAACTGCATCATCTCTGCTGTGTCCTTTGAAGGGGTCTCCTGGTCATCCCTCAGACCTTCCAAAGCAGCCAGGAGCAGGTCTTTCACTTGCTGGGGTCCAAGAAAGTCTCCAAATTCCTGAAATGCATAGATACATTCAGAAAGTTAGCTTTATTCCACTTGGCACCAGTGGAAAGAATTAGACCCAAGGAGTACATGTTGAAAAGAGGCAGATTCCCCACCACAACATTTTTCGTATCTTAGGTAACAAAGAGATAGCATTCAGAGCTGGAGCAGCCACAATGGGGGCAGGGGGAGACTAAAACTTCTGTCTGGCTGCACACACTCCTGTGATGCAGCTATGACTGCAAAGGGAAGAAAATCAGAGACACAGATGCCTGAGGACAGAATATTGACGGTCAGTGCTTTCTTTCCCAGAGCAGGGAGATCAGGACCAGGGAGTGGAGTGAAATGGTTTGTTTCCCTTCCTTTTTTTTTTCTAACTCTGAGACCAAGGATGGTTAAGAACACTCCCTTTCCACTGACCTTTGAGAACCAGGGTGACAGTAAATCGGGTGGGTAGCTGAACACTCAGCTCTATCAAAAGTGGCTAAGTGTCCTGCCACTTAGAGTTACAATCCTACTTTGCATTCATTTTTATGCATTTTTACACATAACTGCATTTACCCTCATTCGTAAGTGACTGAGTTCTTTCTGGATAAATGGAAAAAGAAACTAAAATGATACATCTAAGTAGGAGGGTGCAAAAGCCAAGAGAGCTATTGGTTATTCTTTTAAAATGTTTATCATATTTTTCAATGAACAAAAATCTGCTTTCTCTCCTCACCGCCCTCCCTCCACAATGAAAAGAGAAAGAAAAACAAAACCCTTGTAACAAATGTGCATAGTTATGAGTTATTTTCAAGAATTAATCTATTTTCCTGGAAGTTAAATACAAGGACCCAAAGCAATCAGGGAACTATTCAAAAACAGAGTTCCCTATCATTAGGGATGGCCTAAGAGAGTAAGAATGATCACTCCCAACCTGGCCCAGCCCACGAGTTCTGGGTTACTTCTGAGACCTTTTCACCTACCACCACTTTTCAGCTCCTTCTAAGGTCCCCATTACAATATAAGTTCATTGAGAGCAGGGACTGTCACTCATTTTGCTTGTATCTCTATTCCCAGAGTTTAGCACAGTGTTTGGCTTAATCAATGCTCTATCTACTTGCTGGGATGTTGGAGAGGGAGCTCTTGGTTTAGGCAGCTTCTGAGGTCCATTGTTACAGAGGACAGACCCACCCCCACTCCCATTTCCGCCTTTCTTGCAGAAGGTAGGAGTTGAGCAGGGTCTTGAAGTGAGCCAGGGAAGCCAGGAGGTAAAGGTGAGGAGGGAGGATATTCCCTGGTCGGGCAGGGAATCCATCCTGGGTACAACCAGCTCCAGTCACACCACCCACTGAGTGTTATGCCCCTAAGGCTTGGCTGATAGTCCCTCCCTCTCACTCCTCAGCCCTGCAATGTGTGGAGGGGTCTGATGGAGATCAGGAGTTCAGGGAGACCAGTTATGTCCAGAGAATAGTCTTAGGGAGGGACTGTGGTCAGGGAGGAATCTTGTATACGCGTGCATGCACACACATGTACACACCCACATACACATGTATGCACACATATATACATACACACATATACACACTCATATACACGCATATACACACATACACACACACGCATATACACACACACGCATATACACACACACACACACACACACACACACCCTGGAGACAAAGCCCTGGTCACTCACACTAAGGCTCTGGATCAATAGGATGTAATAGGATGTCCTCCCTGGAGGACAAGCATTGTTCCATTGACCAGCACACAGCAGGCACTTCATTAGTGCTCCTTGCTCGATGGCTCCACCACCAGCTCCCCCCTCCCCTTTGCCAGTAGTTACCGCGATCACTCTCAGGATGTTTTGGCAGGGGCTGACGGGGTTATAGGGGCCTAGAAACCGCTTGTTGCTCTTGTGCAGCTCATGTTTGTTGGTCTCTTCCTTATCTAAATGCCCTGGAAGAAGAGGGAGAAATGGAGGTTTCCTCTTAGTGCCCCCATGCCCACCCCAGCTCAACCTGTCCAGCCTTCCTAGGAGCCGGGCAGGGTCAGCCCCCTCATGAAGTCTGGGCTATAATCTAGGGGCCCCAGAGCCCAGGGATCCAAGTCATCCCTGCTGCCGTCTTTTCTGGGAGCCTTCCACATGCTGCCCAGGAGGTCAGAGTTGAGAAAGGTCCTTAAGGATCGTCTCTCTGGCTCAGAATCCTCATTCTACAGATGAAACAGGTGGAGAGAGCTGGGCTGCTAGAACAGGGCTGATTAGAATGGGCATTGCTTTAGCGGAAGCATTGGGCTAGATGGTCTTGGCGGGCACCGTCCATTCCTAGCTCTGATACTCTATCTTTTTAATTCTGTTCTAAGGTCTCTTCCAGTCCTAATGCTCTAGGTGGTGTGTGCTCTTCCTTTCCAGCTGCCGTTCCATATTCCAACATCCGTAAGGTTCAAGGAGATCCTCTATACTCAGGAGAGCTAAGGACCTGACGCTATTTGTGGGTAGGAAGGGGCTTCCTTGGGCTCTGATTCCATCACATACTCTTCTGGAGCTCCAGGATGGTGTAAAGGATGATGACACCGTCCAGAGCTTCGTTGCCGATCTCTTCATCTCGGTCACATATTCGAAGAATGAGCCGTCCCAGCAGAAGACCAAACATGGGGAAGCCAAAAATTGTCTGTTGGACAGAATCACAGAGCACAGTTGGGTCTCATACACTGCTGAGTTTAATATGCCCATTTTACAGATGAAGAAGCCGAGGATGAGAGGTTCAGGGATTTGGTCAGTTACAGAGCTCACAAGGATCAGGGGCAGGATCTGAAACCAGGGCTTCCTGCCTTGCTTGGTAAATTAACCAATGCTTATCCATATTGACTCATCTTTCTGAGTTCAAATCTGACCTCAGACACTTACTAGCTGTGTGACGCTGGGCAAGTCACTTCACCCTGTTTCCCTTAGTTTCCTTATCTGTTAAATGAGCCAGAGAAGGAAACAGCGAACTACTCCAGTATCTTTGCCAAGAAAATCTCAAATGAGGTCAAGACGAATCAGATACAGCTGAAATGACTGAATGACAAAATAAATATTTATTCCATGCATCCAGCCAGTCAGTCAAACTGGCCTGAAGTCTGTTAGGAATACACCCTGTGCTTTCTCAGTGGCACACTTATGTCCTGGGATGGAATTCTTCCTTCCCTTTCTTTGCATGTTGAATTTCAAAAAGCTTTTAAACCCACCTAGGTGCCATCTCTTTCAGGAAGCCCTCTGATTCCTCACCTTGGGGTAGAGAATGACTTCCTCCTCCGACCTCACCTAATGCACTCTCACCTAGTGCTTCTCTGCTACCTAACTAGGTGTTATATATATTCATGTACATGTCTTCTCTCCCCCTACAGGATTATATCAATCCCCCACCCCACCCCGCCATGGCTAATGGTGCACTGCTCTACCCCAGGGGAAGGTACACTCCATGGCCAAAAGGTGACTCATTTCCTCTGGGTTTACTTGCTCAAAGATCAAGCCTCAAACCCAATTCACTCTGGAGTTCATAGACTGGACAGCAAGTCCTCATTCATCTAGCAAATAGTGGATATAAATACTAAATAGTAATTGTTTCTCTTTTACCCAGGAACACAGATGGTCTTCCCCTCCCAGTTTGATTCTTTTTTTTATTAAAAGAGCCATCCCTTGAGAAACTAGTTAAAGAAGTCTATTCATTGAATGGGTGTATCTCTCTCCAAGTGAGAATGCTGTAAGTCCTAGGCCTGAAAGGACCAGAGTCTCCCATTGCATCCTGGGCCATCTCCAGTCATTTTGATGAATATCAGGCCACTGGACCCAGATGGCTGAGAGAAGAAAGCGAGGCTGGTGACCTTGCACAGCCCTCCCTAACTCAAATCAAAGTCAACTGCAAGTCATGTCATCATCTTGTTGTCATGGTCCTCTTTGAGAACGAAGGTGCATTGCTCTGTACACAGTCCTTTCTAAACAAATGGGTGTTGAACTGATCAGAAATGACACAGATATAGACACAAAAACAGATAAGTATGTGTACATGGAGACAGCAGGAGAGCTCAGGACGCTTCAGTTCCATTTCTGGTCGATTCCTCTCTGTGGGCCTCAGTTTTCTTCTCTGTCATAAATCAGGGTTAGACTAGATAATCTGGCCAGTCTCTTCCAGCTCCAACATACCAAATACACACAGACACACACAAATAATACCCTCAGATGCTCACAGATTACATATTCAGAAACAAGCAGACATGCATGGATGCTAATGGATATACACAGACCCTCTTGTGAGGCAGGTACCCACAAAATAGTGCCCTCGGTTGTGCTCGAAGGTCAGCTGTTCATTAGACTCCATCAAGCAGCTCAAGACCTGCTCTGTGAAGCTGGTAAAGAAAAGAGGGGTTTGGAGCGTGCAGTTCAGCATGAAGACGTTGCTGTTCACTGCTCGGGCTCTCTCGTGGGCCTTGGCAGATGTCATCCAGGGTCCCAGGGGCTGTGGGAAGAAGAACTTTTCTGTGGTGGCTGAAGCAAGTGGGTCAAGAGACCCAGCCTCAGGTCCCAGCTATACCCTTCATTCAGTGTGTGACCTCAGACCGGCTTCCTCTCTCTGGGTCTTGTGTCCCCCTTTGTCAGGTAAGGCCATGAGGTGGATGAGCCTGAAAATTCTTCCTATCTCTGAGGTGCTATTAGTCTCTGTTTCTGTGGTTGCTGGGCCTGGGCTCTCTCAGCTAGTGGCCAGAGGCTGTTAGGGGCCAGAAGGGAACTTCAAATGTAGAATGTTAGAGCTGGAAGAAGTGCTAAAATGCAGAGTGTTAAAGCATAGGCAGTAAATGACAGAGGTAAAAAGAATCTTATAATGTAGAATGCATAAAGTGTTTATTAGGACAGAGAATGTTAGAGCTTGAAGGAAACTTGGGATCCAGAATGGGACAGTTAGAAAGAAAGATCCTTAGAGCATAGAATGTATAAAATGTACATAGATTGGAAGGGATCATGGAGGTCAAAGGGTTCAATCCCCTTATTTGACAGATAGTGATATAGTGAGTAGAAGAACTGGTATTTAAATGTGGAACTCTGATTCCAAATCCATGACTTTCCTACAGTGGGATTGGGTGAAAGGGACAATGATGGGCACAGGGATGGGAATGGGAATGGGGATGGGGATGAGGTAACAGAGATGGGTAAGGAGGAGGGAGAGAAGGAAGAGATGAAAGAAAGGGGTGAGGAGTTGAGGATGGAGGAGAAAGGGCAGGAGGAAGGAGGGCTCATTTCTGATGACACCAAGGCTTTGTAATGTTGCTCATTTCTCCAATCCCACCCCTACCTCCCAAATCACATACCCAGACCCATTATCTCCACAAGCACTGCTCTCTGGTCCTTCCATCACCTCTAACTTGTCCTATGTCAGGTCCAGAACCTCCATGAACCCTGCTGCTTACCTCCAAAATGTTAGCTAGGCCAGCTGGGGTAGGATCTTCTAAGAAGAGAGAGTTCAGCAATGTCTGAAGGGCATCCAGTGTCTGAGAATACAGTATCTGAGGGTGGAGAGGAGAAGAGAAGGGAGGCAATTATGGGTTCTGAAGAGGGACAAGGGGCTGTGCCACAAACAATGGGCCATTTTTGCGGTGGGGGATCAAGGAGTTGCCTTTTAGCCCTTTTTGTGGGTCGGGGGAAGGGAATCATAGAACCTCACAGGTAGAATGCCCTCTGAGGTCAGTCAGTCAATTAATATGTAATTATTAAGCATTAAGGAATAAACATGGACAAAGGGAAACAAATGATCCCTTTTGCATATTATACGATAGCTGACTTTAGAGTAACTCAAGAACTAATTAAAATAATTAATTACTTCAGCAAAGTTGCAGGATATAAAATAAAATCAGACAAATCATTAACATTTCTTTATATATTACCAACAAAATCCAGCAGGAAGACATAGAAAAACAAATAATATTTAAATAGTACAGACAGTATAAAACATTTGGGGTCAGCTAGGTGGTGAAATGGATAAAATGCTGGGTCTGGAATCAGGAAGATCTGAGTTCAAATCCGACTTCAAACATTTACTATCTGTGGGACCCTGGGCAAGTCACTTAACCCTGTTTGCCTCCGTTTCCTCATCTGTAAAGTGAGCTGAAGAAGGAAGTGGCAAACCACTCCAGTATCTTTGCCCAAAAAACTCCAAATAGAGTCATAGAGTCAGACATGA
The DNA here is from genome assembly GCA_023548195.1 of Bettongia penicillata ogilbyi. NCBI lineage: Eukaryota > Metazoa > Chordata > Mammalia > Diprotodontia > Potoroidae > Bettongia > Bettongia penicillata. Next base: position 3,622,309 of record JAJHZJ010000096.1, read on the forward strand.
CTAAAAGGACTGAACAACATAATATTTGGGAATCCACCTGCCAAAACACTGTGATTAAAATTGTCAGTGCTGGTACAAACCAGAACAAAGAGCAAAACCAAGACTGAAAATTTAGGAACTCATGAGGGTTTACTGAGTTTGCCAGGAAGGGAGCCCTACCTGCACCAGTAGAAACTCCCCAAAGGACCAAAAAGACAAAGTTTATGTAATTTGATTTAGGCAGGAGGTGAATGGGAATAGGGTATCTCAAGACTGGATAGAACTTGTTGCTGAGGCTAGTAATATGAAAGACTCCTCTTCAGTGTACCTAACTCCTGTACCCCCTAGTCCAAAAGAAGGACTGTCCTTGCTGTTTTAGTAGGTGTTGCAATACAAACAGGGTCAACGGCAAAATAGAGGAACTGCATATGAAATGGAGCTGCTTTAGCTTTATTAGTTACCCACAACCCCCTCTCCCAGACAATTGATAGTTTCAATTTTTTTTTAACAATTTCCAAATCAGTATCAGTCCAAGAAGAAATGATAAACAGCTTACAGAATAGGTAATACGTCTGTAATGCATGCATAACTAAAAAAACAAGCAAAATAACATTAGGACAAATAATGAAGTCTAACATAGCTGTAGCTTTAAGGACATCAAGTTGTTTGGCAGGGTCCATAATCTCCAGGTGTCTGGCAAGCACTGCCTGTGAATCTTTCAAGCATCTGTGGATGGATCAGGGCAGATTTGTGAAAGTATTTCCTTGACTGTCTTTTCAAGGTCCTGGTCACTTGTAAAGATTCTCTAGGTAATGCTGCTAAAGCCTACTAGTGATAGTGGTAGTACTTAGTATAATTTAGTCAAATACAACAAAACATAATCAGATTGACCTTTCAGTAATTAGTTCATGCAGTGAAAACCAGTTCAGACCTTATGGAAATAACCTTATAAATTACAGGAAGAATATCAAAGCAGGTTCCACAATAAGGTGCCTTATACTTGCCACCTGTTATACTAATTCAGAGGTGCTGGAGTATTGCAACAACAAGATTCACCATATATATATGTGTATATGTATATATGTTTATGTATGTGTACGTACATGTGGGTAAATGTATATATATACACATACATACACACAAATATTTAAATTACAGTTTTACCTACTATGGTTAGAGCAATTTGCTACAAATAGAAGGGCATAACTGTAACATCAAAACTGTTCCTCCAGGCCTAAGCCTAAGGATAAGAATGATATACATAGGTATAATAAGATAAAGCATCCTTAGATCTGTTTGATTTCAGGTAAGAGTCACATTTAACTTTTTTGCAACAGCCAATCATGCAGCCAAGTTTCACATTGTTCACAGGATGTAATAACCAGGCTCAAGATTAACCAAATGGGGAACATTCCTGTTCAAACATTCCTATTCAGAAATAACTCAATAATGAAACTGAGTCAAGAGGTTCCTACCTTCACCAATGTAAGGTAACTTTTCTAGACATAGTCATCTACCTTTAGCAGTTCTCAGATCACAGTCTGTTTGAGCAGCTCATGGCATTTCCCTCGAATGATGGATTATTGACCTAATGATCTGAATTCTGAATTCAGAACAATATCAAATTATTTTACCTCAAATAGCAAGTTTCACTAATCACAGCTAAGGGCTAGATAACAATGTTATTCCTCTCATGTTGTTGCAACAACAGTTAACAATAACAAGTTAACCAAGTCTTTCAAAAAAATCTCATTCAACATCCCTTTCTTCATCTTTTTCTTCCTCTCCTCAAGTTTAAACTCATCCTGGTTTAAAAATCAATCGTTAGAAATCAAGAAAATTATGGAATTCCACCAAGATAGTGAATATATGATAGTTCACTCAAAACCACAGGCTGATGATGTAAATCTCCAGACGAACAGATATCCATTTCTTAAGGTATTGTATATCAATCCCTTAAGGCAAAAATAAATCTTTAAGACTAGAATCTCTTGAGACAAAGTTAACTCAAGATATAACTTTGATATAAACTATTTCAAGTATAATTTCATATTTTTTCATGATCACAAATCATCACATAAGTCATTTCTATACTATAACCAAACTTGTAAGATCTCCCCCTGATTTTGGCAAGGAGTGTTTGTGAGGGAAGAGGGGACCCCATTTTCTCAGTAAATTAATTCATTATTTTAGAATTTCACAACATTTAGCAAGTTGTTTCCCAGGCCTGATAAGATTTTATGACCTTGTTTGAACAGATGGTCCCCCAAAATGTGGCAAATTTACAGATAAGGAGATTTTACAAGGTCTTTTTTTTTCTTTTCTCATGAAGTAACTAATTATTATTCTTCCTTTTAAAAATATACCTAATTAAATACTTGATAGGTTTTAACATTATGACAATAACCTCTAATAACAATGAATAATTTTACAGCACCCAGATCAAAAGAGCTAAATTTTCCAATGATACAATTGCATCATCCTCTTAATAGCATTTGTTATACAATGGTTTCCCAAAATTCACAGTACAAGACAATTCAGAAGCGCAATAATAACCTATACAATATCATGTGGTCAAACATGAAAGAAAACTTATTGCCGGTCAAATGGCATCAATTCAGTTGAATAAATTTCCAAATTATTTTACGTAGAAAATCACTTTATTTATTTGATCGCTTCTGGCATTCTGTACTGATTGCATTCGAGATCAGTATAAAATAATTTTTATCCAATTATACTTTTAACAAAACTTACTTTTGCACTTTCTAAACATATTGCTAAATATTAAGTGTCTTTTCCATTAAGGCCTGATTTACTTATAAAGGGTGAAATATTATAATTATCCCAATAGGAGAACACATCTCCCTTAAGATGAGACCAGAATAAATTAATTAACATCTCAATCTATATGTCCAAATGGCATCATATAGAATCTCAATATTCCCAAGGTCCATTTATGGCTAGCACTTTTCATCATAGGACCCACTATTTTCAATTTGCCAAAGATTTAAAGTGGCAGTCCACTCCCTCTTTTAGGGTCAAGGAGGATTTTATATTCCTCACGTGATGACTAAAATATGCTCGTCTAATAGTCCTTCAAAAACAGAATTTCAGTATACTATCTTCAAATAATTCTATGCTGCAGATATGGTTTTCACATAATAAAAAATAAGTACACAACATTTCCCATATCCTTCTTTTCTCAGCAAGATCAAAAACTTCCCTGAAACTGCTTTCCCTCAAACTCCAAATCTTTACTTTCAAACCCTCCAGTCACACTCAGTGGAAATAGATTCTGACTTTCTTTAAGTTTGTACTCATTCTCCCTTCATTCCTACTTGCTTAAACTTTCTCTTTTTCTTTCTTTTTTTCCCCTACAGGACTTTGATCACCTGGACCTTGTTCTCTTTTCATATTCTGATTTTACACTTCTACTTTCATAATCCCCCTAGCCTTTGTTTCTCCAATCACATTCCAGACTATCTACAGAATTTACCTTCACTCCACTGAATTTCTCCTCTACAATTTAGTACAAGTTTTTATTACACAATACAAATTAAGTGCAGTACTGTTACCTTTTTTATTTAAAAAAATTTTTTTAGTTTTCAACATTCACTTTTATAAGATTTTGAGTTGAAAATTTTCTCCCCCTACTTCCCTCCTCCCTCCCAAAATGGCATGCAATCCGATATAGATGATACATGTGCAGTCATATTAACCATATTTCTACATTAGTCATGTTGTAAAGGAGAGTTAGGACCAAAGGGAAAAAACCACAAGAAAGAAAAAAACCAGGAAAGAAAAGGAAAAATAGTATGTTTTGATCTGCATTCAGACTCTATAGTTCTTTCTCTGAATGTGGATAGCATTTTCCATTATGAGTCTTTTGAAATTGTCTTGGATCCTTGCATTGCATGAAAAGAGCTAAATCTATCAAAGTTAGTCATTGTAAATATTGCTATTACTGTGTACAATATTTTCCAAGTTCTGGTCACTCCACTCAGCATTAATTCATGCAAGTCTTTCCAGGTTTTTGTGAAGTTCTCCTGTTCATTTTTTATGAAATAATAATATTCCATTACATTCACATACCACAACTTATTCAGTCATTCCCTAATTGATAGGCATCCTCTCAAGTTCCAATTCTTGACCACTACAAAAAAGGTTGCTATAAGAATTTTTGTACGTTTTTCCATTTTTATGATCTCCTTGGGGTACAGACCCAGAAGTGGTATTTCTGGGTCAAAGGATATGTAGGGTTTTATAGCCCTTTGAACATAGTTCCAAATTGCTCTTTAGAATGGTTGGATCAGTTCACAACTCCACCAACAATGCATTGGTGTTCCAATTTTCCCATATCTTCAACATTTATCACTTTCCTGTTTGTCTTGTTAGCCAATCTGACACATGTGATGAATACTGTTACCTTTTTTGGGTCTTTAAGAGTTTACAAATACATGGTCTATTCCAAAATCTTTAGGTAACTTTGTTTCTACTTTACTTAAACAATTTTATTCTGTCATATAATTTGTAGAAGAAAATACAATGGTGATATAAAACATTTTCCCAAATTAAATTTTATTTATTTTTCAAGTTGCTCTCAGAATTAAACAAGCTTCTATCTTTTCATGGTCAAGAAAAGATTTAATAATAGAAAGTGCTTAAGCACCAGATAAATTTAAGCTGCAGACTGCAAACTTTCCTTTTTTGTTTCACTTTGGAACTTCACTGATAATTCTTTAAAACTAGCTTCAGTTCCTTTTTTTTTTAGTCAATGAAATAACTTTCCTCCCTTGCATTAGAACAATAAATCTATCATTTTCCAAGAAAGAGTGATAAAAGTTCTAAGTACTGTTTCCATGTACTCTTCACAAAAATTTATTTGTATTTTTCCTTAAAATAAATTCTACAAAGTGGTAGCCCAAAACAGACTTGGATATTTTAGATTTGATAAAACACTCAAACCACAATTTGAAAGTTTACAGTAGAGAACATAGATTTCAATCACAAATTTAGTCCCTAATTAGTTGAGAATGCCATAAATTTCTGCAGACTGAGGGAAAAGATTTCTTTCCCTCTTAGCAACATTTCTTATCTGCCTCCCCAACTTGGCCCAAGCTAGAAATGCAGAAAAGAGAGACTTCCTTTTTTGGAGGCTTTGAAAGTTCTGCATAAAAGTTTTCACTCTTTACACCTCTTTTCCCTTGGCTGATTAGATCATAGGAAAGTCAGTTTGATTTTACCAAGACACCAAACATGGACAATGCTAACTAACACTATATTGGACATTTCACGAAAGAAATACATAAACTGAAACAAAAACAAGACAGTCACACTTGCCAGTGAAATCTTTTCCAATGAATCCATAGAAATTGGTTTCTAAATCAGAGTTAAGCCAAACAAATTCAGACCAGACCTGATTGATCAGATGGGAAGGATTGCCACTGGCAGATCAGAGTGGCATGGTCAATCCTTACCCTAACCCTAACCCTAACCAATTCTATCAGGCACCATCACCATTTCAGTGGGTAATGGTACTGGAACAAACCAGAAGCAAATGAGGGTTTATTGAGTTTGTCAGCAAGGGAACCCCAATTGCATACGTGGAATATCACCAAAGGGAAAAAAGACAAAGTTTATCTAGGTTTTGATTTAGGTAGGAGATGAATTGGATATGAGGTACCTTAGGATTGAACAAGGCCTGTTGCTGAGGGCTAGTAGGGAAGGAATAGAGGGTGTCCCTTGATTGGACAAAGCCTGTTGCTGGAGCCCATAATAGGAAAGGTCCTTTTTCCTGTAACCACACCCTAATAGGTAGGTCTGTCCTTGCTATTTAAGCAATAAGGAAAGTCACAGACAGACTGAGGGTTGCAATACAGACAGGGTCAGGGGAAAGACAGAGGAACTACAGAAAAAGCGAAATTGCTTTAGCTTTCTTGAGTACCCATAGCATCCACAAAAACTATATGATCATTATTACCATACACTGTTTATACAAATAAAGACAGACCCAAACAATTGAAGAAATATTAATTGCTCATGTGAAGACTAAGACAACGTAATAAAAATGAAAATACTACCTAAATTAATTTACTTAGTGCTATAACAATCAAATCACCAAAGGATGACTTTATAGAGTTGGAAAAATAAGAACAAAATTCATCAGGAAGAAAAGAAGGTAAAGAATTTCAAAAGAATTAATGAAAAAATGGGCAGGAAGGCAGCCTAGCAATCCTAGATCTCAAACTATACTAAAAAAACAATTTGGTACCAGGTGGGAAGTAGCAAGATTGATCAGTGGAATAGATTAGAATACACAGAAGCAAATGAACACAAAACCCTTTAATAAACCCAAAGGTATCACACATTGGAGTAAAAACTCACTATTTGACAAAAGCTGTAGGGAAAATCATGAATTAGCAGTCTGGCAAAAACTAGGTAAAGGCCAACATCTCACACCATACACCAAGACAGGATGCCAATGTGTACTTGACTTGAACATAAAGGCTAAATGTATAAACGAACCAAAGGAGCAACCAAGAAATTACCTGTCAGATCTATGGATAGGGGAAACATTCCTGATCAAACAAGATATAGAAAGGTTCACAGGAAGTAAAATGAACAATTTTGATAACCTAAAATAAAGAGGGTTTTGTACAAACAAAACCAATTGTAGAGAAGCAGAATATTAGGGAAAAACAACTTTGCAACATTTCTCTCATTTCAAAGGGAAAAACAACTTTGCAACATTTCTCTCATTTCAAAGATGTATAAGGGTACTAATTTAAAATGGTAAGAATAAAAGATATTCCTCAGTTGATAAATAGTCAAAGGATATGAATAGACAGTTTTCAGAGAAAGGAACCCAAGTTATCAAAAGTCATAAGATTAAAATGCTCTAAATGACTAGTAGAGAAATGTAAATCAAAATAACTCTGAGGTACCATTTTACATCTATCAGATGTTATCAGATTATAAATCCAAATCTTCATTTAAAGAAAGATCCCAGCACAGACATCTCCTTTCTCACCAGGCTGCACTACTGTGGGACTTCTCCGACTGACTTTTCCTCCGTGTCCCTGGTGGAGACATCAGGTGCCTTCTCCCCTTTCAGCTTCTTTGCTATGTTGTCTTCCTCCACTAGATTGTAAGCTACTTGAGGGCAGGGATTAATTTTGTTTCATATTTGCATCCCCAGCCCTTACCACCCTGTCTGGCACATAGTTGGTATTTAGCAAGTTGATTGATTGATTGGTTGATTATAGACACTGTTGAACTGGAAATTGATGGACTCAATTTCTCCGAATCTTCAATATCTCATTATCTAAGAGTGACCCTGGTATATGACTTGGGCCCAACGAAAGAAAAATCTTCCTAACAATTAGGGCTGAACTTCCTAGCTGCCTTACTAGGTAGGGAACTCCCTGTCAGCAGAGGTTTTCAAGCAAATGTTAGATGTCATCCTGTTTGGGATGTGGCCCCTACATCATCTTGTATCTATTGTATCCATATATGTACATGCTGTCTTTCCTGAGAAAGTGTCAGATTGTTGAGGACAAGAATTGATTCATTTTTGTCTTTGTATATCCAAGATTAGGACAGTGCCTGGTGTACAGAAGGTATTTAATAAACATTTATCAATTTATCAACTGATGTTTCTGAAGAACAATGGGCCCATCATCCTCTCCACTGGATCCTTGCCCTACCTGGGAGGCTAGACTAGAGGAGATGCTCTCTGAGGTCCCTTATGAAGGATAATAAGTTTTAGAACTGAAAAGCGGCCCATTGAACTTAAAGAACCTATGTTTCTAGGGTTCTAAGATTCATGGAGCCACCTCGGGAGGAAGCAGCGGAGGCAGAGGTGGGGGCAGGAAGCGGTGGAGGCAGCGGCGGCGGCAGCGGCAGCGGCCCGGGACTCCCCGAGCAGGCAGGATCTTCATTACTGAAAGTCTCTGCATAAACCACCTGAAGGAGCTGAGCCTGGGAGGCGGCCCTGCCCCCACCCCAGCACCAGAACTTAAGCTCATATTGAATAGAAGCCACGTCTGCTGCGGAAAGCCCATTTGAATCTCAGACCCCAAGCATAGCTGGACAGATCTAGGCAGGGGTGGACAGGAATCTCAGAAGTCAAGTAACTGGCTGGGAAAATGCCCAGAAAAGGGAAGAAAAATAAGACTATAGAGAGCTTCTTTGAGCAGGTGCAAATGTTCCCACCTTTCAGTTCTGATGATGAGGAAATATTCTTGTCATCAGGGAAAGACGTGGAGGGCAGGGCCTCTGTATCCCAGACATCCCAGGGGGATGTCCGGGGGCTCAGGCCTTGGAAGAGCTCAAAAAGGATTTTGAAAAGCAAGTTAGACAGGTGGAGGAAAAACTGCGAAGAGAAATGAGAGAGATGCAAGAAAAGCATGAAAAACAGGTCAATACCTTGGTAAAGGAGACCCAAAAAAATGCTGAAGAAAATAACACCTTGAAAAATAGGCTCACTCAATTGGCAAAAGAGCTTCAAAAAGCCAATGAGAAGAATGCTTTCAAAAGCAGAATTAGCCAAATGGAAAAAGAGGTTCAAAAGCTCACTGAAGAGAATAGTTCTCTCAAAATTAGAATGGAACAGATGGAGTCTAATGACTTTCTGAGAAACCAAGAAATCACCAAACAAAACCAAAAGAATGAAAAAATGGAAGAGAATGTGAAATACCTCATGGGAAAAACAACTGACCTGGAAAATAGATCCAGGAGAGACAATTTAAAAAAATAAAATAAGATTCATGGAGCCAATGTTCCTATTATTTTTAGGTTCTCTTATTCTAGAATCCTATATTCTAAGGTTCTAGCAATCTAATGTTTTATGGTTCTAAGATTCAGAATCTATTGTTCAAGAGTTCCATGACTAGGTTGTTCTGGGAGTTCAATGGTTCTATCTAAGATTCTATGGTTCTAGGGTACAAGGACTCAAATTTCCAAGATTATAGGGGTCTATCAATATAAGATCCTCTTGTTCTAGGGTTCTAAGATCTAGTGTTTCTGAGGTTTTATCCATCAGATTTTATAGTTCCAAGTTTCTAAGATTCTGTTGTTCTGGGGTTCTATGGTTCAATTAACCCAACAATCTATGATTCTAGTGCTTTTAGTTCCCCTTGTCTTAAGGTTCTAGGATTCATTATTCTAGAGTTCCATCTAAGTTTCTAAGGTTCTAGGACATTGAGATCCTACATTTTCTCATTCTAAGAACCTCTTGGAGACTCAGGGGGACTCATGTTCAATGTTATCTAAACTCTTCCTGTTCACAGGTCTGAGGGTATCAAAGGTGCCCCTTATTATTACTGTGGCATTGTCTCACTTTGGGTCAAAAAGTATTTCATTTGGGATCACACTTCTGAACAGCTACTGTGGGTGGAGGGAGAATGGCCAAGAAAGAGAATGAGTGAAGATGAGAAGAGTTTTCTTCTGTCCCTTATCCCATAGTCCACAGTCTATAGCCCCTGCTCCCCATGGCTTTGGAGGATGTGTGAAGGTCACAAGTGAAGGACCCTAAGAGGTCCTCGTCACCTGATGCAGAATCTGTAGAATCAAAGCTTTCAAGGCAGGAAGGGATTTGGAGAACATCTTGAAAGGGGGAGAGACTCATCCTAGGACACTTGGGCAGGAGGTGGCACAAAGATCTGGAGAAGATCTTTCCCAGTAAAATAATAATAATAGCCATTTGCATAGCACTTCAAAGTTTACAAAGCCCTTTACAAATTTGACCTCCTTTTGTCCTTATAACAACCCTGGGAGATAGGTGCTATTGTTAACCTTATTTTACAGATGAGGAAGCTGAGACAAACCGTGATGAAGTGACTTACCCAGGAGTTATACAGCTAGTAAGTGACAGAGGCTGGATTTGAACTCAGGTTTTCTTGATTCCAGGTCCCAGGCTCTGCCATTCATTAACAGTGTGACCTTGGACTCATCACGCAGTCTCAAAAAATCAAAATTGGAAGAGACCGCTGAGATCATCTATTCCAGCCTGTGCCCGAAAGCATGAATCCTGTTGATGATATTTCCAGTAAATGGCCAAGCATACTGGGCTTTTAGACCTCCAGTGGTGGTGAGCTTGTTATGCCAAAGCCCAGCCCACTTTGAGACAACTCAAATTGTTGGCAAGTTTTTCCTTTTACCAAACCTAAATCTACCTCCCCATAGCTTTCTCCAAAAGACTTGATTCTGGCCTCTGGGGCTGAGCAGAACACAGCTAATCCCCCTTCCCCGATGATCATCTTGTAAATACATCTTAGAAGACAGCAACTTTGTCCTACCACCAACCATGTATTTTCTTCCCTACCTGAAATATCCATCCCTTCCACATCCTGGTCAAGACCTCCTCTGGACATATTCTGACAAGACCATAGACATGGAGCTGAAAGACTCTCTGATCTGCCTCTTTTACTGGACAGATGATAGAATAGAAGTCTTGAGAAGTTAAGTCACTTGCCCCAGATAACACAGATCATAAATGAAGGACTCAGAATTTGAAGGTAGGTCCTTCTGACTTCAGAGCTGGTGTTGATTCCCTGGGTTCTAGAGTCCTTCCTAAGGACCTTTTCTATAAGCATCCCTTTTAAAATGTGGTGCCTAGTACTGGAAACAATTCCCTTCTCCTTCTGAAACTCCTTGGTAAAATGAGAGAGTGGTGTCAAATTCCAATAGAAAACTTCAGGTCACATAATGACTTGTACAACCACAAATTCTCATTGTCTGAGTTGTGTTGTATTTTTTGTTCATTATATTAAACATTTTCCAATTACATTTTAATTTGGTTCAGTGGCACTTTAAATGTTACTGGCCACATGGCCCATTGGCCCTGAGTTGAACACTTCTGAGCTAAAGTATCTAGGTACCCTCTAACTCCTGAAATTCTGAATCTGTTACTAATTAAGTGATCATCTTTTTCAATGATCACCTTTCTCAGGGGATGGTCATTCACAGAACAATGTCAGTACTTCAGAGTGGCCTCAAGAGTATCTTGGGTAAAGCTTGGTGTCCTTGAACATCTTGGGAGGGAAAAGAAACAAAACCAGTCCTTTCAGGGAGTTGGGAGAAGATGGAAGGAGGAAGGTGAATGGAAAGTGGAAGCTGGGGAGCCAAGGCTCACCTGTACAAAGTCAGCATTGTCCCTGTCCTGTTCCTGCATGGTCTGTGCTGAGGGCAAGGAGAACACGCTCTTCACACAGACAGCCACCAGCTCATTCGTCTCCTTTGGTCCCAGGCATGATTGGATGGGACTGGGGAGAAATGAGACAGAGGAAGGAATTACTACACCAGCCTCTACTTAACTGCCAGTGATGTTATCCTAAAACCTGGAGGGGATTATGCTTCCTCTCTTAAACTCCCATAGCTCCCTATTACCTGCAAGGTCAAACAGGGCATTTAAAACTCTTTATAGTCTGGTGGCTTCCTACCTTTCTGGTCTCCCCACCTCCCTACCAGCACACTTAGCTAAACTAACTTTTGCTATTCCTCATGCCCAACACTCTCTCTTCTCTCTGCCTTTGTATATAGCTCTGAGCTCCCCAATCTTGCCTTTGCATTCTCAGTTCAATCACTACACTTAGCACATAGTAGGTGTTTAACATGCATTTACTGGTTGGTAGGAGCTACAGGTCCACTATCCAGGTGAGCCAAATTAATCTGTAATATTTTGTTTAGTCCTTTCAGTCGTGCGTGGTTCTCCATGACCCTATTTGAGGTTTTCTTGGTAAAGATACTGGAGTGATTTGCCATTCTTTCTCCAGCTCATTTTACAGATGAAGAAACTGAGTTAAACAGGTAAGTGATTATTTGCCCAGGGCCACACAGCTAGTAAGTGTCTGAATCCAGATTTGAACTCAGGTCTTCCTGATTCCAGGCTCAATGCTCTATCCATTGTGCTATCTCGCTGCCCCTTAGCACATAGCAGGAGCTTAACATATATTTACTGGTTGATAGGAGTACAGGTCCACTTTTTGGTGATTACAATTTGGTGATCACAAGTCACAATGTGGGTGATCCAAATTGTGTTATGATATAGGCTATGCCAAAGACCCTCCTGAGGCTCTGGCCCTAATATCCTCAGTCAGATCCCAGGTCTTTCAAAACCACTTTCAACATATGTATAGATAGCTAGCTAGCTAGCTAGATAGATAGATAGATAGATATAGATATAGATATAGATATATACTAAGTTATGAACATGTTGTGTCCCTGATTAACATAGGAGCTCCTTGAGGACAGGGCCTGTTTGTGGCCTTTCCCCTGTGCCTGGCACCATAAGAACTTGATAAATGTTTATTGACTGACCGATTGACAAATTCATTAGGCACCTACTCTGGGCAAGGCTCCAAGATTTGTTCTGGGTTTACTATGACCTGACTTCAAGAAGCTTCTAATCTAATGGCAGCAACAGAGAGATGGACAACGCGAGCTATGGTAGGATCAGGACAGAGCGGGAATCCGAGGGACCTCAGGAAAATTGGAAAGGAGAGGATTACCTCTAGTCTGAGATCATAACTTGGAACTCAAAGAAGCCTTGGTCCAAGGGCCAGCATGTGACAGGGAAAGAAGAGCCTTGCTTTTTGGAGCTAGAGATTCTGGGTTCCAATGCCACCTCGGACACTTGTTCCCTGATTGACCTGGTAAATGACTTCCCTTCTCTGTCCTTGAGCTTCCTCATCTATAAAATGAGGAAATTGGACTTGGGCACCTCTGAGCTCCCTCCCAGCCCTAGATCTGGGATCCCATGATCTCAGTTAGCCTCCTGGCTCTGACACTTCTAAACTATGTGCCCATACGCACTTCTTTTCATCCCTCTGGACCTGTTTCCTCAGCTGTGAAATGGGGATGATAATAACACCCACCTCCCAGGGTTGTTATAAGGGTCGGAAGAGATAATATTTGTAAAGCATTTAGTACAGTGCCTGGCATACAGTAGGTGCTTAATAAAGGCTTATTTTATTCCCTGCCCCTTCTCAGTTTCTCATCCAAAAAATGAGGGGGTTAGGTCAAGTGACCTTTAGGTCAGTTTAATTCTATGGTCCTAATCCAACCCTTTCAATTTTATATGATGCAAGGCCCAGAGAGCAGTGGTCCCTCCCCATTTGCTCTCCCACAGGTGGTAAAATAATCCATACCCCAAATCCAGTGCCCCTCCCACGGTCCGAGGGCTGGCCTTCTTGGCACCGATTCCCTCTGTGCTTAGTTATGAATATGAATAACTAGTGAATTACTATATGAATAACAACACCTCTTGGCTAAACTGTTCATCTTCCCTGGGCTGGCCATAGGGACTGGCACCAGTGAATAACGAACCATTCACTAAGTCCTGTCCTCAAGGAGTTTATAATCTAAAGGAGGAGACAACAGGATAACAAAAGTGGGAACAAGCTCTATAAGGGATAAATAGGAAATGGCTAATAGGGAAGGCACTGCAATTAGAGGTGAAGGGGACAGCTTCCTGTAGAAGGTGGGATGACAGAAAGACTCCAGCTGGGCTCCAACCCACCTTTACAACTGCAGCTCACACCACTCTTTCCCACAAACCCTTATGTCTTAGGCAAATGCCCCATTCTCCATCCTCCCCTCCATTGTCCTGCCTCCTTTGGCTGTTTGTTCACTCTCCCATTCCTGGATGCATTTCTGCTTAGCCCATGAAATGCTGGCTTGTCCTCTGAAAACCACCTGCAATGTCATCGCCTCCTGAAAGCCTGCCAGGATATGGGTGGCTTCCTGTTCAGTCCTTGGTAGTGAGCCCACCCTGGAACACTGTGCATTCTAGCTGGCTGTGTTTGATCTCCTCTCTCTCCTAGACTGGAGACACTCCATGTGGGTTGGAAATCTGTCTTAGGGCAATTCTGCATGTCCTCCAGGGCAACTTGGGGACAGATCTCTGAGCTCACTGAGGGTATAAGAAATTCCAGGTGGAGAAACTCTATCTGCAAATGCAGATTGGCAACTGTCTGTCCCTCCCAGTTTTAAGAGAGTTATGTAGGGCATGGAGAAACTGTGATCTGTGCAGGATCACATAGTGTGTGTCAGAGGTGAGACTTGAACTCAGATCTTCTGTCCTGCAGGCCGGCACTCTATTCTCCCCCTCCACTATGGTGCCTTTACGTCCCATGCACAGTGGGTGCTTACTAACTGTTTGCTAAATTGAATTATTGAAGGTGCTATAGAGATGTGTAGCAGGCTTGGAATGGGTCAGTTTGGGTCCAGGACTCCTGGTTCCTCTCCCTTCTATTGCACAAGAGAATGTCTTAATCAAGTTATAATGCATGTCTCCAGCCGGTTCTTAGGAGTGCTGCTAAAGGTGGGATGGGGAAAAACATTTTGAGTGGGAGTGGGGGCAGTGTAGATTTCTGATCCTCAGTAACTACTCCTTCTTCACTCTGGGAGGGTTGATAGGGTTCTAAGGCTGAAAGAGGACATAGGAGAGAGATATATCTATCCAGCAGAAATGGGGGATGAATCTGCTCTTAGCAGGAGAAGATTGAGTCAGAAAAGGAGAGGAGCACAGACCATGAGATTCATCTGGAACAAAGTAATGGGTTATGGGCAGGGGGAGCAGGAAGAAGTGCCAGAGGGAAGATCCATATACCTCAGTTGGGTCAGTGTTACCATGGCCTGCTGCAGGGTGGAACTGGAGAGGGTGTCTGTGGGCTCCTCCTGGATCTCCTTCTGAAGGAGGGAAAAATGAGACAAATGAGTCCTCCTTCCTTCCAGTCCCCCATCTCACCCATACAGGGCCCAAATAGAATTGCAGAGAATTCGAACTAGAAACTGCCCCAGAGGGCAGTCAGTCCAACCTATCTCTGGAGCAGAAATCCCTTCTACAATATCCAACATGAAGCTATCCCATCTCTGCTTGAATACCTCTGGGGAAATCACTACCTTAGGAGACAGCCCATTCCAGGGCTGGACAGCACAAACGCCTCTGAGGGCTCCCACAAGGCCTGACCTGAGTGACTGGTGGAAGACAGGATGAAACCAACATATTTAATTCTAGATTGAGAATCTCATGGAGAGGAGGAAAGAACACCAAACTGGGGAGACAGGAGATAATGGAATCTTTTAGATTAGATAGAGATGGAAGGGTCTTTGGAAGCCACTGAACCCAAAGAGGAGGACAATTATGGCAGTTCTCTTGGAGATCATGTCTCTGTTCAAGAACCATTAATGGCTCCCTATTACCTGCCATAGGATACGATAGGATAGGGCTCTCTCTATCAGTCAGATAGGCACCTTTTCTGAAATTCATGGCAATTTATGGACAGAGTTTTGTGGCTGCTGGGGTCTGAAGGCTGCAAGTTTGATGCCTTTGGTAGAGCATTAAAAAGTTAAGTGACTTGCCCTGGGTCACACAGCCAATATGGGGGAGAGTAGGATTTGAATTCAGGTCTTTCTGATTTCAAAGCTAGCTTTCTATTCACCAGGCCACACTGCCTTGCATAGCCTAACATGTCAAGTTAAGTTAAATTCAGACAAGCATTTCAGACTCCCTGTATTCTGAAATTATCTGATCCATCCCCTGGGAAGGGGAAGCCCTCTGTCTGAAAACAAGGAGCAGTCCAGCTGAAGAAACTTGGTGTGAGGCCTAGAAGAATGAAGAGTCCGCGGAATGTGACAGCCTTCTTCAGATGTCTGAAAGACTGTGGCAAGATGGCGAGATTTGCTTTGTTCTGCTTGGCCCCAAAGGGAGGAGCCAGGAGAACTTGGGGTGAGAGCTGTCCCAAAGTGGACTTGAGCTGCACGAGGAGTGATGAGCTCTCCATCCTTGAAGGTGTTCAAGCAGAGGCCAGAGGGGTGACCCTTTGTTTGGCCCCAATGAGTGGGCATTGTGAGGGATGAGGGACTATATTAGATGGCCACTGCCGCCATCCCTTCCTACTCTAAATACCCTCGGTCTTCAGCCACATTTTCTTCTCCCAGGCAAGCAAGACTGTCTACAAAGTAGTCCATGCCCATTACTCATCTGATGCTCACATCTCCAGTAAGTAAGTGGGTGCTATTACTATCCCAATTTCACAAATGAGGAAACTGAGTTCCTTCACTGACTTATTCCATTTGTATCTTCCCTCCTAAAGTAAGGGCTCTGGAGGGCAGGGACTTGTCGCCTCTCTGTTTGCGTATTTGTCTTCCTAACACCTAGCCCAGTGCCTGGCACATGGTAGGGGGCCTTTCCTGATTCCCTTAATTCTAGATGCTTCCTTGCTGATCATTTCCAATTTATTCTCAATGTAACTTGACTATTTGTACTTGTTTCTTCATTAGACCATGAACTCCTTGAGAACTACGTTTTGCCTTTCTTTGTATATCTAGCATTTAGCACAGCGCCTGACACACAGTAGGGGCTTCATAAATGTTTATTGACTAACCAACTGGCACAGCAAGCACTTAATAAGTGTTTCTTGACTTGGTTTGACTTGACTCTGGATGAGTCACTCAACTTTTCCTGGCCTGTCTTCCCATTGGTAAAATGAGGGACTCAGACGTCATGGCCTCAAAGGTCCCTTTGAGCCCTAAATCTAGGACATTGCGACCTGATCTAGATAGAGATTCCCAAGATCTCCTGAGCCTTGAATGGCTTCCTGGATCCCAGTTATCTCCATAGATGCACATATATATCTGTGTACATGCACACATAAAGACACATACATATACATACACATCTATATTAATATGTATATATACACACATACATATATACATGCATATATATATTATATATATATAATATACACACACACATACATGGATCCACCTAAGTCCCTATTTCCAGCTCTCCTGCAAAGGAAGCCCTCCCCCATTTTACAGCTGAGGACCTGGAGCCCAGAGGGGCTGGACGTACTAAGCATCAGAGGGAAAATTCAAAGCCAGGTCACCTTTGACTCCAAAGCCAGCAACCTTATGCTGTGCCTTGAGACTTCCTAACCCAAGATGGTAGAATCTCCCAATGGCAAATCCAGTCACAATCTTAAGCCATCGTTTCATTTTGATTCACTTTTCAGAAGAACAAACTAAGGTCCCGTCATGCCAGCCAATCCTCAGACCCTCACAAGACCAGCATGGAATCCTGGAGAAATACCAGGCTGAGTATTCTAGCTCTGACACTCCCTAGCTGTGCCATCTAGGTCAAGGCGTTTCCACTCTGAACTCAGTTTCCTGAATTTACAGAGGAAGACAATGGGGTATCCCACACATCAAGGGGTGATAATGAAGAAGGTACAATGAATAGAGCACTGGCCCTGGGGTCAGGAGGACCTGAGTTCAAATCCAGTCTCAGATGCTTGATGCTTACTAGTTGTATGACCTTGGACAAGTCACTTAACCCCAAATGCCTTGCCTTCCACTCTCCAAAAAGAAAAAAAAAGGCACTTGGTAAATCCAAAAGTTCTACAGAGATGTCAGTTGTCACTGGTACAGCACAGATAAGGAAAATGAGAAAAAGTAAGTGACTTAGCCAAGGTGATATGATTGGCAAACTACTGATGCCAAGATCTTCTGAATCCCATGTAGCAGACTGGGAAAGCTCTTTGGACTCCAGGCTATTTGACAGGTCACACACATTCTAGGCTCCAAGATCATGTCCATCCTTTAGGGACTTTTCTAGGTCTGGCACTCTTAAGTTCTAAGGGTCTTCCCATCCCAGACATCCCCTGTCCTCGGGCCGCTCCCAGCCCTGACATCCCCTGTGCTCGGGCCCCTCCCAGCCCTGACATCCCATTCTCAGGCCCCTCCCAGAATGCTCCCAGGGACTCAGGTACGTAAGCTTCTCAGTGGGGTCCCCACTCCCCAGCACCACAGACCAGCACAAGGTTCCCGCACCATTATCTTCTTTATCAGCTTCCTCTTGTCCTCATCCTGCTCCGGCTGCTCTTGGCCTCTCTCCGAGGTAGTCTTATTCTCTTCCTCCCAGAGGGCAAAAGGGAAAAGGCCACAGGGTGAGCCCAGCTCTCCATGGGCTCAGAGAGCTGGCACATATGTATACATGACAAAATGGCACCCTCTGCTCTCCAGCTGGTGAGGAAGCTGGGCCTTCCTCTGACCCAGGGAAGACACTGTCTTGTTAAAGTCATAAGATCACACACTGGGGGTTGGACAGGACCAAAGGCGTCATTTTGTCTGATTCCCTCATTTTATAGATGGGGAAACTGAGGCTCAGTTACCCCCCTCAATAGAGAACTTGCTCAAGGTCACCCAACCACCAAGAAGAGTTGGGATTCAGCTCAGGTCCCAACTGTCTGGAGGGAGCCCCCATCTCCAAGGAAGAACATTTGGAGAGGGAACAAATCTCAGGTAGACCAATGACTAGACAAGGAGGAAGGAAGGTGGAATTTCCCAGGACCAGTATCCAGACTAGGACCCCTTCTCAAGGGGCAAACAACAACAGTGTTCAGAAATGGCAAGTGATGGGAGAGGGGAGCAGCAGAAGAGTCCAAAAGGATGTAAGCTGGACCTCACACAGAGTAGGCCACGGGTCTGAAAAAGAATGAAAAGCTTTGTTTTCTGGTTGGATTTCTAAAGGTCTCTGACTTTGTTTAGAGATTGCTCAGCCATTGGGGGAGACAGAAGAGACAAGAACTGGAGAGAGAGAAAAGGAAGGGATGGAAGGACTGACCCTATGCCTAGAATGAGAAGGGATAGTGAGTGCTCCTCTCCTCCCATTCAAAATATGTCCCCTACTCCATCCATCAAAAATTTTAAGCTCTACTGAGAACCTTCTGGAGACGGGCATTCTAACTGGATTAAGGCCTTTTGTTCTCTGGGAGTTGTTTTACATTAGTGGACATAGTGCCAGAGAAAAGTTTGCCTGATTTATCCACTAGCTCTCACTATCACTCAAACAAAGCATGGCCTCAGGGGAATGGGACATAGGATATCTCCCTCTCTTGGCCTTTCCAAATTCTGCCTGTCCACCATCCTGGAAGCTTTCCATGATCATGTCACCCAATGATCCTCTCCCTACTTGTCATATGGCCTTTAGCATAGACTTGGCTTGTACACGTTTCTATGGAAGGCAGTGATACAAAGAAAAGAATACTTGGAAAGGAAACCTGGAGAACCAGATGCACCTCTCATTCACTGGGTAGCTTTAATTCAGGGTTCAGAGCAAATGATTTGTAAAGTGCCTTTGAGTTCCAATGTTCTGGGGCTGCTAGGGGTTATCCTGACTCCCCACTTGGACTTTAAGTTTCTTGAGGAGTGGGGCGAAGGGCTTCCCCAGTCTAGGCCCTGGTGTCTTCCTCTTTAAACTGGGCAGATAGGAGGAGACAGATGTCCTTCTAGAACTCCCCTAGTCCTAACTTTCTATGTTCCAAGGCCCCTCCAAGATCAACCCTTCTATGTCTGACATTCTGTGCTCTAAGGTCCTTTCTACCTCTAGTATTCTATATTCCAAGGTCCCTTCTAGCTCTAACATCCTGTGTTCTAACACAGTACTCTAAGGTTCTTTCCTAGCTCTGATGTTCTCTATTCCAGGCTTCCTCCTCATTCTATCATCAAGATTATGTTATCTGTCTCACACAGCTCCTGCCAAAGGGTCCTAAATACATTGGGAGCATGGCAAAACCTTGAGTAAATGAGGGAATGAGGGCATGAATCCTTTCTGGGAAAGGCAGGTGGTCTTCTGGGAGGCTAAACCCTAGAAGAAGAACCCTGCAAGGACTCCCCCTATGAGGATATGTGGACAAGACCCTGTCTGGGTCATTGAGCAGGGAGGATCCAGGCTTCCAGGGTCTCCCAGAAGGAGACAGATGGATGGAGCAGGGAGTCAGGGCCCTTAGATTTAGAGGAAGAGGCCCTGGCTGGTCAGACCCAAAGATGAGCCCTTCATGAATCAACAGCAACCTGGAGGCACGTCTCCAGTGGAGTGCCCCAGAGATCTGTCCTTGGCCCTTTTATCAGTGACTCAGAGGAAGGCAGAGACAGCATGCTTAGCATACTTCCACCAAATATCTACTGTTCTCTCTTCATTCCTTCTCCTTGGAGAGGCTTGAAGTGACCTCAATATAGATCTCTGGAGATCACTGGTTCAGAACATGGGAATGAAGAAGAAGGGTTAAGTTTTTCCCCTCCCTTCCTAAGAGGGGAAAAAATGTGTGGAGAAGGTAGGGGGGCACAAGTTGATCACAGAATCTCTGCCAGAGATGTCCGAGGACCCAGACTATAAGGCAGAGTGCTGGCCATCCCTGAGGGCCTCTGAACAGTCCTAGGCTTGGGAAATCCCATGGAGTTGACCTGTCAATGGAGTTTCATTCTGAATCTCTGGGTGACTGTTATAAAGTCAGAGTATCATTGAATCTCAAAATGTCAGGGCTGAGAGGGACGTGAGAACAGGGAATGTCAGAGCTGGGAGGGACCTTAGAACAAAAAGTATTGAATGCTAGACTAGCTGGGAGAGATCTTTAACACAGAATGTCAAAAGTGGGAGCCACCTTAGAACACAGAATCTCAGCCAAAAGTGATCTTCGAATATTGAGTGTTGGAACATAAAACGCAGTCTATTAGAGCTGAAAGTCTACCTTCTTCATTTTGCAGGTGAAAAAGCAAGTCCAGAGAAATGACTTGCCCCAAATCATACAATGAATTATCATACAGTTACCTTCTCTATTTGTGAACATCTCATCCCTTTCACCATATTATAAGCTCTTCTAGGACAAGGACCATGATTTCTTTTAGGTCCTTCCATTATGGAATGACTAAATCTTTCTTCCAGAAAAAACATTGTTTTCTGTTTATAAACACACACATATATTTTGGTGTAAGGCTATCACCAGAAGATCTGCTTTAGAAAGTACCCTTAACAAGGAAAAAGCTAAAGGAAGTGGTAATTATTGAAATTTCAAACTCAGTTGGGCTAGAGTTTATTGCTGGGAGTGGGAAGAGCACCCTCTTCTTGGAGATAGAGTGGAAAATGACTCAGATTGCAGAAAGGAAAAGTTGGTTTCAGGGAGCTGGCATGGAAATATGATTATGTGGTTTGTCATGTTTTTCTGTTTTGTCCAGATGGGAAATCAAGAAGCCCTGCACTTTGGAGCTTTTAAGAAGGATTAGGATGTTAGTTCTATACCACTGTGTCACTGGGCAAGTCAGTACTACCCTTTTTGTCAGAAAAGCTTCCTCATTCCTCAGTTTCCACTATCTGCTTCCCAGGGCTGACAGGAACCAAGTACTTTAGTGAATCTTAAAGTTTTGTAGAAATACAGACTGTTACTTCTTTTTATCCCTGGCAGTTCTCCCTCTGGTAAAGCTAAGCAAGAAAGCTAAGACAAGTAGACATATTCTTCAGCTGTGAAGGGAATATAAAGAAATGATCCCAGGTACAAAGGAGTTAGTTGCCTTGTAAATATCCAAGCAGGTAAAGTCAAGGTACCAGTTATAATGATGTGAATCGTGGTGTGGAATATCCTTATGACTTGCTGCCAGGGTAAGACTTGGTGTCTTGATATGGGAAGCCCTGTGCCTATGGCTGTGACCTCCAGACTCAAGGTCTGAACCCTAGAACTTGCCTATATGGCCGTGGGTAAATCATGTTCCCTCATTGGGCCTTTAAAAACATTGTATGAGACAACTGTGAACTGAAGACTAGTTTTTCATGTGACTGCCTGCTATCCATTATTAATCCCCATACCTCATCAAAAATCATTCATTCTTCCTCTGGGCTATAAGAAAGATTCAGGATGTGCCCTGGACGCTGATGAGTGGAGGTTTGGTGGAAACGAAATTTAACCTGTAGGTGTGATTGTGGAACCAATAGTCAATGGATGTGCGTGAAAAGAGTGTATGTATGGTGTGAAACTTGACAATTTGGTAACTCCTCAAGTTGGGCATCTAGGTGGCACAGTGAATAGGGCACTGAGACTGAAATCAGGAAGACCTGGGTTCAAATCTGACCTCAGACTTACTAGCTGTGTGACCCTAAGCAAGTTTACCTTAGTTTCCTCATTTATAAAATGGCAAACCGCTCCAGTATCTTTGCCAAGAAAACCCCAAATGGGGTCACAGAGAGTCAGACATGACTCAAACAAGTTTGGGCTATGAGTCTGGGTTTACAGAAACATGGAAGGAGTAGCCACCCCAGAGTTTGGCTCATTCTGCTAATAGTTTAAAACACTCTCAAGACCACATAGAGCTCTGGTTTCCAATGTCCTTCCAAGGAGGGATGGGAGCATTTGGGGGAGCAACCTGATCTCTGAATTGGGTACTACGATGACAAACAGTGGCATTTTTAGATATCTGATTGTCACAATTTCTGAGCCCCCATTGGTCTCAGTATGATGAAAAAATGGTCAAGAATAAACCAACTGGCCCAGAGTTCGGGTTAAGTATAACTTGTGGCAAAGGGGAAATATTGATGAGTGTAAATTTTGTTGGGGGAAGGAGGGTTGATGTGTGTCAATTACCACTCTTTCAATGCAATTATTGACAAGTTCTGTATCTTCCAAACTCTCCCATCAATTAGTCTGTCTCTCTCCATTTGTCCACAAGGATTGAATGATTATCCTATGCTCTGCCCAAGTCCAGATAAGTCTACTTTGCCAATGGGATCCCCCCCTCATCTGCTAGTCTAGTAATGGTCAGCAAAGAAAATGAAGATAGTCTAGCATAACTGTTTTCAGCGACCCCATGCTGACTCTCCAGGAACACTTCTCCTTTTCTAAATATTCACAAGAGGCCCCTTTCCATGAGTCAATAAGACATCTCAAGTTCACCCGTCCATGGTGAGTAACTGCCTTCTTCCCCATTTTGATAATCTTGAGCCTGTTAGCCCCTCTCCAGGTCCTGTCTGTGCTGCTCAGTTAACTCTTCAAGCATCCACTGCAGTCATTTAGAACTCTGGACAGTGTGGAAGAGTCAGGAAGGCCTGGGTTCAAATCCCATCTCTGCCACTTGTTAGCTGTATGACCCTGGGCAAGTCAATTCACCTAAGTCTCAGTTTCTTCATTTGTAAAATGGAGATAATAATAATACCAACCAAATGAGTTTTTGTGAGAGTCAAACGCATGTAGAGTGCTTTGCAAACTTCAAAATGCTTTGTAGATGCCTATTATTATTAATCTGGGCTTGTGGGACTCTCTCTCCCCCCACCACCTCTTACTTTCCCTCTCTCCTTCCTTTTTCTACTTCCCCCCATCCCTCCCTCCCCCTCTCTCTTGCTTCCTCCTTCCCTTCTTCCCTCTCTCCTTCTCTGTTTCTGTCTCTGTCCCTTACTCCCCCTCTCCCCCTCTCCCTTTCCTTCCTTCCTCCCCTCCCACTATAATGAGTTTAAAAGATTGTCATATCCATGAGTTTGCTCCTCAATACCCTACTCTTTGTCAATCAGGGCAAAGATTTCAGGGCAGCAGGTAGTGGGGGTGTGGGAGTGGGGTAGGGTAGGGTACACCCAGTGTTTTTGGTACCATTTCACGAATAAGGAAATTGAGGGCTAGAGAGGAAAACATAGCTTGCCTATGGCCTCAAAGAAATTTGATGGTAGAGTCAGAACTTGAATCCAGATCCTTTGACTCTCAGACCAAGTCTTTTCCCCATGAGTTCAGGAGAATTTTGGATTCAGACTCAGAGGGCCTGAGTTTGACACCTAGCTTTGTCACCAACTTACTCCATGATCTAGGTCAATTCCTCTCATTTCTCGGGGCCTCACTTTACCCACATATAAAATCAAAGGGTAGGACTAGCTGACCTCTAAGATACTTCCAATAGATCCAAAGCCTCGAGGCCCTAGTATAAAGATCTCAGTGAAAAGTCCTGGGTTTCCTTACCGTCAGGCATGGTCTCATAGGCGTAGATGTCTTTAGAGGTAGAGTTCTGTAAAGCTTGGAATGACATGGAAGTGCTATTTTCCACTTTCCTCTTGAGTTCTGTGACCCTGCTGTTATACCCTATGAACATTCTGAAGTCCTCAGAATCATCCTGGCTGCTTGTCAGGGTCACGCAGGAAGTGTCTGTGAGGATGCAACCTGCCTCAGACTTCTTATCCTGGTTGTCATTGACCACCAGGGACATGCAGGCCATGGGTGCAAGGGCCATGAGTGAGTTGGGTCTGGCAATGCTGGAGTCTGAAAGAGTTTTGTTGGCCGGAGAAGAATTAAAGGCTGCGTTGGAGTTGCCCATTCCCAGGATCAAGGTCTTCCTGGAGTCTGGACTTGAGGATGGGGACAGGGCTGCACTGGAGCTGGACTTAGAGATGTTGTTTATTCCCAAACCCAGGGACCTCCCAGAGCTAGGACTGGGGGTCTTGTTGGGGAAGGGCCACAGAGATAAGCTGGAGTTTGGTCTTGAGATATTTTCCATGCCCAGGTTCCTTTGGAAGGTCGGACTTGGGGCTAAGTCAGAGGTCATTGGGGGAGAACTGGTAGAGTCGATCAGGGAGCTGGTATCAAAGCTCAGACTCAAGCCCTTTCCAGAAGTCATACTCGGACTCGGGCTTGCCTTGGCTGATCTGGTCTTGGGGGTGCTATTTGAGTTCAGGTCCAAGGCCCTGTGGGTGCTAGGACTTTTATTCTCAAGGAAGGTGGAAGAAAGAGTCAGTTCCAGGGGTATGTTGGAGCTGGCGCTGGGCCTGTCAACCTCTTGACCTGGGAGAAGGTTCAGGCTTGGGGCTGGGACAGTCACGATAGTTGAACCAGGTCTGGGAGTCTGATCAGACCCAGGATGACTCGAGTCCTTAAAGCCTGACACAAGAACAACGCTGGGGGCTGGGTCAGGGATGATACTGGAGCCAGAACTGGAGGTACCATTGGACTCCATGATGACGGCCTTGTTAGAGGTGGCTCTCTGGAATTTAGTGGAGGTCAGAGCAGTGACCAAGTCCGACGTGTGCTGAGAGTTGCTCTCTGAGCCCAAATTCTTGGAGTCACTCCCCACAGAAGTTGGAGCCAGGACTACATTAGAGGCCAGCCTCGACATGTTGTCCACATTTGGAGCTGGGGTCTCACTTGTATTGGGACTTGGGGATTTGCCCAGGGCTGGGGAGAGGCCCCTGTCTGGATTGGGGGTCATGTCGGGGCTTTTACTGAAGTCTGGGCTCCTGTTTGGATTCAGGTCCATGCCTGATCCCTGGGGCTCTAAAAGCTACTGCCCCCTTCTTCCTTCCAAAAGCTGACTGTCCAGCACTCTGCAGCTCCCCTGGAAGAAGGGAAGGTTAGACACTATGGACATTATGGACACTAAAGAGGAAGAGGGAGAGAGGTAGAGTACTCAGGACAGAGAAGTGGAACACTACAGGTATAGAATGAAACATACCTCACCAGATATGCCTGACAGGTATTTTGCTTAACTGAACTTCTTTGTTACAAAAGTAAGTTCTACTGGGATGATGGGGGATACTAAAGAGTTGTTGGGAAGTTATAGCAATGGAAAGAAAAGATCATCAATACAACATTCATTTTTTAAAAAAATATTGGGCAGATGCCTCACAAACAGGGATCATATTTCCAGTCAACTCATAGAAGAGACTGGAAAAGCAGAAGGATGTTGGGGATAGGAAGGGAGATGAGTAATGTTTGAACCCTCCCTTCTCCACAACCCTAAGGTTATGGGAGGAAGGGAGGTCACCTTAAGCCCATGTGCTCCCCCAAATTCACATGGTTCATGGAGTCTTTAGAGACTATGGGAGCACCAGAAAGGATTGTAGATTCCAAGCCAGAGAAACACTAGCATGCTCCAGAAAGCGCTCTGTGAATAGTCACACCATTAGTTTCCACTTAAGTTTTTCCCATTCACAGAACAGCACATAACCCTCAACAGTGTGTCTACATGCTATGGAGAAACCTGGGGCCAACCCAAGAGTACTGCAGCCAGATCAGACACCCCTCCTCCCTACCAGAACAGAACCAGCTTACCTGAACACATGGTGTCTTTAAACTGGGGCAGCCCCTAAGGACAAGCAAGAAAAGAGCATCAGGAAGAGGGTTTCCTGGACTCATCATGGTAAATGGACAAGGAGCACTTCATTACAATATGGCAGCTCATTCTCACATCTCTGCTTGCTCATTAACCAAAGGCAGAATTTGACAATGTTAATTTCAACTCTGTTGACCACCCTGATACACTCCCACCCTTCTCAGCTTTTTCTTGACAATGCTTCTTCTATTCCAGCAGGTTGTCCTCTCATTCATTCCAGCCCCTTCCTCTCTAATTTTCCAGAGTTCCTGGAGACAGGTTCAAACATCACCCAATCTTAAATTATTTTGCTTAGACCTGACCATTTCCTGAAGTTATCCCTTTTTCCTTCCTTTCTTTCTCTTTTTTCTTTCCCTTACTTTCTTCCTTTTCTGTCTCTTTTTTCTTTTTCTTCCATTCTCCCTCCCTCCCTTCCCCATCTTCCCCCTTTTCCTCTGTCTCTGTCTCTCCTCTCTCTCTCTCTCTCTCTCTCTCTCTCTCTCCCCCCCCTTCTCAGTCAAACTCCTAGACACAGAACTTTCTGCCCCTTCACCTTCCCTTCCAGACCTCAAGCTTCAGTTATAGTCTGTTCCCCTCCCCCACTTTTCCTGGTTCTGCCCTCTTGGGTTGAAAGGAGCCAGTGAATGCCTTCTCCACATTACAGTCCCTATTTGCAGGAAGCTCTCCTCTTTCTCTCCTCATTCTCTTTTTCCAGGTCATACACACCTTGTTCTTTCAATGAAGCCTCATATGACATGAACTTAAATCTCTTAGCCCTAAACCAGCTGCCTGCTCTGAACACCTCCATCTTGTCGCTCCTTAGACCAGAGTGTCCAGAAATGGACACAATCCTCCCCATGTCCTCTGGCAAGAGCAGTGGACAGTGGGGCCATCGCTGCTGCCCTATGCTGGGAAGTCCAGTCTCCCAGTGCAGTCCCAGGTCCCCCTAGCTTGTCTGGCAGCTACATCACTCACATTGAGCTTGGGGTCCATTAAAATCCTCAGATCTTTCTCAGAATAACTATTGTCTAACTATACTTCCCTGTCTTGTACTCACAAAGTTGATTTTTTTTTGTACCTGAGCACAAAATCCCTATTGAACTTCATCTTCAATTCAGCCTAATGCTAAAGTCTGAATTCTATCAGATTCTGATTCTATTATCGAGTGTGTTGGTGATACCTTCCAACTTTGGAACATTTAAGAATTTAATGAGCACACAATCTATGCTTTTATTCAAGTCACTGAGAAATGTCAGAACAGCACAGAATCAATCAGGTCCTACCCTGGAGATTTTGGGTCACATGACATTGAACTATGGACAGCAACTCTTTGAATCTAGCTGTCTAATCCTGTCCTCACCCATTCACATCTCTCCATGTTTTCTCAAAGTATAATATGAAGTATGTTATCCAAAGCTTTCTAAAATTTAGGTAAACAGCACTGTTCTCATTTATAATTTTAGTAATTTTGCCAACAAAAGAAAAGAAAATGAGCATGACCTGTTTTCTTGAAGAAGCCAAGCTGGCTCTTAGGGATCACCTCTTTACTGTCTGGATTCTCTCCAATCATCTCAAATGATGGGTTCATGAATTTCCCCAGGAATCAACATCCTACACTTTGTAGACCCTGGTCACTTCCCTTTTTTGAGAATCTGGACAACATTTGTCCTTTTCCAGTGTTGTGGACCCTCTCCTGCCCTCAGGATCTTTCCAATATCACAGGCAGTGGCTCAGACATCCCATCACCCTGGTCTTTTAGGATCCTTCAGAGAATGTAGTTCATTGGGATGGGTGATGAGAGTTCATCAGGGGCAGTTAGGCAGCCTCTGCAAAATGGAGATAATACTAGCACCTACCTCCCAGGACTCTTGTGAGGATCAACGGAGATAACAAAAGTAAAAAGCTTTGAAAACCTTAAAATGTTATCATAATGAAAACAATGATTAGTGAGCATCTCACATCTTCCTTGGGCCAGTTTCCCCTGAAGCATTTTAGTTTGTGAGATCCTACCTTATCTTTCTTCTTCATGCTTTGAAATCCACTTTCCAAAAATCTAGAGTATGTGTCACTAGGCCCAGATTTCCTCTGTCCTTTCACAAACTCTAGGATGGAATGGTCACTTCCCCAACCCCACTCCAGGACCCTACCATTCCTCCGTCACCTCCCATCCAGCTGCTACTTCCTCCCTGCTAATGAGAACGAAAGCCAGAATAGAATTCACCTGAACGTCCATCTTTTGGATGAATAGAATTTTTACCAAGGCAATTCAAGAATCTCAGAATCAAAGCTGCCCTGTTTTGGGCAAAGAGACAGGGCCCCAGGAGCCATGTGAGTAAATCTCCCACCTCCATGCCTTTGCATGGGCTGTGCCTCCATGCCTGCATCTCCAGCTCTTCAATCCTTGGACTCTCCAGATTCCTTTGAAGCATTTTTCATGTCCCTTTTTTGGCCTTCCCTGATCACTTCAGATGAGTTCTTCCTCAAAATGATGAGTATCTGTTTTTAATCCAGTTTGTACATAATTATATGTACCCATGTTATCTTCAATGGTGGAATGGAAGTGCCTTGAGGCCAGGAATGTTTCACTTTTAGTTTTTGTATCTCCAACTTGGTACACAGTAGGCACTTCATAAATGCTTGTTGGTGGGTTGACAAGTGCTTAAAAATGCTTTTCATTGATTGGCTTGCTGACCAACAGAGGGCAGAAAGGGAAAGGGGGGAAGATAGGGAAGAAGAGGACAGAAAGGAGGAGGAGAAGAGCAGGGAAATAAGAGGAATCTAGACACAGTGTGGTTTGACAAGTGCCGCTTTTCTTCCAGAAGTCATGAGTCTTGGTCAGGTCACTTCCCTTGCTCTGGGTCTGTTTGATCACCTGTAAGATGGAGCTAATAACCCTTACTTTCTCAGCATGCCTATGAGGATCAAATTAGACAGGGAATAGGAAAGCACTCCTCCCTCCTGGATAAATGTCTTATCATGGCACGGGAGCTTCCATAGCTCAATGGAAATATGAGCTGTGTGGGGTTACCCAAGACAGAAAGGTGATAGTGTAGACTTCTGACAAAAGGTGATCCACTGGACCAGAATATGGCAAACCACACCATCATCTTACCAAGAAAACCCCCTGGACAGTATGAAAATGATAAAAGAGATGACACCAGAAGATAAGTCTGTCAGGTAGGAAGATATCCAATATGCTCCTGGGGAAGAGTGGAGGACAACTACATATATCTCTAGTACTGATGAAGCATCTGGGCCAAAGCCAAAAGGAAGTTCAGCTGCAGATGTGTCTGGTGATGACATGAAAGTCTGATGCTGTAAAGATCAATACTGCATAGGAAACAGGAATATAGTAAGACCTATGAACCAAGGTAAGTTGCATGTGGTCAAATGAGATGGAAAGTTTAAACACTGACATCTTGGGTGTCAGTGAACTTAAATGGATAGGAATGGATGACTTTAATTCATGTGATCACTACATAACAGAATCCCTTAGAATAAATAAGAGTAGCCCCCATAGTCCATAAAAGGGTGAGAAAAGAAGTACCAGAGTATAATTTCGGAAATGACATCTGTTCAAATCCAAGGCAAACCATTCAACATGAGAGTAATACAAGTCTAAGTTCCAACCAATGATGCAAAAAAGGCCAAAGCTGATCAGTTCTTTGAAGACCTACAACATCTTCTAGAAATAACACTAAAAAAGGCCTCACCTTCATCATATGGGGATTGGAATGCTACAGTAGGAAATTATATAATTGGAATAACAGCCAAGTTTGGCTTTGGAGTACCAAATGAAGCAGGGCAGAGACTAGTGAAAGTTTTGTGAAGATAACTCATTAATCATAGAAAACACTCTTTTTCAACAACCAGAAAGGCAACTAACTCTACATACGAATATCAGCAGATAGTCAATCCAAAAATCAGATTGATCATATACTTTTGCAGCCCAAGGTGAAGAAAGTTCTATATGCTCAACTAAAAGAAGACCTGTAGCTGATTGTGGATCAGATCATGAGTTTCTTATTCCAAAATTCAGACTTAAATTGAAGAAAGGAAAGAAAACCATCACACCATAGAGGCATATTACTCTAGCATCTTTTATGAATATCGAATAGAGATGATGAATAGATTTAAAGGATTATGGACAGAGGTCCATAGAATATGGACAGAGGTTCACGATATTATACAGGAGGCAGCAACAAAAGCCATTCCAAAGAAAAAGGAAGCAAAACGGCATCTGATGAGACTTTACAAATAGCTGAGGAAAGAAGGAAAAGGAAAGGAGAAAGGGAAAGACAAATACAATTGAGTGCAGAATTCCAGATTACAGCAAGAGAGATAAGAAGGGTTCTTAAATGAGTAACACAAAGAAATGTCGTTGTTTTGTCATCCAATCATGTCTGACTCTTTGTGACTCCAGGACCATAGCACACCAAGCCCTTCTCTCCTCCACTATCTCTCAAAGTCTGTCCAAGTTCATGTTCATTGTTTCCATAACACTATGTATCCAGCTTATCCTCTGCCATCCCCTTTTTCTTTTGCTTTCCATCTTTCCCAACATCAGGGCAGTTTTTATTCCATTGTGTCCTGTCTTCTCATGATGTGACCAAAATAGGCTTCAGCTTCAGTATTTGACCCCACAGTGAATAATCTGTATTAATTTATCTAAGTGTTGACTGATTTGAGCTCCTTGATGTTCAAGGGAATCTCAAAAGTCTTCTCTAGCCCCACAATTCAAAAACATTGCCTCTGCGGTGCTCAGTTTTCTCACAGCCATACATCGTTACTAGAAAACTGTAGTTTTGACTATAGAGATCTTTGTAGGCAAGGTGATGTCTCTGCTTTTTAGTATGTGGTGCAGATTTGTCATGGCTTTCCCTTCCAAGGAGCAGACATCTTTTAATTTCATGACAGCAGTCACCACCTGCAGTGATCTTTGAGTCCAAGAAAATAAAATCTGACACTGTTTCTTCTCCCTCTATTTGCCAGGAAGCCAAGATAATCATTTGTTTAATGTTAAACTTCAAATCAGCTTTTACACTCTCCTCTCTTGCCCTCATTGAGGCTTCTGAATTCTGACAGGACTCACTGGAAAAAACCCTGATGTCATGAAAGACTGAAGGGAAAAGGAGAAAGGGACAGTAGAGGATGACATGGATAAACAGTGTCATGGAAGGAATGAACATGGATATGAACAGCATTTGAGAGCTAGTGAGGATAAAGGACCTGGCATGCTATGGTCCATGGGGTCAAGAAGAGTCGGACATGAATAAATGACTCAACAACAAAGCCAACAGAAAGCACTTAGTACAAACTCTCGGACTTTGTGATGTAGGTCAACAGGGCAACAAACGTGAAGTCAGAGGCTCCGGACTGGAACCCTTATTCCCAACACTTTTTGCTCTGCCTATCTGAGCCTCCATTTCCTCACAAAGTGGAAATCTTAATCTTTCATTTCCTACCAACCCCCCCATCCCCCCACCCCCAGTGGTACAATGGTAATCCTCAAGGTACTATCAAAAGGTCAACTAGCATTATTCTTTAACTTTTAAGCACTGCTTTGGTGTTTGGGGAGGAGAGGCAGTAGTCAGACTTCTGGCCCAACAGCAGGGGCCCTGATGCTGGTTTAGCGTCAAGGAGCAGTGCCCATCTTTAGGGAGACAGTGTGCTATGGTGGGACATAAACTGGACCTGGGTTCAAATCTCAGCTAGGATCCTTTCCTCTCTGTATGGTAATAATAGCTAGCAGTTATAAAGCACTTAAAAATACTATCTCATTTGATCCTTTACAACAACCCTGGAAGGTGCCATTAACACCCCCATTTTACAGATGAGGACACTGAGGCAGACAGAGGTTAAGTGACTTGCCCAGGGTCACACAGATGGGTTAGTGTCTGAGGCTGATTTGGAAGTCAGGTCTTCCTAGTTCCAGCAAGGCACAATGCTCTATTGCCTTGCCTTTCCCTAGTCCAGATCTCAGTTTCTTCCTTTGTAAAATAGGAGTTAGACTAGATCTCTGTGTGATGTTGGGGCAAGGCCCTTCTCCTATCTGGCCCTCTGTTCCCCCCTCTTGGATAAGATGATCTGTGAGGATCCTGTTGGCCCCTAGGACTCACATTCTGTGACTCATCATAACCCTCAGGGACCTGTCTGCCCATCTTGGCCCAGGACAGAACTCCCTGAGAAACTCAGAGATTAGGCAATCAGTGTTGTCTAGGCCAATGGGAGAATCATTAACAGAGCCCTGAGCTTTGCTTAAGCAGAGCTGCATGTCATTAACCCTTTGAAGCCATGGGCTTGGGCCTGGGGTGGAGGGCAGCTCATGGGACATTAAGAGGATTGTTTGTGCAAAATCAATGCAACCAAAATGACAAGGCAAGTAGAAAACTGTAGGAAAATTTTTGTAACAAGTATCTTTGATAAAGGCTTCGTTTCTCAAATATATACAATATCCCTATCAGGGAATCATCCAGCCTCTACTTGCACACTTCTAGGGGTGGGGAGCTCTCTACCTTAGGGGGCAACCAGTGGGACCATAGTTTTAGGCCTAGGAGGGGCCTCTGAGGTCCTAAGGTCCAATCCTCCTCTTTTACAGAGCATGAAAGGAACAGAGATGAACAGATTCTTCCCACGTAGTAACTGGAAGGGGGAGGATATGAAATTAGATCCCACGGTGACCCTACTCTGGAAGCAAACTCTTCCTTCCATCCTGCTACAATTAGCCAGAACTTTTAGCTCTTGGGGCCCAGTCCTTCCTTTCGAAGTTGGCCAATTTTATTGGATTCACTAAAATGAGGAAATGATTCTGGTTCTTCCTACTTCCCAGACATCGCAAGAGGAACAAACTTTAAAATGTTGCATGGGGGCAGCTATGTGGCACAATAGCGGATGCCGGCCTGGAGACAGGGGGACCTGAGTTCAAATCCAGCCTCGGACATTTACTAGTTATGTGACCCTAGGCAAGTCAACTTAACCCCAATTGCCTCAATAAAATGAAATAAAATGCTGCAAGTGGTATCTTGCAGTAGGGAGGAGAGAAAGATCTTAGATCTGGGAAGACCTCAGCCTGAGTCTCACCTGTCTTACCTACAGCTGTCTCATTCTCATCCCCATCTTCCTCCTCCCTACCTCACCTGCTGTGAGCAGTAGAGAAATGTTGGTTATTGTTCTTTAAGGGATGGGGACAGTGAGCCACTACCTTTATGTGGGGAAACAGGGCTTAATCCACATCTAAGTTTTATTCAAGAGACCTCCTTGTGGTGAGACTCCAGAGTTGGAGCAAAAGTCAGAAAGTTAGAAAGGATTTGCCCCCAAGTTGATAAGCCTGCAGTCCATAGCGAGGGTGGGAGGGATGAGTTACAGTTATAATTTTTACTCTATTTTCAGTCTGTACCATCATAGAGACTGGGGAAGATGGCAGAGAGACAAATGTCGCTCTATCCTTGAGCAGACATTAGTTAAAAGGTTTTCACTGGCAATCACTAAGAAGGGGGCAGGGAGTATAAGTTTGAAGACAGAGTATATGTTCAGTCCTATTTTTTTCCATGTTCCTTCCTCCCAACATGATATTTTCCTTTTTAAGACCACTACTAGTTACCTGGTACTATAGTGGATAGACTACTAGACCTGGAGTCAGGAGGACCTGAGTTCAAATTCAATCTCAGATACTTACTAACCAAGTGATCCTGGCCAAGTCACTTAACCTTGATTGCCTTAAAAAAAACAAGCCACTACTAAGTGCCTGTTGTCTCATCCTCACAGGACACACACACACCCGTCATCCCCACATCCCCATCCCCTTGGGAGGAAGGCTCTAGTAAATCCATTACTACTGAGGGTTAAAGACCAAAGACTTTATCTGGGACTTTTTCCAGAGAGGGGTTTAATCTTTGAGATAAAAAGGCCTGTGGCCAAATCCACATACCATTACTTCCTATCCATGTGACTTTAAGCAAGTCACTTCCTCTTCTGTAAAATGACAGGTTTGGACCAGATGACCTCTGATCCTAAAACTTTGAGCCAAAAATATTAATCTCTAATGGGGGAAATTCAGGAAGTTGGGGGTCGATTTTTTTCCTTTGTGGGTAGTAGTGGGAAGGTGTTCTGGGTACAGAGACCACCTCACTTTGGGACCAGGTTTGAGATGGGTGGTGAATGCCAGCAGAGTGGGGGTAAGTCTTCTGGAGGCCATGAAGGCTCATCTAGGGTGGCAACTCCTAACTTCCAAACCCTCCCCAAGCGCAGCCCCTCCCCAGACACTCACCTAAGACTCCCTCCAGCCAGAGACTGTGTCAGCTCAGGTCTTTGTGATGTCACCAGGAGTCCGGCTTCCAAAGTGTCAACCAGCCAATGGGCTCCCACCCCATCCCTGACCAAGTTATGTGTGGGGGTGGGGTGGGCAAGGAAGGGAATACTGTGAAGAATCTGGGGTCTCTCAAGTCTTTTCTGTTCTCTGGTCAGATGTTCCCTCATCTATAAAGGAGGGCTGATCTCTAAGGTCCCTCTCCGGTCTGATCCCATATTCCAAATCCTTGGTGACATAGTCATCACTTTAGACCTTTAATATGTATTTCCTGATTCTCTCCAATGGACTTATCCTTTCTTTTTCTTTTGCTTTTTTTGATGAGTGACTTCACTGGTCTAGGGAACTCCCAAGGAGGAAAATCCTTCCATCAACTGATACTATAATCAATATTCCTGACTGCATGGAGCACAGAGAGTCTGAGAGAATAAAATAACTGCTTTTTGTAATTGAATGGAAGTATTAGGAAGTGGGCTTATTTTCTAGGTTCACAGAAGGCCTCCTCAGGGTAACTCCTATAGCAAACAAGAAAAGGGGAGTAATAGGTACTTTGTTTGCTTCCAAATGACTTGAATTTCCTCAGCTCGGTGTCCATGTTTTGAGATGGTTTTATTTCTCGAGCTTAAACGTTGTGTGTATTTGGTACATGGTATCTCAATGGTGACATGGTGCCACAGGGGTGGAAAATTAGCTTTTTCCTGAGAGTCTCGACCCCCTTCCAACTTAGACTGCTAGATGGTACAGTGGACAGTTTTGGACCTGGAGTTGGAAAGACCTGATTTCAAATCCTGCCTCACTTAGTAACTGTGTCATCTTAGGCCAGTCCTTTATCCTCTCTCAGCTTCAGTTTCCTCATCTGTAAAATGGGAAGACTAATGCCCTACCTCACAGGGTTATTGTAAGGTTTAAATGAGAGGTGTGTAAATCACTTTGAAAAACTTAAAGCACTACATATCGTTATAATTATTCATTTATAGCATATATATTTTAATATTTATAATGTAATGTTCTTGTTTTTATGAATTTCCAGGTGATTGCAGAACATAGTTTGGTCTGGTATGACCATGTGGTTTTAGCAATTTTCATTCCCCAGGGAATGTTGATATCCATATTTGTGGCTGGGGGGGATTTGTTCTCTATCACTCCTTGAAAGACAACTCTGGATGAATGGAGAGCCACCAGGTGAAGTCTTGCTAAGTAAGTATTCAGTAAGTGCTATATTCTGAAACATCACTGTCATTGGGTTCCCACCGTTTCCTTGCATAATTCACATTAATCACAAAGTACATCACTTTAGGATTTCTGGTGTTCCTAATTACCAGCATAAACCTCTCCTTTTTTTCCCCACAAACAAAATGACTAAGCTGCTTTGCTGTGACTCCCCTTGGAAGCTGCTGTGTCAACAGATTGTTTTCTGAGTTCATGAGGATGTTGCTGTGGATAAGTTGAATGTTGCCCATAGAGGGCCTTTGGATCCCTCCCTCATTCTGGCTGTTTCACAGGCTCAGTCCAGAGGAGACTCATTTTCAGTGAAAATGGACACACTCAATTGTGTGAAACTTTCAGTAGCCTCTGTCAGTGCCTAGTGGAGTGGTGGCTTCTCTTCCAAGGTATTTCCGTCAGTTTTTTAAAATTTAATTAGCATGTATAATAAGAATGTTTCACCATTTTCTTCCTCCTTTTTGGTGAAAAAAGTATTAACTTTTGTAACTGCTCTATTTGTGGGGACAAAGAACTGGAAATTAAGAGGGCACTCATCAATTGGGGAATGGCTGAGCAAATTAAACCTAATGGAATATTATGCCATAAAGGTGATGGGAACCATTTCAGAGAATCTTGAGAAGACTTGTATGAGTTGACGCAGGGTGAAGGGAGCAGACCAGGAGAACAATTTCTACATTTGCGATTTAGAAATTGTAAAAAGCAACAGCTTTGAAAGACAAGATCTCTGCCCAACTCCATGCCCGAACCTGATCCCAAAGGACCAGCAGTGAAGGGCCTCTTGACTCAGGATGCAGGATGATGCAGATGTTTCAGAATTTGGCCAATGACGTGCCTTATTCTGTTCCAGGATAGTTATTTGTAATAAAGGTTTTATTTTTCTTTAGGGTGGGGAAAGTGGGAGGGAGAAACAAATGTTTGTCAACTGGGAAAAAAATAAGATTTAATGTGGAAAAAAACTACCTTTCTAGAGTTATCTTAGGATAACAAACCCTATGTTTTGGAAATTCTGTAAGATCAGTGCTGTAATCACTCTTGAATGTTTTAAGCTTTTTCCCATTGGATTCTGATTCTATTTGATGAGCTCACGTCTATAAGGGGCTTTAAGGTTTGCAAAAAGCTTTACAGACATTATCTCAATTGACCCTACAACAATCCAGTGAAGTAGAAACTACTTGGCATTTATAGTATCCTCACTTACAGATAAATGAGTTTCAGAGAGAGAAAGTGATTTGCCCAGCATAGCACAGCAGCCAAACAGGACCCAGAGGCCAGGTCCTCTGACTACCAGTGCGGGGTGCTTTGCTGCTTTCAAATATAGGACAGCCGCCTTCCATGTGGGAATCTTGCCTCCCCAGCTAGTAAGCTCCTGTGGACAGCTACCATGGATCGTTTTTCCCTTCCTTCCTGTAACAACAAACAGGGTTCAGGCTCTGAATGAGTATTAACTAGGCTGTCCTCTGCAATAGCAATTTAGCCCCATTGTCTATCTCAAGTCCCTTCCTGCTCCATTTTTTCCTCCACATCGTGGTCAAAATGATACTACAGATCTGAACATGTCATTTCCCTCTTCCATAAGCTCTTACTGCCTTTAAGGTCAAACACAGACTCCTTTATCTGACATTCAAATCCTTTCACAAATTCTATTTATAAGATCCTTGTTCTACAACCTGTACCTGGTCCATAGCAGACACTTCATAAATGTGTTTCCCCCTCCTCTTGCCTCCTCTCCCTTCCCTTTCGCCTTCCCTAATTTTCCTTTGACCACCTACTTTCTATCTCCCATTGGGTGTGTCCCGTAAAAGAAAGCTTCTCAGGGTTACTTCTATCTGCACCAACCTGATCTTCCATCCTTCTGTAACGAGGAGACTCTGCACTGGAGAAGGTGACCTTCCCTCTGACTTCAGGCTTTCTAGCTCATGCTGCTCTTGTTTCCTAAGGAAAGAATAAGAGGGAAGTGAGTGGGAGCTTCCTTCGCCATTGCCCTATCTCTGCCGGGGGAGGGAAGAGACCCCCCCACAGAACCCTCCACCTGCCCATCTGACCCCCTAGCTCACACCTCACTTGTGTCCAGTCTCATCTTTCAGCCTCCAATGAGATGTTTTCTTTAGCTTTCCACTCAATGATGAACATTCTTACATTTGGCCGTATTTACACATTCCAGTGAAAAATAACATTTAAAAAAAACCTGAAGATCTTGACATCTGGTCCTATCACTTCCCTGCAAAAAAGGAGAATAAATGGAAGCAGTGTCAGAGTTTTACATCCTTGGGCTCAAAGATCAGTGCAGATGGAGATGGCAGACGTGAAATTAAAAGCTTGCTCCTCGGAAGGAAAGCTATGGCAAATCTGAACAGCATACCAAAAAGACCTCACTCGCTTTGCCAATAAAGGGCTATATAACCAAAGCCATGGTTTACCCAGTAGAAATGTATGGTTATGAGAGACGGGCTCTAAGGAAAGCTGAGTTGCACAGAATCAACGCTTTTGAATGGTGGTGCTGAAGAAACCTTTTGAGACTTCTTTGAACAGCAAGGAGATCAAATCAGTCAATACTTAAATTAATTCAGGCTATTCAATGGAATGTCAAATACAGAAGCTGAAGTTTAATTACTATGGCCACCTAATGAGAAGATGGGATTCACGGGAAAAGACCCTGATGTTGGGAAAGATTGAAGGCAAAAAGAAAAGGGGATGGCAGAGGATGAGATGGATAGATAGTGCCTTGGAATCAACAAACATGAGGAGATAGTGGAGGCTAGAAGAGCCTGGTATGCTGTGGTCCATGAGGTCACAAAGGTCTTGTCACAACTGAGCAACTTAGGAGCAGCAACACATGCCAGTGACTCTGAACCGCTGCAGGTCACCATCCAAATCCCATTTCCCATCCCCACCACCTGATTCCTTATTTTTGTCCCCTTCCCATCCCAAAGTCCTAGCCAAACATCACCTACTGTGTCCTCTGTTCCACAGGCAACAAACTTAGCTTTACCTTAAAATCTTTTCCTCTTTCTCCTTCCATCTTTTAGAAAAAATCACCAAGCCCTGGCTCCCTCCTGATGATAGAACCTCCCTGGCCACCCTTTCCAGTAGTGGCTACACATTCTGTCATTCTTCTTGGCTCACTGGTCAATGTAGATACTCCTTGCTCCCCATGGTCACTACCAAGTTCTCCCACTGCCTTCATCAATGAGTAACCTCTACTCCTTTGAGGTTCATGTAATTCACATCTTCCACCCAATCAAAATCCTGGGAGCTGTGGTCTACAGACCTCTTGATATTCAGCAGTGAATTTGGCATGTGACTCACAATTTTTCTCTCTTCCACTCCTGTGCTAGTACCAGGAGACTTCAGTATACATAATGACTATTCCTCAAACTAACCAGTTGGTCCCTCAGCCTACTCACCTCCCTTTACCTACTCCTCCACTCCATCTCAGCCCCATTCAAAGATGGTCATGCTCTTGACCTGGCCATCCCCCACAATTCCACCTCCTCCATGTTCAAGAGTTTGAAATCTCATTATCTGATCATAACCTATTGCTTTTTCACCTCTCCTGCCTGGCCTTACCGAACCCTACTCTTCATCCACACCATGACCCCCAATTCCTTGACCTCTCAGTTCTCTCCCACGTCAGTTCCCCTATACCAACCGCTCCCTTTTTTCTTATCCACCCTGACCCCTTGGTGAATCAGTTCAGTAGATAGTAATCAATAGACTATCTCCTCTATTGTCCTCAATTTCTCACCTATCTTCAGTCTCTTCCTCTCTACGGGCTCCTTCCCTGTTGCCTACAAACATGTCAATGTCTCCCCCGTCCTGAAAAATCTCTCTCGACCCTTCTATCCCTGCTAACTATTGTCTGATATCTTCTCTGCCTTTTGTAGCTTGAGCTTCTGGAAAGGACCATTTACAACTGGTGCCTCCGCTTTCTCTTCTCTCACTCTCTTCATAACTCCTTACAGTCTGGCTTCTGACCTTATCATTGCACCAGAATGTCTCTCCAAAGGTACCAGTTATCTCTTAATGACCAGATCCAGTGTCCTTTTCTCCATCATCATCTTCCTTGGCATCTTTGCAGTTTTTGACCCAACTGATCACTTTCTCCTCCTTGATACTCTCTTCTCCTTAGGTTCTTGAGACACCCCTCCCTCCTCCTGGTTCCCCTCCTACCTCTCTGACTGCTCCTTCTCTCTCCCCTTTGCTGGATCCTCCTCCAAATCATGCCCTCTAACCATAGGTATCTCTCAGTGTTCTCTCCTGGACTCTATTCTCTTCTCCCTCTATACTACTTCCCTTGTGACCCTGTGGTGCTGAGACAACTACTAGCACAGTGGTTAGAGTGACGGGAGAAATACCTAAGTTCAAATCCTGCCCCAGCTACTAGCTGTGTGACCCTGGGCAAATCACTTAACCTGTTTGCCTCAGTTTCTTCTCTATAAAATGTGGATGATAGCAGTATCTACTGCATAGACTTGATGTAAGAATCAAATGAGATATCTGTAAAAAAAAAAAGGCACATATATGGCATAGTGGCACATAGTAGGTAGGCACTATATAAAAACGCTTATTGGCTTCCCATGGACTTTTAATGATCATTTCTATACTTCTCAGTTCTATCTATCCTGCACTGACCTCTCTACTGATCTCCAGTCTTGCACCTCCAACTGCCTTTCAGGCATCTCAAACTGGATGTCCAGTAGACAGCTTAAACTCAATATATACCAAACTGACCTTCTCTTTCCCTGTAAAGCCTCTTCTATTTTTCAGTATAGTATTTTCCCCAATTATATGTAAAGACCTTTTTTAGCATTCATTTTTAAAAGTTTTTGAGTTCCGAATTTTTCTCCCTCAATCCTCTCCCCTCTTCCTTAAACAGTAGGCAATATGATATAGATTATATATGTGCAATTATGTAAAACATATTTCCATATTAGTTATAGCTGTGAAAGAAGAAACAGACCAAAAGCGGGGAAAACCTAAGAAAAAATATAAAGCAAGTGAAAATAGTATACTTCAGTCTGGATCAGAGCCCATCAGTTCTTTCTCTGGATCTCTGAATGTGGATGGCATTTTCCATCCTAAGTTCTTTGGAATTTTCTTGGATCTTTGTGTTGCTGAGAAGAGCTAAGTCACTGCGTAGAGTGCTCTCTGGTAAACTCTCCTCTCTTTCAAGTTTTCCTGTTACTGTAACAGGAAATACCATCCTATCAGTCCCCCGGATTCTTTATCAAAATCTCACCCTCTATAGGAAGCCTTTCCCAGCTCCCCTTAATTAGTGCATCCTGGCTCAGATCCTGTCAGCCTGATGAATATCTGGTCACTGGATTCAGATGGCTCTGGAGGAGAAGTGAGGCTGCTGACCTGCACAGCTTTCCCCCATTTCAAACAAAGTCAAGTGCAAGTCATGTCATCATTTCTCTGATGGCATGGTCTTCTTTGGCAACAATGGACGAACACAATCCTGTAAATAGATACAGCTGGCTGAATGAGGACCCAGCTAACTGGGTAACACAACTCCTCCTCTCCTGTCTGCCTCCCCATCCCCTTTCCTCTCCTCTCCAAAAGACTGTAAAATTGAATGGAAAAAAGATGCTGAGTTGAGATAGGATTTACTAGCCCCTTTCCTTCCCTTCCCTTCCTTCCCTTCCTTTTCTCCTGTTCTGTCCTGTCCTGTCGTCTCCCCAAAGCTTAAAACTACTGCACTCTGAAACTGGGACACCTACCGGCTGCTGCCTAAGGGCTCCTCTTAACTCTCCTAATTTTAGAGAGATTATCAATAGTAACGGTGGTTTCCCACCCAGCCTGATGACTTTCTTTTTCTTGACCTCATTTAAATGGCCATCCCCTGTCTACTTCTTAAACTGCCTATTCAATGAATGGGGGTTGTCTCTCCCTAAGTGAGTACCTGTAAAGACCTTGGGGCCAAGGTCTCCCAGTGCATTCTGGGTCACCTCTAGTCATCTTGATGAATATCTGGTCACTGGATTCAGTTGACTGTGCAGGAGAAGTGAGGCTGGTGACCTGCACAGTTCTCCCTCACTCCAAACAAAGTGAAGTGGAAGGCATGTCATCATTTCTTTGATGGTATAATCTTCTTTGGCAAAGAAGGACGATCGCAATCCTGTGAGTAGATGCAGCTGGTTGAATGGGGACCAGCTAATTGGGTAATCAATTGCTCCTCTCCTGTTTGCCTCCATCTCCCCTTCCCTCTCTTTTCCAAAGGACTGTAAATTTGAATGACCAACAGATGCCCAGCTGACTCAGGTTTTACTGGCTCCTTTTTCTTCCCTTTTCCCTTCCCTTCCCCTCCTTTCCCTACCATCGACTTCCCCTACTTTTCTCCTGTTTTGTCCTATCCTGTCCTCTCCCCAAAGCTTAAAACTACTGCACTCTGGAACTGAGAAGCCACTGGGTGCCTTCTTAAGGGCTCCTCTTGGACCTCCTAACTTCAGAGTGATTATCAGTAATAACTGTTGTTTCCCACCCAGCCTGATGACTTCTTTTTCTTGGTCTCATTAAAATGGCCATGCCCTGGCTAGTTCTTAAACAGGCCTATTCAATGAATAGGCATTGTCTCACCCTAAGTGAGTACCTGCAAAGACCATGGCCTAAAGGGCCCAAGGACTCCCAGTGCATTCTGACTTATCTGCAGTCATTCTGATGAATATCTGGTCACTGGATCCAGATGGCTCTGGAGGAGAGGTGAGGCTGGTGACCTGCACAGCCCTCCCTCACTCCAAACAAAGTCGAGTGCAAGTCATGTCATCCTTTCTCTGATGGCATGGTCTTCTTGGGCAAAGAAGGAAGAATACAATCCTATGAGTAGATGCAGCTGGCTGAACGGGGTTGAGCTAGCTGGGTAACTCAACTCCTCCTCTCCTGTCTGCTTCCTCCTCCCCTTCCTTCTGATGGGGTTCAGACTCTGGGAACCTCACTGAACTGCCCTGGAATCTTCTCACTTTGTGTAGCCTTTTATATTGACATCTTTTCCCCTTAGCCTACCCTGGTCTTTTATTGTTTGCTACCTACGGATTATCCCACCACCCAAGCCCTCCACGGTCTGATACCTCCTGATTGCCTCTAGCTATTTCCAACCCTTGACCACTCACCCCAATGTCATTGAGTTTCTCCTTGAACCTCTCAAGACCCTCCCCCAATCCCTCCTCCAGTCACCCTAGTCTACCAGACCAGCCCCAGATCCCTCCTACAGTCTTTTCTGTTTTTATGTTCCATCTCACATCCATGAACCCACTCAGATTCAATTGAACTCTGATTCTGTCTAGCTGAGATTCTATCTGCCCTGGTTGTAAATACAAGCATTACAAATGCTTAGACTCCTTAAGTCAACCCAATGTGGCGAATCTTTAATAAACTT
Source organism: Bettongia penicillata ogilbyi (assembly GCA_023548195.1). Classification (NCBI taxonomy): domain Eukaryota; kingdom Metazoa; phylum Chordata; class Mammalia; order Diprotodontia; family Potoroidae; genus Bettongia; species Bettongia penicillata. Next base: position 3,665,085 of record JAJHZJ010000096.1, read on the forward strand.
TGTTTTTCTTTGGTTTATTTAATTGAATTCATTCAAGCGGGACCCGACCTGTTCGTGTTTTGGATCCCCAGCACCCCTCAGATCTCAACACTTCTCCTTCCGAAAGGATGGTAAATTTGGATAACCAAAAGATGCCCAGTTGACTTGGGTTTTACTGGTCCCTTCACTTCCCTTTCTTGTGTTCTGTCCTGTCCTCTCCCCAACCGGTAAACCTACTGCACTCTGAAACTGGGACTCCTGCCTGAGGGCTCCTCTGGACGCTTCTAGCTTTAGAGTGATTATCAATAGTAACTGTTACTGGTTCCCACCCAGCCTGATGACTTTCTTTTTCTTAGTTTCATTAAAGGGGCCATGCCCTGGCTACTTCTTAAACAGGCCTATTCAATGAATGGGCGTTGAGTGACTCAACGTGAGTACCTGCACAGACCTTGGCCTAAAGGGCCCAAGGTCTCCCAGTGCATCCTGGGTCATCTCCAGTCATCCTGAGGAGTATCTGGTCCCTGGATTCACATGGCTCTGGAGGACAGGTGAGGCTGGTGACCTTGCACAGCCCTCCCTCACTCCAAACAAAGTCAAGTGTAAGGCATGTCATCATTTCTCTGAAGGCATGATCTTCTTTGGCAACAAAGGACAAACATAATAGATAAAAATAAGAGTCAAGCATCCTATCACATAGGGAATGCATACATTCCTATCTGTATTTGATGGACAGTGAAGTGACTTGTCCAGCATCTTGAAGCCTATGAAGGGCAGATTCAGGCCTTTTGCCTGGTAGAGCATTGTTGAGTGCTGTCCAATGATGCCAAATTTGAAGGGCTGGAGGATATTTGTGCAGCTGCCAGCCACCCCTCCCCCATGCCTACTGTGCTTTCAGGATCCTCTAGCCTCTGTCTGTGCCCACTACACTGCCCAGCTACAGGGCAGGAGACCCAGTGCAGATGCTTCTCCTCTCCTGATAGCCTGGCACACTGTGGGTCAAAGGACAGTGCTGTCTAGGGAAGGGCAAGGGGTGGGGAATCTGGATTTTCTGCTTGACCTGAAGGTTAAGGGCTGGGAAGAAGGAGGGGCCTCCCTCTTCAGTGCTCTAGGCTGATGCCAGGAACTCTTCTTCTCCCAACAGCCCACGGAGTCGCTGGATACCCATTTATCCACTCCCCAGCCAGAGGGGCCGCTGTCTGCCCGAGAAGCTAAGCCAAGGACCTTTGCCAAGCTGCCAGTGGCAGGGAGTGCCATGACTTGGGGGAAGGCCTGGGCAATCGCAGGTGTAGGGGTGGTGATACTGGTCGCCATAGTCCTAGCTGTCACCCTCACCCTGGGCCGTGCCTCCCAGCCAGGTAGGACATGCAGGCAAGGGGATCTCCACACCAAAAGCATTCTGGTAGGCTCAGATCCTGTCCTTTCCCCTCCCCAAGGCTCTCCCACCCTTCACCCCCCCTGCTTGGCTCAGGTTCTCTCCTTCCTTCCCACAATGTTCCCGAGGTGAAGGGTGAGGGCCCAAGTTTTGCCTCAGGGTGCCAGATAAGAGGGAAGCCAAAGTACTGGCAATTCTCAGGGCCAAGGAGCAAAGGTAGGAGTCTCCCAGGTCTCTCTCTTCCCACCCCCTGCCCAGTGCAGCCACCTCCCCTCAGGTGCCCTCAGAGCCATGGGCCCCTTTAATGCCTTCGACCCAAGTGGAGTTTGGCTGCGCCTCCAGGGTGTCAGAATCCCAGTCTGGAGCTCTGGATTCCTTCCCACCAAAGTTCTGATTGGCTCATGGATCCTTTTGATCTCCTCCTCAGCTTTCTTCCCAGCAGAGCTCTTCCTGGCCCCAGGCCTCCTCCTTCCCCCTCCCAGGATGCCTCCCAACTCATGATCCTGCCCCCTGCAATCTCCCTGTCAGTCCAGTTCTCATTAGCTTATGCTCCTTCCATCTCCTCCAGGATTCTGCCCAAGTGCAGCTCTGATTATCTTGGGCATTGTCCTGTATTCTCCAGACTCTGCAAGGTCCTGGGCAGTATCTGATCGGCTCTGCCTCTTCCCTCCTATTACCAGGTTTTTCTCTCTGCAAGCATTTGATTCACTTCATTTCCTTCTTCCCAACAAAGGTTCACACAGCCTTGGGTCCCTCTCCCCAGGATCCTTCAGTCCCAGCCACAACTCGGAAGGGAATTGTCCAAAGTGAGAGTGACTTCATGGCAAAGTTAAGATGAGAACCCAGGTGTCCTGAGTCCCAGGTCAGGGCTCTTTCCCCTTAGGGCCCCCAGAAATGGCTTCCTGAACTAAGAACAGGTGATTCGTACATTCCAGGGTGTGAGAGCTGTCGCCCAGATGGTGACATGATAGACTACCTCCACAGCACTGGACACATCAGCCGCAAGGATGGCCTGTTGGTCACCTGGTACCATGCTGCCAACTTCCGGAGCCAGCTGGAGACAGCCCTGAGCAGTGAGACCCGCAGAGCCCCAGCCCTTGGAAAGGGAGCTGGGTGGAGGGAGTTGGGCTGGACCTCAGGGGAGGCAAGGGGGAGGGGGAGGGAGATGGGCTGGACCACAAGGGAGGTAAGGGGGAGGCGGAGGGAGGTGGGCTAGACCTCAGGGGAGGGAGGGTAGGAGGGATGCCCCTTTCAATCAATCCCAAGAGACCAAACCCTAGAGACAGAGTTAAGGGACTTCAGAATAGTCTTCCCTTTTTCTTCTGGAAAAAACCCAGGAAGTGTTGTATTACGGGCCTCCAGGCTCCTCTTCTCCCTCCTAGCCTGATTCAAGATCCTATTTTCCGACTGATTCTTCTCTCTTCCTACCAATTCTCAGGAAAGACTGTGGCTTCATTTAGAATCTTGCAACTAGAAAGTCAGAGCTGAAAGGAGCCTTCAAACAAGATGTCAGGACTGGGAGGGGCCTTAGGACAGGGAAGGTCAGGGCTGGGAGGGACCTTAGAACAGGGGATGACAGAGCTGGGAGGGGCCTTAGGACAGGGGTTGTCAGGGTGTGAGAAGGGATGAGGATTAGAACAGGGAAGGTTTGACCTGAGAGTGACCATGGAATGAAGCAGTAGCACACAGAACACCTGTGTGGGTGGGTGGGTTGGTTTTCCTGGGACTTGGGGGGAATCTCTCCTGATAAATAGGAGGGATCACTTCGCCTTGGGCAAGGGCATAATGCTAGATTGATACTGAACTCTGGCTTAACTGAGGGGAGCTTATCTCCTGAGATAAGGAGGTGCTGAGAAAGGCAGCTTCACTCTATTTCATCATCTTCCCTAAGAAGATGTGCAGACAAATGTGAATCTCAAATTCAGGGCCACTGAGAGATACAGAGTGATCTGGGGGCCAGCCCCCTAGCCCACGAATCAGGGAGTCTGGATTCTCAGTTTTTCCACTGCTGTGTCTGAAATCTTAGGCAAGTCTTTTCTCTGTAGGCCTCAGTTTCTTCATAAGGGAAAAACTAGAGTTTGGACTCTGGGACTTTGATAATAACATGAGAACATCTTATCATTGTCTCCAAGGAAGGCAGCAGAGATATGAGTTAGTGGGTGAGGGAGAGCTTTTAACAGAAGGGCTGAACCCCAAAGGTGGAAGGGACCCCAGGGTCCAGCTGATCTAACCTGTACTGGACCAGAGATCCCCTTTATATTATCAGAAAAAGGGTCATCCAACCACTGTGTGAGCCACACCAGGGAGGAGGAGCCTGCCCCTCTGGAGGCCCATTCCTCGTACACCTTCCATTCTGGGGAAATTTTTTCTCACATAAACCTAAATTTGCCTGTCTGCCCTTTCACCCTTTGGCCCTCATCCTGATCTCTGAACCAAGCTGACTTTGATTTCTAAATTTTCCTTAGCCTCTTCTCCAGGCTAGGGCTGGGCATGGTGTTAAATAACTTCCCTAGGATCACCCAGAGGCAGAGCTTGAACCTGGGTCTTTTGGGATTTGAGGCGAACTCTCTTACTCACCACAAAAGGCCTCCTGCTCTGGGCTGAGTCTATGCTGGATGTGTGTTATCCCCTAGACACTCGTCTGCTGACCAGACTGGATACAAACCTGTCTCCTGGCTGCTCCCAGCTTCTGGCCTCAGTTAAAGTCCTTGACACCTTGGCACCCTCTCTTCCTTAGGAGAAGAGTTGACTTGTCTACAGAACATCTAAGTGGCACATAGTGCCTTGTCTCCTGGAGTCAAGATGACCTGAGTTCAAATCCAGCCCCAGACCCTGTGACCCTGGGCATGTCACTTCACCCTGCTGGTCTCAGTTTCCTCACCTGTAAAAATGAGCTGGAGAAGGAAAGACAGACCACTCTGGTATCTTCACCAAGAAAACCCCAAATGGGGCCACAAAGAATCAGACACGATTGAATGAGAATATGCTTTCTTAGGTCAAAGCCGGAAACTTAGAAATCCTTTTATACTCTTCTATATTCTTATGCTCTTATAAAACTTATAAATCTTTGAGAAAAACAACCTCAGTTGCCTCAGCCCTGGGACCAGCACCAGCTTGCCCTAGGAGAGTCCCCTCCTCAGTGTTTTTCCTATGAGGAGGGTTTCTTTCCTTGTTCCTTTGCAGAGTCTTAGACAAAAGGCTTGTGGACCCTAGCCAGAGACTCCTCAGCCCACACACCAACATCATTGGACACACGGGGCTCTTCTTTTTTTGCAGCTAATGACCATGGGCTTCACCTTCCCTTTGACCTGCTTGCTGGACTTGGATCACCCAGGGGTAATCTCAATCTAGCCGAGTGGTGCAAGGACACAAAGTGCACTTTAAATATTTGCAACAAAGAAGGATTTAACATTTCCTCTTCTCACCTCCCCATCTCTCACCTCCTCCTTTACTTGCCAAAGTCTCACTAGATGAAGGGACTTTGTGCCTCCATGGATTCCCTTGAGGCCTCCCTGAGAGCAGGAGAGAACAGGGAACACAGACTGTGTCTGGAACAAGGGTTGGGACTAGGGAATTGGAAGTCTCAGGGTTGGGGGAGAAATGTCTCTCTGTATGCATCCCCATTTTAATCTCTGAAGTTTTAGTTAGACCTATACCTATGGAAGTTGCCACTCACTCAGCACAGCCAGCCAAGGGGCCTGGGGTTTCACAATCCCCTGGTTTTGTAATTCCAAAAAAATTCTTCTCCTCTCCCATGTAGATGAGTGACTGGGGAAAGGCAAAGAGATGAGACAGGGGACAAAGGTCTCTGCTGTCCTTCTGAGCACATTCCTGGTCTTTCATATCCATATATGGTCAACCAAAATGTAAGTTCACCCTAGCATGTACCAGACTCCTTCGTAATGATCCTGTGAGGGACAGAGGACAGGTATTTTTATGTCCATCTTATATTAGAGAAAATGGAGGCCAAAAGGATGGATGGTTTATCCATGGTTTAACATCTGAGTGTCAGAGCTGGGATATGAACCAAGTTCAGCCCTTTTTTCACTCTCATGCCATCTCCTTAATGGGGGCTTGTCAGTATATGAGAGTCAGTTGGGGAGTGAGAGAGCAGAACCTTCCCTGAGGTAGCTCATGACATCAGTAACTGAACTAGCTGTCCCATTCTCCACCTCCATGCCACCACATCCATGATCCCAGCATTCCTGGAAGATACTCCCTCTTGATCTCCACCTCTCAGAATCTCTAGTCCCCTTTGAGACTAGATTTGGGTGAGATCTTACACAAAGCCTTTCCCAGCTGTTCTAGGGTTCTTTCTCTCTTCCAAATGCCTTGCATTTTCTTAATCTCTGTACACGTATTGCCCCCTAGAAGAGTGTAAGTTCCCTGGGAGTCTGGGCAGTTTTTCCTTTTTGTCATTATAACCCTAGTGCCTCACATAGGATGTCTGCTCTTTCTAAAAGTTGGTAAATTAAATTGGTCAGAGTTCCTTCAGGGCAGGTAGGAGCCTTGAACCACAATAACCAAGTGCCAAGTTAGGGAAAAGAGGGAGGCATCTTTGTAGGGTTTTTTGTTCAGTTGTGTCCCTCTCTTCACAACCCCAATGGGGGTTTTCTTGGCAAAGACACTGGACTGATTTGCCACTTCCTTCTCCAGCTGATTTTACAGATGAGGAAACTGAGGTAAGCAGGAATTAGTGACTTGTTCAGGGTCACACGCTAGCAAGGGTCAGAAGAATTTGCACCCAGGCCTTCCTGACTCCAGGTCTAGCACACTGTCTCATACATCGCATTTTCCTCTCAGGATCTTGGGTCTATGTTCTAAGAGAATTTCAGAGGAGTAGATGGAACCTACCAGACATTTGTGGGAGTAGCAGAACCCCTTAAATCCCACGTCCTGCCCAGATACAAGGCCAGCCATCTATCCCCATTCTAGTAGGCCTCCCTACTCAGCAAGGATATTCAGGGTTGGGAGGTGAGCTATGCTTCTTGTTCCTCTTTCTCTGTGTTCCCCCTTGGGGCCCAGGTGATGCCATGGCATTGGAAGCAGATGTCAATGTGGAGGGGCTGAACACAGTCAACGAGACAGGTGTCCCAATCATGGCCCACCCCCCTGCCATCTACAGTGACAATACCTTGGAACAATGGCTGGAAGCCGTATTGAACAGATCTACAAAAGGTAACAACACTGACCTCAACACAGTGGCTGGCGCCTAGTAGGCACGTCATACCTATTGATTGATGGATACATTGATTGGCCCTGGAGCTTTCAGTGCTCAGACATCATCCCCACATAGTCTACTGGAAAGAGTTCAGCTGAGAGAACAGAATCCCAGGTGCTCTGTAAGATTGTAGATTACTTTTATAAGTCTGCAGATGAGGAAAATTGGAGTCCAGAGATACTATGGTACTTGTCCATGGCCACACAGAAAATGCGTGCTGCTGTTTTTCTACAACGTAAAATTTTATTTCTAGTTCTCTCTTTAACATTCTGTGTAAGGCTCTTTTCCTTCATCTTTAAAGTAGAGTGAACACCTTCAAATGAATGAATCTGATGAAAGCCATTTGTAAGTCATGAAGCATAGTAAAAGTACAAGAAGTTGTTGGCATCCCAGTGATGATGTCTTTCCTATAATTAAGCCTTTTCCTCTGACCTCCCCCACCTCAGGTCTGGGAGGGGCCTGAGAACATAGAACCTAGAATGTCAACTGGATACTAACATAGCACTTTAGGGTGTATGAAGCACTTTACATATATTATCTCATTGCATCTTCTCCATGGTACATGAGATGGTTACTACAAGTACCAACACACCTACTTAAAATGAGAATAATCTGCCTGTGGATTCACCCAGAATGTCAGAGGAGGGATTTGAACTCAAGTCCTCCTGGATTCCCAGCCCAGTTTTCTTTCCACTGCTTGACTTTCCAGAATTGAGCATTTGAGGTTCTCTTAGCCCTCCAGAGCCCCTTCCAAACCTTCTCTTTGTCAGGCATCAAACTGGATTTCAAGAGCATCAAAGCAGTTGGCCCTTCTCTGGATCTCTTGAGGAAGTGGACAGAGGATGGAAGAATTCAGAGGCCTGTGTGGATGAACGCCGACATCCTGGATGGCCCCAATGTACCCGTCCCGGTTGCTGTCAATGCCACAAGGTGAGTCAGTCAATGGCTTCTCTCCTCTGAATGCATCAAGAGTCTTGGCTGGATCTCTCTCCTTCCCTTCCCCTCCCCCTACTCTAGACTATTCACCCACTGGCCTGAGTCTATGGGGAAGGCTCAGGAAGCAGAATTCAAGAATTCAGGGGCACACATTGCCTTCCTCGGTGATTCTGGGGAATGACCACCCACAAATCTTTATTGGGTGCCTATCATGTACCTAGACTTGCCTCTCTCCCAGAAGACAAGGGAAGGAGGCTTTCTGGGATGTCATTCTACTTTCTTATACTATCAGGGTGAATTAAATGCTCCTTGAAGAAAATGGAGGGAGGACTTCTAGGTACAGGATTTAAGAAGTAGCTAATTCTATGAAAAGAAAAGAGGAAAAGGACCTGAAATGGGAAAAGGACACAACTACCAATACAGGGAGATCAGACAAAGAAAAGGATAACAGGAACGTGGAAGCTAACGAATAGATCTGGGGCCCTTTGTGTCTGGGGTAGGAGGAGAGCTGGATCCTCTAAGGAGCAAGCACCAGCTTCTCACAATCTAAAGAAAGATGGAATGGATTCCAAAAATCCATCAGGGGAGAAATCAAAAGAAAAGCAGAACTTGTCCTCAACTGGACAACCAAGGGAGGTCTAGCAGCCTCCCAGAGAATGTGCTGGAGAGGGGATGGGAGGGGTGGGGCGGGGCACATGTGAGAGCATTTCGGAAAGCTAAAAGTCATGGCCAAAAATCAGGAACCCTGTCGTTTCACCAGCCTTAGAAGGCAAGAGCTTCAGAAAAGGCAGGTTTGGGAAGTGAGTGACTGGTTAAGAAGATGCCGTCAGACAACGACGGGGTTTCACTTTGGAGGCATAATTTAAAATAGAAGGATGGATTCTTGGCCAAGGGTGGAATATCCCTAACAAGGACTGGGAAAGTACACTTCTTTGGAGTTCTTTAAACATAATCAAAATCACTGTCAACCAACAAGCATTTATTAATCAATTGTCATTGAGAACATTCCATGAGCACCTACTGTGTGCAAATACTGGAATGCAAACACAAAAAAATTAGAAAAAATCCCTCCTCAAAAAGCTTAGACTCAATCAAGATAGCAGGTTGTGTAAATTAGTGGTGACTGATACCTTCATCTACAATCACACCCAGAATAAATAGATACAAGATAACTAGAAAAGAAATACAAGGTAAGGAAAGGAGAGCAGATCAGGAAAGGGAGGCGAAGGAGGGATATCCTCACTTGTTTAAAGATAGAAGGGGACACGAATGCCCTGTGTGCAGAAGGACATGTCCAGGTTAGCTGGATTACAGGGCACAGAGAACACCAGTTATGAAGGGCTTGAAACGTCAGGCAGGGGTTGGGACTTACTCCCAGAGGTAGCAGGGAATCACTGGAGCTTCTGGAATGCAGCACTGGCACAGACAGACCTGAGCTTCAGAGAATTTGAAAGTGGAGTAGAAGGGAGGGGAGACACTGGTGCAGGGCTCTCAATCGGGCGCTTCTGCAATAATCCAGGTGAGAAGGTGATGAGGGCCTCCACCAGGGAGGCGACCTTAGGAGGAGAGAAAAGGTCATGGATGCAAAGGATATTGTGGAGATGGGATGAAAAGACAACTGAGTGAATATGGAGATGCTCCATAACATGGTGGCTGGCACATAGTGGGTGCTTTCTAAATGCTTCCTTCCTAACGTCTTTCCTTAACTTCCATCCTTTCTGACTTTCTTCATGCTTCCTTTCTAACATCCTTTCTTTTTTCTTCCTTCAGAACTTCCTTCTTTTCTTTTCTCCTTCCTTCCTTTCTAACTTCTTTCCAACGACCCACAGTAGGTGAAGGAGGGTGAAGGATTGAAGACTTAGAAGTAGCAAATTTGAATAACTGGAAGGATGGTAGCTCTCTCAGAAACAAGGAAGTTGGGCATAGTATCTGCTGGCCAAGGCGAGACCTCTGGTGGTACGGTGGATTAAAGGATTGTGTTTGGAGTCAGAAAGACCTTAGTTCAAATCCCACCTCAAATACTTGCTAACTGTGCGGCCCTGGGTAAGTCAGTTAACTTCTGCCTCATTTTCCTCAACTTTTCTACCTACCTCCCAGGGTTATGAGAATTAAATTAGATAATATTTGGAAAGCATTCTGCAAACCTTAAAATATTGCATAAATACTAGCTATTATTGTTGAATTGGAATATGAAAGTGAAGAATACATGTTATTGTATTGCCTGGTGATGTAGGACTATCTCAGAAGAGAGATGAGGGTTGGATATGTTGGTTTGGAAGTATTTTAATAAGAGTAAGAAGAAAACTGACTATTGAATGGCAATTGAAGGTTTGTAGAGAACTTTCCAGTCATGTGGTCCTCACTACAACCCCCGGAAGCAGGTTCTGTTACTCCATTTTACACAGAAAACTAAGTAGCTAAGTGACTTGCTCAAGGTCTCATAGCAGGTAAGTATCCAAAGCATGATTTGAACTCAGGACTTCCTGATTCCAAGTCCAATACTCTATCTCAAGGCCCACAGGCCTTGATGGGATTGCCAGGAGGTTGTTGAAAGGACAGTCTGGGAAAGTGTTGATTCATAGGGAATATGATGCTGCTGCCCAGGAATGTGGCAGGACATTGCAGGGAGGTGGAAAAGGATGAGGTCTGAGAGAACCATAACAAAGACCGACCCCTAGGCTTGAAGAGTGAAAGTCTTGCCCAGGTTCCGAGTATCGTCTGCTTCTCTTTCTAGGTTCCTGTCCCTGGTCCAAGAAAAGTACCCCAAGGCCACCCTGTCTCTGGGCTGGACCACTCTCTACCTCTCCTTCATTCCCAATAGTACCTATACCCAGAAGATGATTGAGAAGATGCACAGGCTGGCGGAGGCCTTGCCACAGAAAGTGACGTTCCCCGTGCGGGCAGTCATGGCGAGGGCTGCCTGGTCCCATTTTAGCTGGCTCCTGAGTCAGTCTGACAGGTGAGAGGGGGAGGCCCCAATCAATTAATTCATGAACATGCATTAAGTGCCTACTGCATAGTAGGCACTGTGCTTAGCACTGGGGACATGAACACAGAGTAGACCTAATGGGTGTAGACACAGCCAGCTCTGAGGCCAGAGAAGGAGCAGAGCTGGCCACAGCCAGATTGCATTGCACTACCACCACCGGACATTAGGGGCAATGTGTAACCGGGCATTTAAAGAATTAGAAGAGTGTTGTCCCATGGCGGTGGATGGGGTGCCTCCTGGCCCTTCAGGTTGTCTACAAGGTGAGGGGCAGATCCAGGTAAGCCTAGGGGTGCATGGCCACTTTCTCTGAACTCCCTAGAACATGTCCCTGACAGGAAAAGTTTCTACGAGTCTACTTTTTTTATTCATGGAAAGGCAGCCAGGATGGCTCTACGTCCCTTTCTCCCCCAGGAATCTGGAAAGCATCTCTAACAGGGCACCTGGCTGACAGCCCCACAGCTGGCATTCTAAGAGGCAGTGTGGGACAGTAGATAGAGAGCTGGTGTGAACCTGGGTTTTAAGTCTTACCTCTAGATGATGGTGATGATGTGGTGGTGGTAGGGGTGGCAGTGATGGTGATGAAACATTGGAGACCAGTTGTGAAAAACTTTAAGCAGTCAGTCAACCAGCATATTTATTAGGTGCCTACTATGTGTCAGGCACTGTGCTAAGATGGAAATAGAAAAAAGGCTCTCAAAGAGTTCACAGTTAAGCAAAATGGAGTTCACATTTGATCCTAAAGGTAATAGGGAGCCACTGAAGTTTATTGAATACAGGGTTAGATCTGCTGCAGCAGTGGCTGCCATTTATATAGTGCCTCATGAAATATCCATCCCCTGCATCCCAGTTATCTTGACTTTTGTCCCACTACTGGACTTTGATGACTCTGGAAGAGAGAGCAAAGCTCTCTCTTGGGCAACTTTGCTTCACTTATATCCAAATTTTGTGAGAGTCAAGGCATCACCCTGTGAGGTCATTTGTAAGTTTGCAGATTTCTTCACAAATACCTCATCTGACCATCACAACAACCCTTGGAGGGATTATAGACATTGTTATCTCTATTTTACTATTGAGGAAACTGAGGCTTAGAGCCATTTATCTGTTGTTACAGCTAGTAAATATTGAAGCTGGTTTCAAACCCAGGTCTCTCCTGATTCCAAGCCTGGTATACTTTCCAGTGTGTCTTATTGACCCCGTACCACTGAGGTAAGGCAAAGGCTCAGTTATAACATTGTATAACTGTGTAACTTAGGCAAGTCTTTTAAGTTGCTTGTACCTCAGTTTCCCTGTCAGTAAAATGGGCAGTCCCATCTACCTCACAATCCATGAGGTTTTTTTGTTTTTTGAAGATCCTCCCAGCCAGTCCCCCATCCTCCTCCACCGTTACTGTCAAAAGTTAGGTAGGTCTTCACATAAGGTATGTGCACTTTGGCTTAGCAGCCTGCCCCTGGGATATTTGATATGTGGTTAGAAGAAAGATTTGTGAGGCTGCAGAGAGAGTGCATCTGTCAGGGCTCCTGAGGAGGATCATAGGATTTGGAGCTGGAAGGACTGAGTCCAACCACATTCTACAGATGGGGAAATAGAGGCCCAGAGAAGTTGCCCATGGTTACACAATTTGGAAGTGTTGGGGGTAGGATTTACATCCAGGTCTTTAGACTCCAATTCCACATTCTTCCCACTCTGGGTGAGAGGATTCTGTGGTTGATGTAGCTCTATCCTAACTCCAGGTACAGCCTGACCCTGTGGCAGACCGCTTCGGACCCTGTGACTGTGGATGATCTTCTTTACATACGGACACACGCTGCCCCACACCAAATCTACTATGACATTTTTGAGCCCATCCTGTCTCAGTTCAAGCAGCTTGCTCTAAAGAGATCTGGCTCATCCAGGGGCTGACCTAACGAGGGTCAAAGGTCTGAGGGCTGGAGAAAAGTGATTGCACCATAAAGCAGATTCATTCCATCTCCTTTGTATATCTTGTATCGACTTGATTGTCATTGATTTCTTGTCTCCCTAATTAAAGTATAGCTCCTTGAGAGCAGGAATTATTTTTGTCTTTCTTTGTACCCACAGTACTTAGCACAATGTCTGGCATACAGCAAGTACTTAATAAATGCTTTTTGAATGATTTACTCACTTTGATTATTAGAAAGTTATTTCTTACAGAAATCCCAATACTGATTCTCTAAAAACCATACCCACCCATCTCTTTGCTCCAGGTAGAACTAGGACTCCACCCTTCAGGACTAAGGAGAACCAGTTTAATCCCTTTACAAAATTCCAAATATTTGAACGCAATTATTCATGAGTCTTCTTCAGTTTACAGTAAAACAATACTCTATCATTTGTAACTTGTTCAGCCATTCCACTACTGATGGGGATCCCCTCAGTTACCAAGTTTCTGCCACCACAAAAAAAAAAAGCTTTTATAAACATTTTTGTGCATATGGGTCCTTTCCCTTTTTTTTTTTATCTATTTGGTATATAGACCTAGTAGCAGTATCACTGGGTTGAAGGCTGTGCAGAGTTTTAAACTTTTTTGGGTGCATAGTTCCAAATCGCTTTCCAAAATGCCTGTACTAATTCACAGCCTTCATGAATAGTACATTTAATGGACCTCTTCTCCCACAGCCACTCCAGCGCTTATCATTTTCCTTGGTCAGCTTTGCCTATCTGATGGGTACGTGTTGAGGGCTAGGGTGGAGTGCGGTTGACAATAGACCTTCGGGGAAACTGTTCTTGGAGACTGTGTTCATTATCATCCGGAATGGCTCTCCATGCCCCACAGATGTTGTAGTCTTTGTGAGACAAGAGAATTACAGAAAACAAGGGATATGTAAAATAGATGCTCCTAGGCTCACAGTCTTATAAAACTGATTTAATCATCCTGACTGATTTAATCACTGGGACAGAAGATGAGCAGAATGTCACGTAGACTTTGCAGATTCTGTCTATATAGACCCTAACACTCAGATCAATAAATGGAACTGGTCTATCTTTTCCTGCCTCCCATGACTCTTTTCTTTCAACCACATCACCGAGCCGTGTAGGGACACGGGCCGTCCGCTACAGATATGAGGCAGTACCTTTGTATTTCTCAAATTATGAGTAATTTAGAGCAATTTATCTGACAATTAATATCCTGGATTTCTTCCTCTGAAAAATGCCTATTCTATCCTCCAACCATTTGTCATTTAGGGAATGGCTCTTATTCATACAAATATGAGTCAGTTCCCTCTCTCCGTGTTTGTGTGCATTGTGTGTTATATGTATATATAGAATATTGTAGTATACATAATCTTAGAAATGAGACCTTTATCAGAGAAACTTGTTGCAAAGATTGCCTCCCCAGCAACCCCAATTTTCTGCTCCTTTTCTCATTTAGTTGTATTAGTTTTGTTTGTGGGAGGAAAACTTTTAAGTTTTATGTAATTAAAATGACCATTTTACTTTCCGTGGTCTGTTTATTTGCTAATGAACTCTTCCTTTATCCATAGATCTGACATGTAATTTCTTCCACTATTCTATAATTTTTTTTATGATGTTTCCCTGTATGTTTAGGATGTACCCATAGGAGCTTTTCATATTATATGCTATGCCTAGTTTCTCCCATACTACTTTCAAGTTTTTCCAACCATTTTTGCCAAACATTGAATTCTTACCCCAATAAATGGGATCTTATGGTTTATCAAACCCTAAGTTCCTGTGCTCTTTTTGCTTCTTTAAGTTGCATACCTAATCTGTTCTACTGATCAACCTATTTCTTACCTAGTATCCAACTGTTTTGATGACAACATCTTTGTAAAGCAGATTTAGATCTAAGGACCTATTTGTACAAAAATACTTACAACTTTTTTATAGTGGCAAAAAATTGGAAATTGAGGTGACACCCATCAATTGAGGAATGACTGAATAAATTGTATAATATGATTGTGATATAAGAAATGAAGAGTAGGACAATTTCCATAAAAACCTGGGAATATTTATACAAGCTGATGCAAAATGAAGTGAGTTGAACAAGGAGAAAGAACTGTGTATGCAGTAGTAACAATATTGTAATGATGATCAATTGTGAAAAACTTATCTACTTTTATCAAGACAATTACCTAAGACTATTCCAAGGAACCCATGATGACATAGTCTACCTCCTAAAAGAGAATTAGTGAACTCTGGATGCAGATTGAAAAATACTTTTTAAAAAATTTCTCTACTTTCCTTGTGTGTGTGTTTGTGTGTATGCATGCTTTCTTTTGCAATATGGCTAATGTGGAAATATGTTATATGACTTCATATGTATGTTTCAACCGTATATTGCTTGCCTTCTCTATTCCCATTACAGATAACTTTGTCTCTTCTCTTTAAATAGAGACTATCATTTTAGGGGCGGTACCATTATTCTCATGCTTTCTGTTTTGTTTTTTTAAACAGGAATACATGTATCTTGTCAAAAACTTTTTCTGCATTTCTTGATGTTATGTTCTTTTTATCGCTTTTGTTATTAAGATAGTCAAAATGGCAAGAGGGAGGAAGGGAATTTGGAACTCAAAAAGAATTTTACTGAATATTTAATGAAGTAAATAAAAATATATTTTACAGAAGGAAAAGTATAGTTTGAGATGTGGTAACACTAGGTTTCTAGGTGTCTCAGTGGATGAGCTCTGGACCTAGAGTCAAGAAGACTTGAAATTTGACTTCAGATACTCACTATCTATGTGACACTGGGAAAGTCACCTAACCTCTGTTTGCCTAATCCACTGGAGTAGGAATAGCAAAGTATCTTTGCCAAGAAAACCCCATACAGAGTCATGAACAGTCAGGCGTGACTTGATGACTGAACAATGCTCAGTCACTTTCCCACTTTTTTTCATTAATTTCCTTGATACAAGGATTGTATCCTTGATTCCTCCAGATCAATTGTATTCTTTTATAGTTCTAGAAAGTAATCTTGACTGACATAGCACTCAGTAAGTAAATTAATTTAGGTAGTATAACTTTTATGTTGGCTCAGCTGCCTATAAGCAATTAATATTTCTCCACTTATTTAGGTCTGTCTTTATTTGTATAAATAATATTTGGTAATTATGTTCATATGGTTCCTGTATGTGTCTCAGCAGTAAGCTTCCACATGTTTTGGTTCATCTGTACTTATTTAAATGTTTTTTCTCTTTCTATCTTTTCCTGCCGGATTTTGTCGGTAATTTACAGAAATGCTGATGATTTCTGCGGGGTTTATATTCTTCAACTTTGTGGAAGCTGTTAGTTATTTCACGTAGTATTTTAAGTGTCTTTCTGGAGTTATCATATCATATGAAAGTGATCATGTTGTGTGCTCTTTGTCTATGTTTATTCCTGCATTTTTTTGTTTTTGTCTTATTATTTTAACTAGCCCCATACTGAACAATAATGATGATGGACATCTTTGCTTTGCCCGTCGTCTTATTTGAAAGGCTTTTGTCCCTGTTACAGATGATGTTGACTTTTGGTTTTAGATACAGACTACTCACCAATTTAAGGAAAGCATCATTTATTCTTGTTTTCAGGTGCGGGGGTGGGGGTGGTTGTTTTTAAGTAGGAATAAGTGTTGTATCTTGTCAAAAGCCTTTTCTATACCTCTTGATATAATTATACAATTTTTATTGTTTTATTATTAACATAGTCAAATGTAGTTATGGTTTTTCCTGATAGAACCAGTTCTGCATTCCTAGTATAGATCCAGCCTGGTCAGAGTATATGATCTTTGTAATGTGTTATTACAGTCTCTGCTAATACATTATTTAAATTTTTGTATCAATATTCATTAAGGAAGTTAGTCTGTAGTTTCCTTTCCCTGTTTTGATTCTCCTTGATTTAGGTATCAAGACTATATTTGTGTTCTAAAAAGAATTTGGTAAGATCCATTCTTTACCTATTTTTTTCCATCAGTGTATTTAGTATTTGCATAAATTGTCCTTTAAATTCTTGGTAACATTCACTTGTAAATGCATCTAGTCCTGGTTTTTTTTCTTTAAGATTTAATTTACGATTTGTTCAATTTCTTTTTTCTAAGGTAGTGTTATTAAAGTATTGTACTTTATTATTTATTAAAGTATTCTACTTTTTATTCTGTTAACCTCAGCAGCTTATTTGTGTAAATATTCATGCATTTAATGTAGATTAGCAGTTTTATCAGCATGTAGTTAGTGAAATTGATCCTAATGCTCTATTTCTTTTCCATTGGTTATGAATTCATCTTTTCTTTTTGGATATTGGCAACTTTGTTTTCTACTTTCTTTGTAAAGTCAAGTTAACTTATGATAACTATTTTATTGTGTTCCCCCCACAAAAAAAAATCTGAGTTCTGTTTATTAAGGGTTACTTTCAATTTTGTTAATCTCTTTGATTTTCAGAATTTCTACTTTGGTGTTTAATTGGGTTTTAGAAGTTTTGTTTTCAAGTTTTTTTAGTTATACCTAATTTATCTATTGTTCTTCCTTCTTTCCCTTTTAATTGATGAAGGGGTGTGTGTGTGTGTGTATGTATATATATGCATGTATAAATACATACATATATGTGTGTTTATATATGTATAGGTATATGTATATGTGTATATGTATGTATACATATACTATGTGTGTGTGTATATTCCCTCTAAGTACTACTCTGCTTGCGTTGCAAAAACTTTGGTATGCTTTCTCAACGTTGTCATTATCTTTAATGAAATTATTGTTTCCATACTTTATCTTTTGACCCACTTAATCTTTGGGGGTTGCTTTAGAAGTAGAATTTATTACACTTACATGAGCCTTACCCTTCTTAATTTTAGGAAATTACTCAGGAAAGAAAAGAGATGACTTTTAAAACAATACCAGGGGACCTTTCTTATCTGTAGTCCTTAATTTTTCTTACTGGGAACTATGAGGGATCAAGGAATGGAACAAAAGTGTTACATTCCACTCATTCATTTTTGAAGTCTCTGACTTCCCATTTCTGCAGAATGGCAAAGACACAGTCCTGTGGGGTTTTCCATTCATCAAGGAGACATGGTGCCAAGGAAGAACATTTAATGATGTATTCATATCTCTGAATGTATTGGGACTGAAAAGATGGCGAGAGAAACTAGGACTGAGAAAAGAGGGAAGCAAATGCCCCCATTGTTAGGTTCTTAGAATAAACCTGTGGAGACATGGCTATTGCCTACTAGGGAGTTTTCACACTGGGTCTCTATCCCCACTGGCTTCAGCAGCCCTGCCATGGATCCAACCTATTCTTGTGCATCAAGAAGTTAATTTTTCATGCCATTTCCATGTTGTAGATGTGCCAACAAATCTCATACCTCTCCCTCTGTCATCGGCGACATGGTTTCTCATTGTAACTCTGCTGCTTGATGTCATCAGTGAGTCCATCCACAGTAAGAATTCTGTTCAAGGTCCTCTATACACCTTTCATATTCCCTTCTGGCACCATCAGAGTCCTGGCAATGAACTTCAGGTGATTTGCCATGATCTTGAGACAAAGTTATCTTTGTAAGGAAAGGAGTTTTTGACTGAAGCAGCTGAAGGGTGGGTATGTGGGGAGGGGGCAGTGAGGAGACTACTGCCAGATGGAGAAATGGAAATGAAATCCAGTCAGTGTTCATAAGGTCTTTGGGGGGAAGAGGGGGGTTCTAGAATGCATTGCACCTGGAAGCGGAAACACTGACCCATTTATTCTTTAGGAATGAGTTATTAAACTTGCAATTAGTTTTAAATTTCTTCATGAGCCCTTTATGCAACCTAATTTTTTTGCATTACAGTACAAGATACATTTGGTATTTCTACTTTTCTGCATTTGTTAGTGAGGCTTCTATGCCTTAGTATATGGTCAACTTTTTGTGAAGGTGTCATGAATAGCTGAGAATAGGTTTACTTCCTATCCAATATTCTCCATTCAACATTTCCCATTCAGTATTCTTTATTCTCTATATCTAATTTTTGTAAAAGTTCATTCAGATGCTTCATTTATCTTTTGCTTATTTTTTGGTTAGATTTATCTAATCACTATTATGGTTTTATTGTCTATTTTCCCCTGTAACTAGTTTAATTTTTCCTTTAAGAATTTAGATGCTATGCCAGTAGGTGCATGTATATTTAGTATTGCATTATTGCAATTAATTGCAGTCATGGTCTATGGTACCTCTCAGTAAAATGTAATTTCTCTGTTTATTTTTTGAAATTAGGTCTATTTTTGTTGCTGCTTGGTCTGAGATCATGACTGCAACTCCCGTTTGTTTTTTTAACTAAAACTGAAGTATAATAAATTCTGCTTTAACCCCTTATTTTTACCACTGTATTTTTCTATTTCTAGTATGATAAGATGTATTACTGGAGTCTAATTTCTAAGTCATTCTGCTATTCTCTTCCATTTTGTGGGTGAGTTCATACCATTTACTTTTATGTTTACTAATTGTATATTTCCATCCATCTTATTCTCTTATACTTTTCCTTCTCTTTGTTTCTCCCTCTTCAAAAACTTGTTTTGCTTCTTCCTTAATATACCTTCTCTCTTCTTTCCTCCTTCTTCCCTTAACCATTTTCCCTCTTGTTTCTTCTTCCTCCTTGTTGTATGTAGACATGCATAGATTTTTATATAGACATATATTTGTACATCTCGTTCGTATGAGATAATTTCCCCCTTTCTTCATCTCCCTTCCCCTGTACCTAGTATATTCCCCTTCCTCTCTCTATTCTTTTAAGATCAAAAAAACATAACAAAATCAATTCCTGATCCTCTGTCTAATTAGATCACCTCTGATTCCCAATGATATTCTAAGGGGCTGCATGTATCACTTTCCCATATAAGAATGTAATCAGTTTAACTTTGTTTAGTCCCTTATGACTGTTCATTCATGTTTACCTTTTTATGCTTCTCTTTACTCCTGTAAATGAACCCTCTCTATGGCATCTGCGTGTTGGACTGGATTGAATTGAATCAAATGCCATTTTACTGGAGCAAGTGGGCTAGGATGGGGTGAGGACTGGAGACCATCACATGATGTGATTGAAGGTATTGGGGATGTTAAGCCTTGAGAAGCCTGGGATGGGGGCTAAGGAATAAGTAAAGGGTTGGAACATGACTTCTATTATTTGAAAGGTTGTCATGGAAAAGAGGGATTAGATTTGCTCTACTTGGCCCTGGAGGCAAAACCAGGCACAATGAGGAATGTTGCAGAGAGGACTTAGGGGCAATGTCAGAAAGAACTCCCTAACCATGAAAGTGACCCCAAAAGGGAGTGGGGGGTCTCTCAAGAGACAGTAGGATCCCCCTCCCTGGAGACCTTCCAAAAAGGGTTAGGTAGTCACTCCTCAGAAATGTCATAGACAGGGTTTTTATTTAGATAAATGTCAGTCTAGGTGCCCTCCAAGGTCAGTCAATAAGCATCTAAGCTCCTACATGCCAGGCACTATTTTAAGTGCCAGGGATACAAAGAAAAGTAAGAACATTCACTTCCCTCAAGGAGCTCGCAGTATAATGGGGGAAGACAACATGGAAACAGCCAATACAAACAAGATATAGACAGGTAAGTTGGAGTTGATCTCAAAGGGAAAGCACTGGTATGAAATTGAAAGAGGCTTCTTTTAGAAGGTGAGACTTTAACTGAGGTTCAAACCAGGAGACAAAGATCTCCACTGGGGAGAATAACAGGCATGAGACACAGTCAGGGAAAATAGCTGGAGTCTGGAGATGGAGGGTCTCATTCAAGGAGCAACAGCTTTGTCCCTGGGTAGAAGAGGACTATAAAGTACAGGACTGGAAAGGTGGGAAGGGGCCAAGTTAGGAAGGTCTTTCAAAGCCAAAGTTTTCTTTTGTCCTGGAGGACGTAGGAAGCTCCTGGAGCTTATCGAATAGGAATGTGACATGACCAGATTGGTGCTTTAGGAAGATCACCATGAGGACTGATCAGAGTAGGGAAAGACGGGACACATTGTTGCACCAGTCTGGATCTGAGGTAAGATTCTGGGGTCCTATGAGTGTATGATTTTATCTAAAAATCACCTGAACCTACACATCCATCACGGACCCAGGCTAGAAGAATAGTCCCTTTTTGCCCCCTCCCTCCGTGCTGAGCCTGGCAGACTTGGGGTGAGGGAGACAGAAGGGCAGAATAGCACCACCAGTGATTGTGGGTCCCACTGGCTAAACTGAGCATGCCACCTGGACAAACAGCTTGCCAAGCCCTGGAGATGAGAAGCTGATGCTCAACATCTAAGAGCAAAAGCATTAGGAGCAGCAGGTAAGGGCAACTCTCAGCCCCAAGTTTATAGATAACCTTGGAATCTGTGCATGGACCCTCTGGGGATCCATAGAGCACAAGTGAAGAACCCTCGGTATAGTGGGAAGTGCCACTGGCTCAGGAAGTAGAACCCCTGGGTTCTCTTTCCAGCACGGCCAAAAACATGCTGTGTGACCTTGGGCAAGAAGATCTCTTAGGGACTCAGTTTCCCCACACTCAAAATAGAAATAATCCTTCTTCAGCCTCCCTCAGATGGTGGTCATAAGCCATTTATCTTGGGTGAATCCCTTGATCTTCTGGAGCATCAGTCAAAGAAGGGATATGAATTACTCTCCTCTGCCCTGGTCAGACCACATTTGGTGTTCGGTTCTGAGCTCCACCATTTTGGAAGGATTTTGATAAATAGGACAGTGTCCACAGGAGGACTTTAAGTTGATGAAGGACCTTGAGTCTGTTAATAATTAAAATTCATGAGTCACTTTCAGGTTTGCACGTTGCTTCACTTTTCTCACCTGGTCACATTCTTCTGAATTTCTCCATTCTACTCTGCCATGTGCTAGGTACCTTCTCTTCTCCCATCCCCCTTTTCAACTTCCTTGAACATGTTATCTTTCCAGATACGATGTAGATTCCTTGAGACCACAGAGTATCTCTCCTTTTGCTTCTATGTTCATCATTAACACCAGGCATATAATAAGAGCTTAATAAATTTTTGTTGGCTGGCTGCCCTTATGTGTTACCTGAACCTCATGACAAACATAAGGTAATGCTATTAAAAATATAAACTTTATAAATTACATAATTAAATCATTTTATCAATAAGGAAATTAAAGGTAGAAAGATTAGTAAGTGCATGAGGTCACATTTGAACTCAGGTCTTCTTGACTCTTGGATTAACACTTTATCTACTGTACAACTGCAAATCCTACATTTGCCAACTGGAAGAACTGAGGGTACCTACCCTGAAGTAAGGAAGACACAGGGAGAACATGAGCTCTGTCAAGTATCCAAGTACCTGTCATTTGGAAGAGGCAACTAGGTAGTGCCACAGTTCATAGCGTAACAAACCTGGAGTCTGGAAGACCTATTCTCCTGAGTTCAAATCTAGCCTCAGACATTTACTAGCTGTGTGACCCTGGGTAAGTCACTTACCTGTGTTTGCCTGTTCCCTCATATGTAAAATGAGATACAGAAGGTAACAGAAAACCCCTCCAAGTATCTCTGTCAAGAAAACCCCAAATGGGATCACAGAGAGTTGGACATGAGTGAAATGTCTAAGCAACAAGATTTGGAAGAGGGATTGAGTTTTCTTTGCTTGGCCCCAGAGGACAGAATAAAGAAGAAAAGGTTGGAGTTACAAAGAAGCACATTTAAGGGATGTCAGTCAGTAAGCATTTATTAAGCTCCTACTGTGAACCAGGAGCAATGGGAAGGAGCCAAAGAGAGGCACAGGAATAAAAAACCTCCAGAGAATTAGAGCTGCCCGGAGATGGAATGAAGGGCCTTGGGATGTGGTGGGCCACCCTTCCCTGGAGATCCTCCCATAGAGGCTAGTGATGACTTCTCAGGAGAGTGTGGGAGGGAATTCTCATCTAAAGATGGGTTGGACCAGACAGGCTCTGAAGTCTCTTCCAGTTCAGAGATCCTGGGATGATCTAGCCTCCCAGTCTATTCTCATCCCACCTTGGCCTCCACCTCCCCTAGCAGCCTGATCTCAGCAGGTGTGGGCTGGGGAGGAGCACAGGAGGATGATATGTGAAGAGACAGAGCCAAGCCTAGAGAGGAGGTGGCCATTTATTGTGGTTTACAAATTAACAACTGTATTTACATCTTCCCTGGCCTTTATAGTGCAGCTCCAGATGGCTGATCTAAAGGGATTGGACCACTGATGAGGGATGGCACTGGCAGCTCTTCCCAAGCCACCTTATTGTCTACTCTCTCCCTCCTCCCTAAGTCATCCCAAGGCATCTTGGCATAGCCCTGCTCTCTGGAACTTCTGGGTAGTGGGACCTGCCCTTTTGTGTTCTCCCTGGAGGCCCATTGAGCAGTCCTGAAACAGACCTGACTATGCTCAGATCCTGCCTTTGAAGGATCTGGAGCCCCTCTGTCCAGCTTGCTGTTGTCATCCCTCCTGTTGCCAGGGTCTCTATTTGGCCCAATTGTGAGTTTGACAAGGCTGCTACACGCCTACCTACTTAGATACCACTGGGGCTGGTGGGAAGTGGATGGGGGAGCTGACCATCTGTTTTCTTCCACGTGGAGACCAAGTCTGTAGGTTGGGGCCCCAATGCTGCTAGGAGACCCCAAAACCATGCAGTTCCCCACTGGGCACAGCCTTGCTAATAGCCTAAGCCATGGACAAAATCAGAGAGGTCAGAAAAGGGTGAGCCAGGAGAGCCAGCCCTGGAGCAATGAGCTACCTCCATGGCCTGGCTCAGGGTACAGCCCAGGAGGAGGTATCGTTGGAGGACCGGTCTTCACTAGCCAGGTGGGACCTCCCCTCTTCCACTCCACTGAGACTTGTGCTCTAAGGGGTAGTATGGAGTAGGAGAGGACAGAATGAGCCTGAGGAGTCACTGAACAGCAGTGAGGGTGCTCAGTGGGCTAGAGAGAAGGTGCTAAAGGTTTTGGAGGCTGAGGGCCAGCTCGCTCTTGTTGTCCAGGAGAAACTGCTCACAGGCCTTGAAAGTGGTGATGAATTCGGATGACAGCCCTGCCACGTTGGTCGTCACATAGTTCAAGAAACTGGTAGTAGCCTGGTTGTAGTAGGATACCTGGAAAGGGTGGCAAGGGAGGCAAGGCTGGATCAAGTCAAGTCAACAAGCATTTATTAAACATCTACTGTACGTCAGGCACTGCACTATGGATACAAGGAAAGGCAAAAACAGTCCCTCTTCTCAAGGAGATGACATCCTAAAAGACATGCATGTAAAAAACTACAACCCAATAAAATATATAGGATGAATTAGCAGAGGGAAGGGGCAGCCAGTAAGAGGCATCAGGAAAGGCATTTTGCAGAAGGGGGGCCATTAGATGGCACAAGGGGGTTAACCGGGGGCCCAGGACTGGGCCCTTCTCAGCTACAGCTGGGAAGGAGGGACTGAGTCCTGGCAAGCTCCTCCATTCTTTACTAACCCCCTGCAGTTGGCAAGACCGGGCAGAGTGGTGCTGTGGAAAGAAAACTTGCTTTAGAGTCAGAGGACCACGTTCATACACCACCTCTGATGCTTAATACCTGTGTGAAATTTGGCAAGTCACTTAACTCAGTGGGCCTCAGTTTCCTCATCTGTAAAATGGAAGTGTCAGACCTTTAAAGCCCCTTCCAGGTCTAAATACATAGTCTTATGCTCTCTGCTCATCCCTACTACACAAGAAGGCCATCCAATCTGGGCTGAGTGTCTGTGAGCTATGGGGACATAGATACATGATGCATGGAGAGTCAGAACTAAGGACCTAAAAGTAAAAACCCCATCTGTGACCACAAGTGCCAGTCCCTCACATTCTTGGGGAAGCCAATGATTTATCATCACTGTTCATGGCCTCCTCTGATCTTCACAGCAACCTTGGGAGGGAGGCAGAGGAGAGACCATTATCTCAGAACAGTTAGAGCTCAGCATGGTTTAGCCCACACCTGATGGCCCCTCCCCAAATTCCCCACCAAGTGGTAAATGATCTGAGTCTCAGAGAGATCAAGTGATTCGCTTGAGGTCACACAAAGTCGGACCCCAAGCCAAGCTGGAAGGCCATCTAGCTGGGGCTCTCCAGTAACTGCCATGGGCCCTCCCATCCAGAGGATTCTTGCTCAAATGAGCCTCTCTGGACACACTGCCCTCACCTGGTGGCTGGTTTTACTGGTTTTCTCTCTTTTTTAAACACAAACTTAGTACTTTAAGGTTTATCTCATTTGTTTCTCCCTGTGAGGTAGATACTATAATTATCCATATTTTATAGATGACGAAACTGAGGAACAGAGGAACTAAATGGCACTTTTATTCTTTGTTCTAGAAAATGGTTCTGTAGATGAGGCAAACTGACAAATAACAAGTGATACAAAAACAAAAGATAACAATACAGTAGAATGAAAAACTTTCCATATTGAAATCCTAACTTTGCCACTTCCTAGCTGTATGGCCTCAGTTTCTCCATCTGTAAAATGGGGGTGCAGCCTCGCTGAGTTATAAAGAGGCTCAGGGGAGACAGCAGGGCTAAACTGCTTGAGGAACGTAGGCTTTTCTCCTCATTCCTCACTCATTTTCCTCCCACACTATTTACAACATGGCAGAAATTTGTTTTGTATGACGTCCTATATATATAATGAGTTTTGTATTTCTTGCCTCCTTTCTAGGTGGAAGAAGGGTCAGGAGAGGGAGAGAATTTGGAACTGGAAATAAAATTTAATGAAAAAAATATTTTCAGTGTGGTGTGGGGGAGAGAAGAAGGTCTGGGGAGGGGAGGAGCCAGTCACAAAATACAGTGTTACCTGGTCCTTACCTTGGTCTGTTGATCTCCCTCTCTCCAGAGACAGAAGCCAGAGCAGAGGTTCTCACCCCTAGTGTACTCAGGCATCTTGGGGTGCGTGGGCAGGGTG
The DNA here is from genome assembly GCA_023548195.1 of Bettongia penicillata ogilbyi. NCBI lineage: Eukaryota > Metazoa > Chordata > Mammalia > Diprotodontia > Potoroidae > Bettongia > Bettongia penicillata. Next base: position 3,690,422 of record JAJHZJ010000096.1, read on the forward strand.
ACTGACCTTAGGGCAATGACATAGGGCTCCCTAGAACAGAAGCAGAGGGAGGTGATATGGAGACTAATGCACAGGAAGAGAAAGCCTCCCACTTTCTGTCAGGCTCAGGAGCCCAGGGCAGTCTCACCCTAGGGAAGACACCCCCTACTTGGCATTTCAGTTTTTCCTCCCAGGGCACCTGATTGAACCTGGTCTGGAACCTTTTCATTTCATAACCTGAAAAAAAATAAGGAACAACCCTCCTGCCCAAGGTCACACAGCCACCATGATGCAGTGGGCCACAATGGGAAAGAGCCCTGGTATCTGAGGACCTGGGCTCAAGACCCATTTATGAGCCCATGTGACCCTGGTGGGTCCCTTCATCTGGGGGCTTCATCTCTAAAATGAGGGGAAGTCCAACCAAGTCGCCTTGGAGGGGCCTTGTAGTTCTAAGCCTAGAGCCTTATCCATGCTCTTAAGCAGAGAGCTGGACCCTCCAGCCTCCATCGACACACACCTCCAGTGTCCAGCTGGTGAGACATCCACAGGGGACACCTGTGCAGACTCCCAGGACCCGTTCTCCCTGGAGATTGGAGAAATAGAGATTGCTCCATTATACTAGGGACAGTTTCACTTGGCAATTCACCCCAAATTAGTTATTAAAATTTCTTTAAAGAAAAAAATTAGTTAAAATGAAAACAATAGAATCTAGAGCTAGAAGACACATTAAGAGATCATTTAGTCTGTCATTAGCTCTCACCTGGGGCCCAGTCCCGGCGAGTGACTTGCCCAAAATCACGGGACAAAAGAAGCAGAAAAGCCAGGATTTAATGGAAATACAAAGACAAAAAGGAAGAGGCTATAACATGTACAAAGATAAATAGACACAGCATATGCAAAGTAAACCAAAGTGATTTTAAGAGGACAGAGTTAATATTTGGGAACATCAGGAAAGGCCCCTCCCAGCCCTGCCATCCCCTGTCCTCAGGCCCCTCCTAGCCCTGCCATCCCCTGTTCTCAGGCCCCTCCCATCCCTGACATCCCCTGTTAGGCCACAAGACATAAATGGACCTCATGCTGGACTTCCAGTCAAGAAGACAAGGCTTCCAGGGTCCCCGCCCTCTCCCCCCCTCCCCCATTTACTGGCTCTGCGCCTCTGAGTAAGTGATAAAACTTCTCTAAGCCTCGTTTCCCCATCAGTAAAGACAACAGGCTTGTTCTAAGGGAAGGGCCTCCCAGGATGATCATATCCTGTGTTGTGCCACTGGCCCTTTGTGTCTCAGGGGTCCCGCCCCTTCTCTGATTTTACAATCTGAAGACAAACACCAAGGCCGGAAAGCCGCCTTTGCACCTCCTGCCTCGGAGAGAACTTGGGGCTGGGCTCCTCCTTCCAGCCCGACTCTCGGTCTGAGGTGCTGAGGCAGGAGCTGTCCAGCCCCGCGGCTCCCCGGGGCCACCCGACGCTCACCCGTAGTCGCACGGCTTCCTCCTGGATGCCAGGATCACGAAATCCTGGGGTTTGCTTTCGGCTCCTCCGAGCATGGGGCTGATGACATGGTAGATGGCGTCGTCCTCGTCCACCTGCTGCACCAACTCCACGCGCCTGCCAAGAGAACATGGGCCGTGGGTGGGGGGAGCCACGGGGGAGACATCTGAGCTGCTAGGGAAGGCAGGATCGATTCCCAGCCTCGCCGCTCCGCACCCTGAGCTGGCCTGGGCTGCCTGGCACTGAATATTTCATTCCCCCATCTATTATTGACGAGAAACAACATTGCTGGCTAGAGACTATAGCCCCTCACACACACCCTGCAAGCGGGCGAGAGACCTCAAAGAACTATAGATTCACAGAGCATATTCATCAGAGCTGAGAAGGGTCTTGGAATAGGGAAGGTCAGGGTAGGGAGGGGCCTGAGAGCAGGGTTATATCAGAGGTGCGGGGGGGGGAGCTTAGAGATCACCTAGCCCAACCTCTTCTTTGTACCGATGGGAAAACCGAGTCCCCAGGACAGCAGTGACCACCCTGGGGGTACAGTGAGTTCCCTGTATCTCCTTGTCTCTCCTCACAGTGTGGTGGGGTCTCCATTGGATTGTGTCGATTTCTTCTAAGGCCACATTCCCCGGATCCTGGGAAGGGCTGCCTTGGATTTGCTGGCTCCCCATCTGGGAATTCCTCTTACCTCCTGGCCTCCCTCCCCAACCCCACCCCTCCTTTCTCTGTTCTGATTCCTACTTGTCTTTCAGGCTTGAGAAACACATCAAGAGCCTGTTCAGAAAAGGAAAAAGGAAACTGAATTTGGAGTAAGAGGGCCAATGTTCAAATTCTGACTTGGAGACTTTGTTTCTCTATAATCTTAGAAAAATCACTTCTCCTTTCAGGACTTCAGTTTGCTCCTCAGAGAACAGGAGATTAGAATTGATATGGGGTAGGGTGTGTATGGGTGGGGGGGGTGGGGTTCGGCAGCTGTGTGATGCAGTGGTTAGTGCATCAGGCTGGGAATCAGGAAGTCTCTTCTTCCTGAGTTCAAATCCAGCCTCAGCCACTTACTAGCTGTGTGACCCTGGGTAAGTCACTTCATCCTGTTTGCCTCAGTTTCATCATCTGTAAAATGGGCTGGAGAAGGAAGTGGCAAATCACTCCAGTATCTTTGCCAAGAAAACCTCCCTAAAATGGAGTCATGAAGACTTGGATGTGACTGAAATAATTGAACAATAATAAATAGATTTGATGGTCTCTAAAGTCACTTCCAGTTTAAGTCTATGATCTAAGTGATAGTTGAAAGACCTTTTACTCTTCACTCTGAATTCCAGTCCCACTGCCTGCTGGGCATCTCCACCTAAATATCTGACACCCCAACCCCAGTGGCATCCCTAAATCGAGCTCATCAGTGAAACCCACCCCTGCTTCTCTGGAGGGCTCTGGCATCTTCCCATGTTGGTAAGCTTGGAGTCATCCCTGCCTCTTCCCTTTCTCCCTCCCTCCTCCCCCTCCCCCCCAGCCCCACCTAGAGCCCATCGGAAGAAAGGCCAGTGAAGTCTAACTCAGTCTGTCTTCTCACTCTCCAATCCTCTGCCCTGGTTCAACCCCCACATTTTGCCCATAAGGAAACTGAGAACCAGAGAGGAGCAGGGACTTTTCTAAAGTCCCACAGTAAATAAGCCAGAACCAAGATTCAAATCCAGGATCTCCAGCTCACCACTAAAGTTGACAAGGCACAATATCTTTCACTATACCCTGTCCACTCTACCCCTGGTCTCAAGAACAGGAAAATTTGAATCTGAAATAGTGTCATCATCTTAAGGTTTGCTTCAGTCAAATAGTATAATCTCTCATTGAATCCTCATGATCACAATGTCCAGCCTTCAGATAATGCTTTTGAATTTACAAGGTGTTTTATGTATGATAATGACAACCCTGGAAGGGAGTGGCTAGGATCAGCTTCATTTAACTGACTAAGAAACTGAGGATGGGAGAGGTTCAGTAATTTGCCCTAGGTCACACAGCTAGCAAGTGTCTGAGCCAGGAATTGAACTCAGGTCTTTCTGACTCCAAGTCTAGTGCTCTATATACTGAGTCACTTAGCTGTAGAATTGGCCTACAGGTCTTTCTGACTCCAAGTCTAGTGCTCTATACTGTAGGACTGGCGCTAAGAGCCAGGGGGGAGGCTTATTTTGTTGAGTTGAATGGAGAAGCCAAAGTGCAACGTAAGGATCTAACCAACATGGTTCCCTGCTCCAGTAATATCTCTCCTCCCTCACCCCACCACCAGCCAGGGCTCACTGGTAGTGTTTGTCCCACTCAGGCCTGCGGCCCAGGTCTGAGAGGAGGAAAAAGGCCTGAGTTGTGTCTGTGTGGACGGTCATCTCCATATGGAAGGACAGGAATTTGTCATCCTCCAATGTGTAGAGTTTGATCTGAGGGAGGAACAGAGATTGAAGGCAAACCATGGCAGCACAACAAAATGACGTCCCAACACATAAGAGATTCAGTCCCTGTCTCCAAGTCTTGAATCCTGCCCTCTTGGCCCAGAACTGTTCAATATCCTCTCTATGTACTCAGGGAAGCAGACAGAGGAGCTAATATCACCTTAGCCCAGCCCCTGATGCTTTGCTTAAAGCTTAAAGCAGCTTAGACTGCTTAGTTTATGCTTAAAGCAGCCTTAAGATTGCACTAGCATTCTTGGCCACCATGTTGGACTGGTGACTTCTATTGAGCTTGTAGCCCACTAAAGCCCTCAAATCTTTTTCAGAAGAAATGCTCACTAGTCACTTGGACAGGGCCACACTGTATGGGATGTTTTCATATGTTACATTAGTGCATTACACAGGACAGACCAATATACAGGCCACAAATCAGCCTGGGGGAGGGATGATTCGTTCCCAGATGTCTCTAAGGAGACCTCCACACAAAGGTGCATGTGCATATATACACACATGCACCCACACATCATCACATATACACAGTACACACACACATACACATACACTCACACACACGACTTCATGATATAGCTCAGGAACAGAAGCCAGCTACCTTATTGATTTCTGATGTAAGGACCCAGGCATCCCTGGCCATAAGCATCTTCAGCGAGGAGACATTGTTGTAGCTCAGATATACCTGGACAGAAGGAATAACTGGGAACATCAACATGCTCTGATCCAGGAAGGGAGGAAGCAGCCACGTGGGCCAAGGCAAGACTGAACAGCATTTAGCTGAGCCAACTTACCCTGTCTGTGGGCCAAGGATTGGGGACCCCAGCACCCCTGATTCTGGCCTCAGAGGGGTGAGAAGAGTCTCCATGGAGTTAAGGAATGGGAGGAAGGGAAGGGGTAAGAGCTCCCTGTCCACCCCCTCATCCCCTCACCCTGGCCTGGCTGGAGGTGGGATTATGGGAATCCTCCAAACTAGGCAGCCACAGGATAATCATCAAGAGAAAGATCGATAAATAAGCAGTTATTAAACTCCTACTGTGTGCCAGGCAATAAAAGCAAAACAAAGCCTTCCCTCAGGAAGTTTGTGTTGTGTCAATGGAAATGACACACAAATAGAGACATAGACAAAACAGGCACAAAAATATCAAGGCAAGGGGGACACTAGCAGCTGGGGAGGGGGAGAAAGAAAGCATCGAAGTCAGCTCTTGAGCCCAGCTTTGAAGGGAATTGGGAATTCTGCAAGGCAAAGGTGAGGGAGTATATGCCAGGCAAAAGGGACAGCTGATGCAAAGGTGTGGAGATGGGAAATGTTAAGAACTATAGTTCCACAGGCCAGTCTAACAGGATGTTGGCATTTATGGGCAGTAATAAGGCTGGAATGGGGGTTTGAGGTCGGGTGGTGAAGGAGGAAGAAGAGCAGGAAGAGGGGATGCTTTACATCCCAGATGGAGAAGGGACACACCCCGTGCAGCAGGCCAGTTCTCTGACAGCACCCCTGAGGGGTCATCTAACCTCTGCTGGAAACCTCCAGTGGCACGGACCTCACTATGTTGGGAGCCAGGCCGGGAGGACCACGGGCAGGTGGACCATGGGTCTCTCTCCATCCATGCCTTTCATCCCTCCCCCCACAAGCATCCTGCAGACCTATCACAGGTCTGGTCTACAGTCTCCCCAAGGGTCCTGGGGCTGAACTAGACTTACCTGGTTACTTGGGTCCCAGGGGACAGAGAGTGGAACCTCAGTCTGCTTACAGGACACAATGTACTTTCTGGGGAGAGCAGGGAGGTGTGTATTATGAAGTGCCTACTCCCTGTATCCTCAGCCCAGAGATGGGTCCCTTGGGGGGAGATGGAGAGGCCCCCCTCCTCTCAGCTTTGCTGGGGACATAAGGCAAGCCCATGAAACAATACCAAACATAATCATGTTCTCAAGATGCAGTCTGGGGGGGTGGAAGGTGGGCAGAGCAAGGACCACAGGGGCCAAAATTTAGAAGTGGGAGGCCTCTTAGATGTCATTGAACTCAGCTCCCTCATTTGGCAGATCAGGAAACTGAGGTCCAGAAAAAGCAAGAGGTTTGTTCAAAGTCACAGTTTAGTAAATAGTAGAATTGAAATTCAAAATCATACCCTCTGACTCTAACCTCATCACACCTCGCATTACCCACAGCCCAAGCCCAAAGGCCGGCACTCAGGCTGGTTGAAGTTGATCTATTTCTCTTTCTTTCTTCCTTCCTTCTTTCCTCCCTTACTCCCTTCCTCCCTCCCTCCCTTCCTTCCTTCCTTCCTTCCTTCCTTCCTTCCTTCCTTCCTTCCTTCCTTCCTTCCTTCCTTCCGGGAGGTAATCAGGTTTAAGTGACTTGCCCTGGGTCACACAGCTGGTAAGTGTCTGAGGCTGCATTTGAAGTCAGGTCCTCCTGATTCCAGAAGCTGTGCGCCACCTATCTGCCCCTGAAGCTGATTTTTGAAGGAACACTGGAACAGCCTCTCGTACTCGGGAAACTGAGTACATCACCTCCTCCACGAATCCCTTTATAATTCTTCCCTCTCTCACTCTGAATCTGACTGTGGCTCCTCATTCCCTTTTCTCATTCATAGCACCCACACTCAGGTCTTCATCACCACCATCTTCCCCCCAGAGCCTTGCGTTCTGCTCTTGGGACCACCCTGGGCTCTGAGAGATCAGCTTTGGTCTCATTGCACAGAACCAGGCCTACACAGTGCTTTCTGGACATCTCCAGCAAGAAGCACCTACTTCTGCCCTACCTTCTAGCTGCCACTTTTTGGGCTGTTTTTTCCATTAGGATGGGATGGAAGCTCCTTGAGGGCACTGGCTGATATTTTTATCCTCAGAGTTTAGAATAGTGGCTGGCACCCAGCAGGCACTGCATAAAAGCTTTATCTCTATCTGACCCCATAGGACCCCAGATTCCTCTTCTGCTCCTTAACCTTTTCTGTCTTGTACCCCAGTGACCTCTGGTAATGTCCTGTCCTCTGAACTGTGGAAGCAGGAAGGAGAAAGGCCCGGCAAGGGCCCCCCAACCCATCCCACCTTCTAACATCCTCATTCATAATGTTACAGGATACAATCTCCACCCGTACCCATTCCCTGGATCTAGTCACTTGCCAAGTTCTGTCAATTTTATCTAGGCAATATTTTTCAAAGCTGTCTTCTCTTTCCTCCTGAGGTTGTCCCCCTTGATTGAGCCCTCATCAACCCCTGCCTAGAGCATCTCAGTCACGCCCTTAGAGGTTTCCTGCTGCCCCTCTCTCCTCTTCCAACCTTCCTCCACCCAGCTGCCTTATTCCTAAAGCACAGACCTCACTCTAATCCTCTCCTCCTCAAAAGTCTTCAATGGCTCCTAGGTGGTGCAGTGGATAGAGTATCAGTGCAGGAGTCAGAAGAACCTGAGTTCAAATCTCACCTCAGACACTTGACACTCACTAGCTGTGTCACCTTGGGCAAGTCACTTAACCTCATTTGTCTCATCCTGGGTCATCTCCAGTCCTCCGGATGAATATCTGGTCACTGAATTCAGATGGTTCTGAAGGAAAAGTGAGGCTGGTGACCTGCACAGCCCTCCCTCACTCAAAACAAAGTAAAGTGCAAGTCATGTCATCATTTCTCTGATGGCATGGTCTTCTTTGGCAATGAAGGATGAACACACACACAATGGCTCCCTATTACTGCTACAATCAAATAGCAAATCCTCAGTTTGGAGTATAAAACAAGCAGTCCCATACACACTCATCTTTTAATGCTCACATCCCATCATCCCCTTTCAAGCACTCTACAATTCAAGTGAACCATTCCCCAGGTGTAGCATGGCATGGCATCTGTCTCCTCGGTCCCGTGCCTGGCACACTCCCTTTCCTAACCTCCCTCTTGGAACTTCCTGGCTTTCTTCAAGGCTCAGCTCAAGGGCCACCTTCTACATGCAGCTCTCCCTGATTTCACCTCCTTTGGATGTCAATATTCTCTTTCTGCCACTTATTTTTTATTGAATTTGTATTTCTTGATCTCTTTCTGTACCCTCCCCAATAAATAACAGAGAAACTCTTGGAGAGCTGGGATACCTTCCTTTATGTCTTTGTATCACCAGCATTTTGCGCACAGTAGGTGTTTAAAACAGGTGCTTGTTGAACTGAATGAAAACCACAATCTACCAAGGGGTCAACAAGCTGTGATGAGCATCCATGAAGGAGGACCTGCTCTTTCAAACCATCATTTTTTACATAGTTTAACATAGCTAAGCACAGTTTAACTGACTAACTGATACAGTTGCCTGCAGCATTGAACACTGAATGGACAGTCCCACAAAGTAAGAGGGAAAAGACCTACTACCAGGAGACGGAATTCCAACTCTTCATGGAATGTCATTAATTAGCATTATTGAGCGCCTACTATGTGCCAGGCTTGTGCTAAACACTGAGGACAGAAAGTCAAAGAATGAAACCATCCCTACCCACGTACATTCCCCAGGGAAGTTCTGACCCAGAAATTTACATTCTAATAAAGATGAGTAGCTAGAGATGAACCCAAGAAAGAACAAGGTTAAGCTATACCTGTTGCCATTCACATAGGTGCTTTAAGGTTTGCAAAGTACTTTACAGTTCTTATCTTTTCTGATCTCTGTGACAAGCTGGGTGGTTAATACCACTGGTGTTATTAGCCCCATTTCACAGATGAGGGAATTGAGGCTCAAAGGGGAGAAGGGACTTTCCCAGGGGATGTGTGTAGGAGCTCTGTGACATAAGGTAATCAGTGGGATGACGTCTCAAAGCCCAAGACTCATCCCCCTCAGCACCCAGTGAGCCAGCATCGCCAGTTAAATCTGGATCAGGGAGCTACTATGGAAGCAAGAGTATGGGGATAGCAAGATGGGGTCATGCCCCCCAAAGAGCAGTGGTTTTAAAGCCCTTCTGAGCCTGCCTCATGTCTTCTCTCACCTGTCCAGTCTCATCTTCTTTCTAGCGCTTGCTTCCCTATACCGACGTTCACCTTCCTGAGGGAGGGAGAAAAACAGAGATAAGTCTTGATGGACAATCAGCTAGGCCCCCAAGTACCCAGAGAGAATGGCAAGGGCACCTTCAGGACAGATGGGATGAGCCATGTTCAGTTAGGGCTAGGTAGCTTATCCCCTCACCTTGAAAGGGCCACAGCTTCCACACAAGCTTCCTGGCCCTCAACTAATAAAAGTCAGTCTCCCTTCTGAAATATCTTGGGATGGGAGATGAAGAGCAAATCTCCCTTTCATCCTTACTGTCCCCTACCTTTTGTTACACTGTTTCTCCCTCCCAAATCAGACCACAGATAGTAAAGAACTTTGCAGACTACAAATGGCCCAGTCCACCCAACCCAAGGAGTACACAGCAAGCTATTACTCCCAGCAGCAGGGATGGAGTCTCAGCAAGCCCTCCACTCCTCCATGAAGCCATCCTCTCCCCCACCAAGCCATCTTCTCTCCCACTAAACCATCCTCTCCATCACTAAGCCATTCACTGCCTTATCTTGTCTCCCTTGGTGGAGTCCTATATGGGAAAGCTGACCAGAGGTACCTGAGGTAGCCACAGGATGGAGGAGCCTTAACTGTCCCATGAGGGACTGACCCACATTCTTGGTCTCATTATCAGCATACAGTCACCCACGGCAAAACTTAGTTCAAGTGACAGTATCTAGTACGCTGCTGCCAAGAGGATGCAAGATCCCCCTGGGGAAGGACAATTTGCTGTTTTAGTCTTTGTTCTCCCAGTGCCTAGCCTAGTACAAGGCACGTAGGGAAAGCTTAATAAATGATTGTCGGATTGAAGGCTCACCTTGCCTTGTGGCTGAATCCAGGGCAAAGTTATAGGCTGGTCATCTCCATCCAGCACCACAAAGGTCATGAAGGCACTGTTGAGGTGCCGTGGACTAGACTCCATCTCTGGGCGGTAAGCTTCCACGCACACCCCCACCTCCATGCTGCAGAGACACACCAGGTAGAAGGGTAAAGCCCTGCCCTCCTTCTTAGGCAAGCCCTAAGAAATCCCTCAGCTGCCTGGCTTTTGTTACTAGAATTCCATTGGGAAACCTTCACATGCCACGAAAATGCTGGCTTTATTATCACTGTCACTATCTCTAAAATTATGACATTGGGGTAGGTAATCTCTAGAGTTTCTTTCACTTGTTCTAAGGTCCCTTCCAGCGCTGACATTCCCTGTTTTCATCCCCTCCCTCACTCTTAGAGGCTAAGTTGTCACAGTCTATGAATTTCTGTGGAGTCAGCTTTTACAGTTTTTCATTTTCAGTTCATGATTCATTTCCTCTCTCCCCTCCCCAATACATATACATCCATCCCATTGTACTCCTATCCCCTGAAGGGTCCAGTCTCACCTGTTCTTGAAGGCATTGTTGACAATGGCCTTGAGTACCAGCCTGTCCCCAACCTGGGATGGGCCTCGAAACTGGAACATCTCGATTGTCTTCAGGGTGGGATGGGCTGGGCACAGGCGGCTGAGGTAGACGGGAGAAGGCATAATATCAAAACCTGGCCAGACCTCACCCAACTGCCCATCACCCACCAGGCCCTCTGGGTATGTCCCAGATGAGTGGTTGATTATATCCTCCCAGAGCAGAGTGGGAGTAGGGGGTGGGGAATGGGGAAAAGAAGAGTAGCAAAGGCTTAGGTAGACACAACAGGAAAGAGGAGGGAGCAGTTAGGGTGAAGATTGTCTGTTGGGGATCTTGGCTCCCAGTCCCCCTGCTCCAGCTCAGTCTTATTCCCACCTTTATTCCTGAGGTTAGGCTGTTTCTTCTGCCTAGAATATCAAGTTCCATTGCAATCCTAACCATCCTTCAAATCTCAGCTCATGGGGATACAATATGGCACAGTGGAAAGAACACGGGACTTGGAATTGGGAAGACCTGTGTTCAAATCCCACCTCAGACACTAAAGGGTAAATCACTTAACCTCTCTGTGCCTCAGTTTCCTCTTCTGAAAAAGGAGGTTGTACTCAGTAGACACCAACATCTCTTCTAGCTCTATATCTAAAATCTTATGATCATTCCAATTTTCTGCTAGGACGCTTTCCCCAACTACCCCTTCTCTCTCTCCATAGTCAATTCAGCAAGCATCTATTAGGCACCTGTGGAGTACAAGGCACCAGGTTAGGAGCACAAGCATAAAGAATTGTACAGTCCCTGCCCTTAAGGAGCTTGCATTCTCCAGGGAAGAACATGATGCAGGGAAGAGGGATAGATCTGACATCTAAGGAACTGGCTTTAACACTTAGGACACTGGTGTAATCCTGGACAAGTCACTTCATGTTTCTGGGATTCAGTTTAATGACCGGTTAAAATAAGGAGGTTGGACTCATGTCCCTCAACTCACTTATCCAGATGAGTTGGAATACTCCTTGTTCCCATGGCCACTTTCACATCCTCCCTCTGTACCTATCACTCAGTAATCTCTTCTTCTTTGAGTTTCATGTAATTCTCATCTACAGCCCAATCACAATCCTGGAGCTGTTCACTACAGCCCACCAAGAAACTTCCCTTCCTTCTTCAATGAGCTCAGGGCCAGGCTCACAATCTTTTTCTCCTCTCCAATTCCTTCTCTCATCAAGGGGGGCTTCAATATACATAGTGATACTCCTTCAAATACCCTAAACTTCTGGTTCCTCAACTTATTCACTTCCCATGACCTGTTCTTCCACCCTACTTCAACCATGCACAACCATGGTCATATGCTCGATCGCCCATAGAAGCACCATCCCCATGTTCAAGGATTCCCAAATCCCCTGATCTGGCCAGAATCTTTTGGCTTTCCACTTCTCCCTCTGCCTTCCCTTACCAAGACCTTCTCTTTATGCTCACCATGACCTCCAGTCCTCAATCCCACAGTTCTCTTTCAGACCATCACTGCTTACCTAGTGGCTCCACCCTCTTTTCCCCATCTTGACCCCTGTCCTCTCCTCTTGAGTTCTTCACTACTTTCCCATATCACCAGTTGTGCCCTGCCAAGCCTCAGCCTTGGATCACACCCACCATCTTCCACCTTTGCTCCTAGTCACATGTCAAAAAACATTGAAGAAAAATCACAAAATCATACTGACCAATTTATGTACCTTAACCTCAAATGGGCCCTCACTGCTACTAGGCAATGTTTTCACACCGCCTTAATTAGCTTGTTATCCCACCCATCATGACTTTTCTAAACTTTTTCATCTGTCCTCAAGTTTCCCATAGTGCCCCTCTCCCACCTTTTCAGGGGAGAACTTTGCCTCGTATTTCACACACAAAAAAATTGAAGCCATTTGGAAAGAGCTCCCTCTTCTCTCATCCCCCAGATGTCTTCTGTCACAGTCTCGTTCTTCATCTATCTCAGATGAAGAGCTGGCTCTTCTCCTTGCCAATGCAAACCCCTCTACCTGTACAGGTAATCCCATTCCGGCCTATCTCCTCCAGCAGAGTGCCCCCTTTATCATTCCTATTCTGCAGTCTCTTATCTGTAATCTCTTCCTGTCTACTGGTTTCTTCCCTGCTGTCTACAAATATGCCCATGTCTCCCCTTATTCTCAAAAACCCCACCCTTTACCTTTCCATCCCTGCTTCCTATATCTCTCCTCCATTTTGTGGCTAAATTTCAGAAATATCATCACAACAGATTCCTCCACTTTCTTTCCTCTCTTCTTAGCTCTCTTCAATCTGGTTTGCTACATCATCATTCAACCAAAACTACTCTCTTCAAAGACACTAGTGAGCTCTTAATTGTCAAATTCAATGGAGGGGAGGATCATACTTCATGTCAAGGTTCAACTATAAAAGTTCTATCCTATAATCCAATGTTGGGGCAAAGGCCATGGGGCAGTGAAGCCCACTCAATGGTCATGGCACCAAGGAAAGATGGGGGAAGGGACAGATAGGGAAGGTCACATAGCTCTAGACCTCACCTGGCAGCAATGGTGGCCACATTTTCCATCCATGCCATGATTTGACCACCAAAGGTGTTGCCCTGGTGGTTGGCATGGGGGGGCAGGACCAACTCCACACTCTCCACTCGGGTCTTCTCAGCAGGCACCATCCTGCTGCAGTCTCTGCTCTCCAGATCTGACAAGGGAAAAAGGCTGGAACTAAGGGTTTGCTGGTAACCAAGCAGCTGCCCTTCAGGATTCTGGCTGGCTCAGTGGAGGTGAACATCAATACACAGCTATTTCTATCTTTTCTCCCCAGCAACTAGCACAAGTTTTCTATCTTTTTATCCCCAGCAACTAGCACAAGTACTGGCAAACAGTAGGTACTTAATTAATGCTTGTTGCATTGCACTGACTCAGTCAGATCTGGAGTGACCAGATCTAGGCACCACATTTTGGGAAAGACATTTATGAAGAGTGTCCAGAGGAAGATAATCTGGAGTGGAGGACATTGAGCCTTTGGAGTCATTTGAGGATTACTCACAGGAACTAGAAGTGTTCAGTCTAGAAAAGAGAATTCTCAGGGAACAGGATTGATGTGTTTGAATATTTGAAGAACTGACACATGCAAGAGAGATCCTGCCTATTCTATTTGCACTACAGGGCAAAACCAGGAGCAAAGCATAGAAATGACAAAGAGGCCAACCGAGGCTCAACGAGGCCCAACCAGGACAGTTGCCCCAAAGTGGGATGAGCTGTCTGGAGAGGAAGTGGGTTCTCCCTCACTGGAGGTCTTGAAACAAAGACTGGGGGATTCTTTTTCAGGAATGAGTCAGAATAACTTGGCCATTTTGGCTCCTAGATCTGTGATTCTGTGACCTTCTACCCATCAGTCAATAAGCATTTATTAAGTTCCTACTATGTTCCAGTCATTATGTTAAACCCTGAGCATACAAAGACAAAATCTAAACTCCATGGCCCAACACAAATGCATTTTCCTCACCTGGTCATGAATGACCTTTCTCCCTCATACCCCAGAGGGCAGTCTATCCACATCTGTCTAATGCACACATCTTAGCTTAGTGTCTATTTTATCCTCCTCCTATAAGCTCCATGGGAAGAAGAACTGAGCTTTATCTGCACTCAAAACCTCCCCCAGGACCCCAGATGTTTGTTGAATTGAACTTGCTGACATCATGGTCAGTCCCAGGGGCCAGCCCATCTCCCATTCTATTGGACGACAGGACGATGCCTTTCTTCCTTCAAGTCAACTTTGGATCATTAAGGAGTCACTTAGACCTGTGTAAAGTGCTTGGAAACCTTAGTGCACTATATAAATGTTGGCTATGGTTACAATGATTCTATCTGGAAAAAGGTTAGATTCAATGATAATGGTAATTAATAGTATTATTAATTAATAAACATTATCATCATAATAGATCATATTTCTATAGCATTTTCCTCTCAACAACCCTATAAATTAGGTAATGCCCTATTGTACAGATAAGGAAACTAAGACTTAGAGTGGAATAAAGTTGCCTGGGGCTACATAGCTGTAAGTAATGGAGTCAAGATTTGAACTCAGGCTCTCCATCTCCAAACCCAGGATTCTTCCACTGCCCCAAATACAACTGACCATTAAGGGCCCTTGCTCTATAATCCCATCAGGCTCTGAGATTCTATTTGTTCACAGGAATTGGCCTCAAAGACATCTCCAGTTTCCCTTAAAAACCCACAGTGAGGGCAGCTTATAGTGGGGGCACAGTGGATAGAGCATTGTCCCTGGAGTCAGGAGGACCTAAGTTCAAATCTGGCTTCGGACACTTACTAGCTATGTGACCATGGGCAAATCACCCAACACTATTTGCCTCAGTTTCTCATCTGTAAAATAAGCTGGAGAAGGAAATGGCAGAGCACTCCAGTATCTTTACCAAGAAAGCCCCTAATGAGGTCAGACAGGACTGAAAAGACTGCCCAACAACATTTCTTGACTCCAGACTGGAACATTTCACCATCTAGATGGTATCCTGGGTTTTGGAGAACAGGCTATACAACACTTTCTCTGGGCCCCTCATACTTTTTCTAGACTAATCCCATCCCCTCGTATCTTCTGAGGTTCCTTGCGGTTGTTCTTAAATCTATCTGTAATTAGTGGCTAGCACATACCCAAGGCAAGAGGTAACCAAAGGTGCTGGATATGAATAAACTTCTCCCCAGGGCATGGGAGTATAATGGTACCCATAATGTGCCAACAACCCACAAGTAGAGAAGTGCAATGGAAAGAGCACAGGGTCTGGAATCGAGGAGCTGGCTTCAAATCCAGCTTCTGATCATCACCACCTATGTGATCTTGGCCAAGTCACTTGGACAATTCCCTGAACCTCATCTAGAAAATAAAAGGGTTAGATTACATGACCTCTGTAGTTCCCTCCGGCTTCAGATCTAGGATCACAGGATCAGATGACCCAGGTTCAAATCTTACCTTTGATGTTTACCACCTGGGTGACTGTAGAGAAGTCATTTCTCTGATCCTCAGATCAGAGGTTCTTGACTATAAAATGAAGGGCTTAGATGATTTCCAAGCTTTCCTCCTTTTGAAGGAGGTCCCTCAGAAGGACCTCCAACTTTGTGGGTCTAGAATGCTTAGAAAATGTGGAGTTGACCAGAGACTGATATGGATACACAAATGACTTATTGAACAATTTAAATTTTAAAAGTAAATGTACAAAAGAAGGAAGTGAGCTCATGTAACAGAGAACAGATATAACAGCCTAGCACAGTCCAGTAAAAATAGTGTCAGTAATGCTAAAGTTTAGAGTGAGCTGAGACTGGTAAAGGAATCTAAGATCAACAAAAGCAGGTTTTAAAACTACAACTGGAGGAAAGAATAAAGTCATAGAAGGGATCGGACTTTTGCTTGGGGTGGACAAGATGATAAAAAGTGACCACAAAATGCCCATGCTCAATCTCTATCTTGCTTCTATATACTTTACTGAAGAGGATGATCTTTGGATTGCAAAAGGCACAGCAAAAGTTGGCCAACAAGGAGGTGATGCTCAAGATAAGCAAAGAGATAGCAAGAACTCCTCATTGCCCCAAATGCAATCAAGTCATGAGGCCCAGGTGAACTCCATACATTCCTAGGCACTGACTGAATGGGCCTAGGTGATTGCTGAACTTGTCCTTGATCTTCGGGAGATCAGCAAGAAAAGGCATGAGGCTACTGGACTGGAGAAGGGCAGATATTATCCCAATTTTCTACAATAAGGGCAGAGGGCAGAAGTTGTAAACTATAGGTCAGTGAGTCTGGTTTCTACTCTAGACACAATTCTAGAACATATAATTTAAAAGATGGTGAGAACACCTAGAATAGGAAGCAATGGTCATCAAGAACCAGGATAGCTTGAAGCAATGGAGACAGAGAATCAGGAACCAGGATAGCTTCATCAAGAACAGGTATGCCAGAATAGCCCATTTTTTTACCAGGGTTAGTGACACTCAATACAGTTCATTGAGATTTCAGCAAAGTCTGACCAAGTCTCTCATGGACAATATGGAGGCAATATAAATATATAAAGAACATAAAGACAATAAAAAGAACATAAATATTCCAGAAGACCAATGATGAAGCATGCTACCCACTTCCTAACAGGCAAAGGACTCAAGATGCAGAGCAAGACATATTTTTGGACACAGCCAATGTAAGAATTTGTTTAGCTTAGCTATCCATATTTGTTACAGAGGTTCGGTTTTTAAATTTTTTTCTTAATTAAAAAAAATGGAAAACACCCATGTACCAGATAGTTCTTAAGTCCCTACAGCATGAAAACTGAAAGAAAACTCAGAGATCACACAGTATAACCCTTCATTTTGCAGAAGAGTAAACTGAGGCCCAGAGCGGGGCAGACTTGCTCCAATTCTTAGGAAGGCTTTCATTGTATAGAGCAATCAAGAAGGAGTGGTCAGCAAGGCCAAAGAGAAGTGACCCACTCTTTACATCTTGTATCCATTGTTCTACCCAATAGGACCAAGTGGAGAAAGTCTAACCTTTTTTCCACACAGACCTTCAAATTCTTGGCAATGGACTTTATGTGCCCCCTGAGGCTTCTCTCCTCTGGAGTATCTTCCCTTTTACTAGGCATGGTTTTCAGTCTTCTCACCCCCCTAGTCACTGGACTTCAATCCCAGCCCATTTCTCTCCACCCACCCCATGGTCTACTCCCACACTGGGTCCCCCAGCAGTGCATCACCATCCTGAATGATGCTCTTGGTCAGTAGGTCCCGGATGGTTTCCGTGTATACCAGTCTCATCCTTCGACGTTCTGCCGCCACACTGTACTCCACCTTTTCCTCCTCTGTCAGTGGCAAGATCTGTTTTAGCTTTACCTGCCAAACAGAATGGGAGAGAAGGAGCAAAGGTAAGAAGAGGCTGAAATCAACAAAAAGTGCATCTATTCATATCATGGAATGATCTGTGCATTGGCAGGAGATGGGACCCAATGAAGAAGAAGGCACCTCCTTGGGATACAACCTTGGACAACTCCACAGCATCTTTCTTCCCAAAGATCTCTCCACCACCAGCCTTTAAGATCCTACATCCTTCCCCCTATTCCTCCTTGACCTCTCCGACCAAACACCCTACAGTAGACTTAAGAGAAAATAATTCTCCTCTTCCTCTCCATGGAGTGTGCATTATGGAATTCTCTATCTGGGACTTTCCATGCTAGGGGAGAAAGGAACTACATACTTCCTGCACCCCTTTCTGCACATTCAGCAACAGGTTTACACATAGCAGCTAAAGCATGTCCCTATTGGCCTCCTCGTTTTTGTATTTCTTTCCCAAATATAGGTGATCAGATAGTGATCTTGAGATATATGTTTCTAGCCTTCAAGGTGGTTTCATCAGTCAGAAGCCCCTGAGTCCCTCACTCAGGTGCTCCTATAAGCACTTTCTGGAGAAAATGGACAGGAGGAGAAACCCAGGCCCCATCCTGGTCTCCCAGAAGATGTTGATCTTAAGGGAGTTATTAGAACAATATAGAGTTAAAGCACAGGTGAAAAGCCTGTCCCATTAAAGGTCTCACATTTTAATGTTTTTAAGTATCAACTTCCCATAGGAAGTATTTGTTACTAGCTCAAGTTCTGAGTCTGTCAGTACATACTTACTAGTCTTTAGTGTTCTAAGCATTTCTTTCTCAGTGAAGGAAATAGATAACTGTCCCATATCTGCTTGATGATGAGTACTTTCTATACTCTTTTGGGGAAATCCTAGAGATGAGTCAAATCTAAGCTTTCAGTGATTGTCCACAAGACTCTGAGGAGGGGGCATAAAGAACCAAAGAGTATAAAAATGAAACCTACCTACCCCTCTCTTTTAAGTGTCAGTTTCCCTCAGGGCTGAACTAGGCTATATAGAAGCTCAGAGCTAGGGGCCCCTTAGCAGGAGAAGGCCAGTGGTCCCTGGGCCCAACAGTGATTTCTATTATTATATATGTAAGTATATGATTCCCGCATCATGACCCCCACAGAATGTCAGCTCTTTGAGGGTATTTTTGCAGTTGTAATCCCAATGCCTGGCGCTTAGTAGGTACTTGATGAACATTTGTTGATCGATTGATTTTAGCTCTAAATCCTGTGGTCCCAACAGGTCCCTGCATATACTGGACACACAATAAATGTTGGCAGGACTTTGTTGCTTGGAGGCCAAAGCATCTTCTTGCTCTCAGATCACTACAACTGTTACATATGTCTAGAATATATTATAGACTATAACATTATAATATATGATATATGATCATTTATACTATATAGATTCTTCTCTAAGATATATATTGATTCTTATATATTGATATATAATATTGACTCAATATATTGATATATATTGATTCTTCTCTAAGGTAAGACCTAGATCCTTCCCCTAGTCTCAACCAGTTTACCAAGGACTCAGCTGAGATCAAGCAATAAATATTTATTGAACACACATTACAGTGGTGGTGCAGTGGATAGAACACTGGACTGGGAACCAGAAAGACTCCTCTTTCTAAGTTCAAATCTGGCCTCAGACACTTCCTATCTGTGATACCCTGGGCCAATCACTTAACTTTGTTTGCCTCAGTTTCCTCACCTGTAAAATGAAGAGAACCTGGAGAAGGTTAATGGCAAAGCATTCCTCTATCTTTGCCAAGAAAACCCCAAATGGAGTCAGAAAGAGTTGGACATGATTGAAAATAATCGAACAATGACAACATTACATGTCAAGTACTGTGCTGAATACTGGGGTTTCAAAGATTAAAAAAGAAAGAAAGATGTTCTACTGTCAGACAGCCCCCATTCTCTGAGAGGAGAGAGAGTGCAGATCCCCAAGTAAAGAAGGGCAGTTGGTCTTGGACCAATCGGATTACTGGTGTCCAGTGAGGCAGTTGTGGAAAGCAAAGGGCTGTCACAGAGGTAACAAAGTGGTAATATGTTTAAGAGTTGTTAAATTAATTACAAAGCTGTTTTAGCCCCCAGGGTTCCCTTACAAAGTGTGGCAAAGTTTCTCTGATTGAACTGGAAGAGGAACTTGGGGTTTGCTGGTTGAAGATTGACTCCTCCCCTTGAGGTGTTTAAACAGCTAAGGTGGCCATCCCCTAGAGTCAGTGATGCAACTTGAGAGTCTCAGGCTCAGGCCAAAAGGAGGTGTTTTGAGGTGCTCCCTGTGATGGTAACAGGGTGTAGCAGGGGCCAGGAAGGGATTTACTTGCCTCCTCATCTTCATTAGCTGTTGTATCTAGTAACAGATGCTCAACCAGTCCTCAGACAACTATTAAGCACCTGCTGGGTGTCAGGCATTGTGCCAAGCACTACGGATGCAAAGAAAGGCAAAAAATGCATCCCCACTCTCAAAGTCTAATGAGGGAGACAATCTACACACAAGTCTTCACCAAAAAGCTGTAGACAGGATAATTGGAGATAATAAACAGAAGAAAGTCTGTAGCATTAAGGGGAATTAGCAAAGGGGGGAAATCTGAATCGGGAAAATTTGCAGGGATTTGAAAGAAGTCAAGGAAGATGGGAAGTAGGGATGAGAAGAGGGATAGTTCCAGGCACAGGGGACAGCAGGACATGAGATGTGAAAGTATAGCACAGAGGCCAGGGTCATTGGATTGACCATTAGTGTGTGTGGAGGGACAGCCAGTAAGGTGAATGAAGACTGGAAAGTTAGGAAGGTGCCAAGTTAAGAAGAACTTGGAAAACCAAGCAGAAAATTGTATAGTTGATCTAGGATGTGCTAGGGAGCCAATGGGGTTTATTGAATTGGAGGAGGGATGGAATGTGGTCAGACCCATCAGTCAGCAAACATTTATTAAGCACCTACCATGTGCCAGGCATTGTGCTAAGCAATGGGGGTACAAAAAAAGGTTAAAGACAATGTCCATTCTCAGAAAGCTCATGGTGAGATGGGAGAGACAACATGCAAATAACTCTGTACAAACAGACTATGTACAAGGACAAATTAGAGACATTCCCCAGAGGGAAGGCACTGGAATTAAGGAGGACCAGGAAAGGCTTCCTGTAGAAGAGAGGATTTTAAGTAGGTCTGCAGGGAAGCTGGAAAGCAAAGATGAAGAGTGAGAGAATTCCAGACATGAGGGACATAGTTAGTGAAAATCCTCAGAGCCTAGAGGAGCATCTTGTTCAAGGTCATCAAAGAGGTCGCTAGCCCTAGATCAAAGGTTCCAAGAGGTGGTAAGGTGTAAGAAGACTAGAAGGGTGGGTCAAGGATATGGGACAAGGTTAGGAGGGGCTTTGAATGCCAAACAGATGATTTTATATTTGATATTGGAAGTGATAGGGAACCAGTAGAATTGATTGAATTCTGTGCAGGGAAAGGTGTTGACATAAACAGACTTGTGCTTTCGGGCAATCAGTTTGATGTGTTGAATGGATTGGAGTTGGGGGAGCTTATGATAAAGGTACAGCTAGCAAGCTATTGCAAGAATCCAGGTATAAGGGAATGAGAACCTGCACCAAGGCAGTAGCGGGGCCAGAAGAGAGAGGGGGCATATAGGAGAAGTTGTACATGTAGAAATGACAGGATTTGACCAGTGAATGGATATAGGGGTGGGTGAGAGTGATGAGTTGAAGATGACACTGAGGTTGGGAGCCTGGGTATCTGGGAGAATGGCAATCCCCTTGACAGTAATAGAATAGTTAGGCATAAGGGAACATTGGGTTAGGGTGAGTCCAGTTTTGAACACATTGAGTTTAAGATGTTTGCGGTACAAGATATCTAAAAGTAATTAGAAATGTGAGATGAGAGGTTGGGAGAAAGGTGAGGACAGGACAGGTAGATCTAAGAGCCATCTGCAAAGAGATCATTGAAACCATGGGAATTGATGAGATTATCAAGTGAAGGAAGAGATGAGAAAAATGTGCAGGACAGAGCTTTGGGGACCTCCACTGTTAGCTGCTCTGACCTGGAGGAGGATCGAGCAAAGGAGACTGAGAAGGAGCAACCAGAGAGGTAGGAGAACAAGGAGAGAGTGATATCCTGAAAACTGGAGCCAAAGTGAACAAGAAGTTTGTTAGAATATGAGGCACTCTTCCTAAAGAAAAACCAGCAACCTAGAACCTCCCTCTGTCTCCTCCAGTCTGCCAGGGGCTCTGCTGGGATCAGCAAGTATTTATTAAGTGCCTACTCTGTTCCTGGCATGGTACTGCTTGGAGAAGTTCAAAGACCAAAATGAAATAACCCCTACCCTCAAGGAGCTAATATTATATAAAGGGAGACAATTGTGTGCAAGTCACTTGGCTTCCCTGTGCCTCTATCTCCTCATCTGTAAAATGGAGACAATGTCACCTGCCTCACAGGGTTGTTGCAAGGATCAAATGAAATAATATATGTAAAGCACTTCATAAACCTTAAAGCTCTATGTAAATGCCAGCTCTTATTATTATCAGCAGCAAGTTGATGGCAGTGATTATTGTAATGGTATAGGCTATGGCAGTGTGGTTCAAACCGGACACTTCCCACAGGAATGATTAACTGAGCCAGAGATTATAGTTTAATTACCTAGGCAATTATGTTCCTTCCCTATGCTATGTTATTTCCTCCTACTCATCTACTGAGCCCCAGCCAGCCCAGGGTCCTGGCCATCCCTGAACTCAAGTACATTTTGCCCCTCTTCCATCTCTTTTTCTACTAAAGTTCGTGCCTAAAACACTTTCTCTCAACTTCCCCACCAAATGAAATCATGCGAAGTACAGCTCAAGCATCACCTCTGCCAGATTGTCCTCCATGACTGCTGACCACCCCCTCTCCTGCCTGGTCCCTCAAGCTTACAGAACCTTGAGTCGCACAACCGGACAGGACTGCAAATAATGATGACACAAAGGTTTGCAAAGCACTTTGAAATGTTACCTCATTTTATCTTCACAGCTACCCTGGGATGTAGGGGTTACTATTATTCTCACTGTAGATGAGGAAACAGAGGCAGACAAAAGTGAAGTAACTTGTCCTGGGCCACTCAGCTAGGAGGAGTCAGGGGGAACATTAGAACTCTGGTCTTCCTGACTTCAGGCCCAATGCTCTTTGCCTCAATGTCCATTAGAGGATTTAGTCACTGTGACACATTGGGAAAATCAATTCCCAAACTCTGCTTTCTCTGTAAAATGAGGAGAACTGGACTAGATGATCCCTTTGGAGGAAGGAGAGTTTCATTCATTGTGTCTGTACCTCAGCACCCAGGACAGTGCCTGGTACATGGAAGGGACTGAATAAATGATTGATTGATTGATTGATTGATTGACAGCAAGGGTCTTCAGGGGTCATCTGGCTGAACCTATAACTGAAAACCAAACCCTACTAAAATATACTAGACAAAAGATCACCCTGCCTTTGCTTGAGGGACTTCCAGGGATAAGGGTGTACACTAACTGGGGAAGCAGCTCGTCCTATCCTGGGACAACTGTAACTGTTAGGAATGTCTCCCTGATGTCGAGTCTGTGCCTTTCTTTGTTCTATTTTCTGCTCCTGGTTGAGCTCTTTGGAACCACAGAGGATAAATCTAATCTCACTTGTACTTACTAGTGCCTCCAATAAATAATGGAAGATAGCTATCAGCTCTCATGTCCCTCTCCCCTCCCTCCTCACCCCAGTCTTCTCTTTTCTGGCTTCTTCCTCCAGTCCTCTTACAGGAGGAGTTTAAGTATGGTGGAAAGCATTCCACTTCCTAGAAGCACAAGATCTGAGCTCACATTCCTCCTCTGACATTTTTTAACTGTCATTACCTAGGGAAGGTTGTTTAATCCACCCTGGACAGTAATTTCCTCATCCATAAAACAAGGGCTTAGACCAAAGGGTCTCTGATCCCCCTCCTATTCCCACCCCAGTCCCACATCTAGGATTCCATGATCCCTGAACACACCCTGTACAGGTCCTAGGAATCCTACAATTATGCCAGCCTGTCTGGTTTGGCCCTATACCATTTCATGGACATTCTCTGGACTGGGCTGGGACCACAGGCTCTTGGATACCCTCCCTGCCCCAGGGAAGCTGAGCCTCACTGCTGGTCCAGGCCCCTCAGTCTATAAAAGTGACCCACAGCTACAGAGAAATCCTGGGCCACTAGAGCTGGTCATTAACTGGATTGAAATGGTGATGGCAGCCCTCTCCCTACCTTAGAAGAGTCTCGTTGGGCCACAAATGTGGCCAGAGCTTTGCACACGCTCCACTGCTTCTCAGTGCACAGGTCCTCTGAGGTAACCTGGATGCCCACCTAGCAGGATAAAGACATTTGGGTTTGAGAAAACTCAGCAGTAGGTTCTTGGGGCTCCCCTCAGCCTCCCTAGGGGCTCCCAGAGCCTTAGTTCTTCATGTGTAGGCCATGTATGAATCCACTTGTCCAGTCCAGGGCTGAGACGAAGTCCAGTCCAGATTCTGAACATGTCAGATACTGGGGCCTGGAGCCTCAGAGAAAGCCATGGCTGCAAAGAGGAGGCCTGAGAGAGCAGTGGGGGATCAGTCCAGGAGGCAATGGGGTCTCCCCAATATCCTGAAAGATGGCTGGAACTTAGAACCTGGAATATGGCCCACCGTGCTTGGCCCAACTCTGGGGAACAGGAGATTCCATGGGGACATGACAGGGTCAGAATGCTGATGATGACTTTGGGGGAGATTGTGATTTACAAGAATTCCCAGTGAAGAAACTCCCTCCACCAATGCAGATCACCACCTGCCTCTACTACTTGTAACCATATAGAGTTGTCTGGGACCAGAGAAACATGAATCCGCCTCCATTTCTGATTTCCTTAGAGTAACCAAAAGCACAAACTTTCCTGGCCTTAGAAAATGAACTTCAATAGTTGCTATCATCAAAAGAAATGTTTCTGTCTCCCCACTGCTGACCAGCCTCCTGGAGATGAGAATGAGCACCTAGGGGAGGCTGGTGCCCAAAGCCCATTGGAGCTGTGGAGTGGGCCATGAGGGGGTTGTCCAAGGTCACCAAGGCTGGCCAAGAGGCATAAAGAAACTGGGACCCAGGACTCATGACCCCCAACCAGTACCCTGCTTACTACACCATACTACCTAAGGCAAAGAACTGGGACTTGGGGTTTTGATTCTGATTCTGAGCTAAGGGATCTTGGGTAATCCATTTCCCTTCTCTGGGTGTCAGTTTCCTCATCAGCCAAGTAGGATAAAGAGTCCTTGGATTACTTTCCCATGGGATAGTTATGAAGACAGGCTTTGTAGACCACCCCCCCCCCCAGACACTATAGAAATATGAGCTGTCATTAATGTTGGACAAGAATACCCAGAGGAAAGAAGTCAAAAACCAAGAGTGATCAGAGGGAAGGAGACACCCTAGTGGGGGAGAGGGGATAAACTGGAACTTGGGGTGCTGGAGCTAGGGCAGTGAGCCAAAAAACCCACCCAGCTCCCAGATGGTACCTCAGGGCCAACCCCCCCATACACACCTGCCCCCTAGCCTCCAACCCCTCCCCCCATGTATACCTGTCTCCAGCCTCCAACCCTTTCCCCTTACATACCTTCCCCCCCCCCACACACACACACACCTCCATGCTGGAGTTGAAGGCCCGGTTCACCTTGGCTTTTATGTTGACCACTTGTCCAGTTCTGGGGAGAGAACAATAAGTGTAACTCTGATCCAAGAGGTCCTGGGTTCCAATTCTGGCTGGGCTAATTCCTCCCTGCTTGACATTAGGTAACCAGTCAGCAGTTTCCTGATCTATAGAACCAGGGGGATGAGACAAATGATTTCCAAGCACCTTCCAGCTCTTCCTATGACACTAAGTTATCCAGTAGGAGGAAAGGAGAGGAGGAGAAGGGAAGAAAGGAGGAGCCCTGAGGCCCCCAGGCAGAGGGGTTCACTCTGGGACAGCTCTCCCTGCCAGGCTGGGGTTTAGGCCAATTCCCCCTCTGCCCTCCCATTACTCCCAGGCCTGGTTCCACCCCCAGAGCCTAATGTCCCTTCCTTCTGACAATCTGTCCATCAAGTATTTCAAGATCAGGTAGGGCCCTGTATCCAGGCCTAGGGTCACCAGTGCTTTCAGAGGGCTTGCCTGGAAAACCCAGGCCCTAGTCTGGCCATTGGTGCTACCTTTCTGGAGGTCTGGGAGTCCTGCTGCTTATGGATGGACCCTCCACTCATTCTGACTGACCATCACTGAGAGAACATCAGAGCTGGGGGATTAATTCCCACATGGTCAGTGGAAAGAAGGGGGCTAGGGAAGGCTTAGAGAAAGGAGGGTGATGAAAAGAAAGTGATGGTATAGAGACTGCACACCTTGACTTTGGCGCCTGCCTTGTTTAAGGCCCTATCAACCCTGAGGGGCAGCAGGTAAAATATGGGAACGTGCTCGGTGTGGAGGCACTTACTGACCATGGGCAAGCGGAGCCTCAGTCTGCTTATCTGTAAAGTAAGGGGGTGGGGCTAGATGGCCTTCCAACTCTAGACCTATGACTCCATTATCACTGAACACTCCTTACCTTCCTATACCTCCACACACTACTTCCCCACTATAATGCTCCCCTCCTCTGTCCTATTTGGATTCAGATAATCTAGTAGTCCTTACAAGCCCAACTCAGGTCCTCCCACCTCCAGGAAGCACCCTCTACTTACCCCACAGCAGGTAGTGAGATCTCCCTCATCTCACTCCTTCAGCCAAAACCACCTCTGTGCCTTCCCTTACCATCCCTGCCCTGCTTTAGAAAAGGATTGATGCTTAACAAAGCATTTTCCTCAGACACATCCAGGACCCCAGGCTCTACCCAGCACATGCCTCTTCTCGTGGGTCATTCCCCATCCCACCTTCCACCCTTTCAACCCCCAACTTCCTTCAACTACATTCTACCTCTTGTTCTTGCTTTGGGAACAAGTATCAACAAGTGTCATGGAATCCACCCAGCCATTGCTAATGGACAGGGCATGACGATGGACCTTCCAGTGGCTCTGGTCACTGTCTCTCGGACTCCCTTCCCTGGCTCCCTCACTCTCCTCTCTGTGTCGTCCCTCCTGAAAGCTCCTCAAGGGCAGGGATGTTTCCTTTTGTGTCTCTAATTCAGGCACCTAGGATGGTATGCATACAGAAGGTGCTTAATAAATGCATGTTAATTGATCAATTGCTCTGTGGTATTACAATATGATTTCCAATGTCTTATGAGATCCTTGAGGATGGACCATTCATTTATTTATTCATTCAGTAAACATTTATTAACTTCTTATTATGACCAGATGCTGTGTGTGGCACTAGGAATACCAAAATGAAAGACAGCAACCCTCAAGGAGCTGATCGGTGGGGTGGGAGGACACAAAAATGATATCTGGTAAAGAGACAGAGATATCCTTGTCCAGTGGAGTCAGATGACCCAAGTTCAAATCCCAGTGCAGTCATTTACTTTGTGTGTAATTCTGGGCAAGTCATTTAACATCCTCAGACCTCAGTTTACTCATCTGTGAAATGTGAGGGTTGGACAAGACTTCCTCTGAGGTTCCCTGCAACTCTAAAGCTCTAAATCTTATGATTAGGGTACAGGCCAGGTAAGAGTAATGCAGATTACTAGGACAAAGAGAGCACTGACCCTAGTTTCAAGAGAGGTCTGGGATCAAATCCAACCCCTTTCACCTTCTTAGATGAGTGCCCAAAGGCAAGTCTCTAAATCTCTCTCAGCCTCAGTTTCTCTATCTGGAAAATGGGACTAAGAATCCCTCGAGGACCTACCACCCAGCATTGTTGTGGAGATCAAATAAGATACTGGATGCATAAAGGGCTTTGCAAACCTTAAGCTGCATCATAAACTATAAGCTGTTATTATGATCAGAGAAGAAGGAAGTAAAGAAGGGAAGGGAAGTAGGGAAGGTAAAAGGAATGAAGGAAGAAGGGAGGGAGGGAAAGGAGAAAAGGAAGGAAGAGAGGGAAGGAGAAAGGAAAGAAGGAAGGAAGGAAGGAAGGGAGGAAGGGAAGGAAGGGAGGGAGGGAAGGAAGGAAGGAGTGAAGGAAGGAAGGAGGGAAGGAAGGAAGGAGGGAAGGAAGGAAGGAAGGAGGGAAAGAAGGAAGGAGGGAAGGAAGGAAGGAAGGAGGGAAGGAAGGAAGGAAGGAAGGAAGGAAGGAAGGAAGGAAGGAAGGAAGGAAGGAAGGAAGGGAGGGAGGGAAGGGAGGGAAGAGAAGGAAGGAAGGAAGGAAGGAGGGAAGGAAGGAAGGAAAGAAGGAAGGAAGGATGGAAGGAGGGAAGGAGGGGAGGGAGGGAAGGAAGGAAGGGAGGGAGGGAAGGAAGGAAGGAAGGAAGGAAGAAGGAAGGAAGGAAGGAAGGAAGGAAGGAAGGAAGGAAGGAAGGAAGGAAGGAGGGAGGGAGGAAGGAAGGAAGGGAGGGAGGGAGGAAGGGAAGGAGGGAAGGGCTCAAAGGCTGTTCTAAGAAGACCATCATGAGCTCTAATATTCTCAGGTCCCTCCCTGCTATGATATCACATGGTCCATAATATTATATTTGAATGAGCCCTTGGTTTGGGTTCGAATCCAAGCAAGTCCTTTACCACCGGTCACTCCTTCCAGAGGCCTTAGTTTCTTCTTCAATGACAGGAGCAGAGTAAACCTCCGGTGGGCCACCCTCAGGCCATAGAGAAGCTGGGTGGTCCCCATGTGGCTGGTGGGTTCTAGGGTTAGACCCTTGGGTTAGGAGATATAGGAAGCTTCCTCCTCCATCAGCTAAATCCTATGATGTTATCGTACCTACAATGTGTGAGGATGATGATGCCTTTTGCAGCTATCCTGTTAACTGTGTGGGGCAAATTACTTAGCCTTTCTACATCTCAGTCTTTTGGGGAAAAAATTGGAGACCCAATGCTAATTCTTTCCTTGGAGAATTTAAATGATGGTGAAATACTCTGAAAAAACCAAGTCCACACCTAGTCCAAAGCTTCCCAAGACATGTGACTCAGGAGGGTAGGAGGGACACCTCAATCTGAGGCTCAGTAGATCCGTAAATGTGAAGTCCTACTATGTGCCCAACACTGTGCTAAGCGCTGGGGATACAAAAAGAGACAAAAGATAGCCTCTGCCTTCAAGGATATCACAATCTATTGGGGGAGACAAGATGCCAACAAATATGGACAAACAAGCGACAGACAGGGAAAATGGGAAATGATGAACAGAGAGAAGGCCCTGGAATGAAACGTGCTTGGGGAAGACTTTCTGGGATTTGATATAAAGGAAGTCAGGAAAGGCAGTAGGCAGAGATGAAGAGGGAGGGCCTTCCAGGCATGAGGCACAGCCAGAGAAAAGGCCTGGAGCCTAGAGACAGAATTTTTTGTTTGTAGAACAGCCAGGAGGTGGGTGTCACCACATTGAAGAGTACCAACCAGGGAGTAAGGCATCAGAAGATTGGAAAGGGCGGGGGTGGGGCGGGTTGTGAAGGTCTTTGAATGCCAAACAGAGCACTTTGCATTTGATCATGGAGGTAACTGGAAGCCAATGTCGTTTACCCAAAATGCCCAGCTTGTGTAAAGCTGAGGCAGGGCCCTGAGACAGGCCTCTCTTCATTTCTTCCAGAAGCCTGATCTTCCTCCCTGCAGCATGGGGTTTCCCTCACTCCTCTCCCAGGCTCCTCTAGCCAGAATTTTCCACAATCCCCCACCCATTGCCCTTGGGGAACTCAGGGATCTCCTGTCTTCCCCCACCCCAATTACAGGAATACCCAAGACTGTGTGTGAGGGAAGACAGGTGTGCCTGTGGATGTGGCCTCCCTGGCTAAGGATCTACAGAAAGGCCCTACTCAGTTCTGAGGTCCTGTTCAGTTCTAAGGTGATAGGACTCCCATGTGGTCTGCCTGGAAAAGAAACATTTACCTCTGAGATGAAAGCAGAGTTCAAGGACCCTGGTTCGCAGGTCAGTTCTGCAGCTGATTGCCTGATGAAAAGAGGGTTGGCCTGGGTGCTCCCCAAGGTCACCCTTTACCTCTGTGACATCCCAGGTTCTAATCCTCTGCGCCTCCCCAATTTTCTCCAGCTGCAGCCCCTTCCTTGCCTTGGTTCCCCACCCAAACCAGGTCATGGCCTCACCCCCAGAGAGGGCTTATAGCTGCAGTCCAGGCCCATCTCAGTGGCACCTCTCCCTGGGCATTAGCCAGCCAGGATGCCTGGGAAGGTTCTGCCCTACTCTTGACCTTGTCGACTCATCCATCCATTACCCCACACTCCTTCCCTAGAGCAACAGACCTGGAAGGAGTAGCCACTCTCATTCCCGATATGCCTGTGTTACAACCCACCGGGCATAAACAAGCCTTCCTTCCCTCTTCTCTCTCTCTCTCTCTCTCTCTCTCTCTCTCTCTCTCCTCTCTCTCTCTCTCTCTCTCTCTCTCACCCCCTTTCTCTTACTCCCTCTTTGTCTCCATCTCTCTGTCTCTGACTCTCTCCCTCTCTCTCTCTCCCTCCCTATTCTCTCTCTCTCTGTCTCTGTCTCTCTCTCTTACACACACACACATACACACACACACACACACACACACACACACACACACACACACTCACAGCCCTGGGCATAGGGCCAGCAAACTCCTTGCCCGGATGCGTCAGAAGTCCTCGGCACAGCAAGGCGTGGGCGCCCGCCAGCATCCTGCAGAGGTGCCATCCAATGGAGACAAGAGAGAACAAGTCTCCCTTGGCAGGGAGACTCCTCAGGAGAGCCAGGCCCCCCGCCCTCACTAGCAGAACAGCCTCCTTCAATGTGGCTGCTGCAACATCCAACCCACACCAAATCAGACACGTCTCTTTTCCAGAGGGCCACATGGGGATAGAGTTTACCTGCCACCCAGCCCCTCAGTGCCCTCCCAGGACAAGGAGCCCAGCCCCTACCCACAGACTCCCCTATGGCATCCCAGGCTATTGACCACTCACACCCCTTCAGCGACTCTTGAGAGCAGAGACTGTCTTTCTTATTTATATGTGTAAGCTCAGGCCATAACACAAAGAAAGAGCTTAATAAATGTGTCATCCATCCACCCATCCAACCCTAGCCAAAGAGGCCACCCACTGTGGCCCAACGGTGACCATCAGGCAGTTTATAAACTATCACCCTATACCTGCCATCCATGATGCCTGGTTCTGCCTTCTGGGGGCCAAGCAGAATAAAGGCAAACTTACAATCCTTCAAATATTTGAAGGCGATTATCATCTCCTTCCTAAGACTTATCTTGAGCGGCAACTGGGTGGTGCAGTGGATAGAATACTGGGCCTGGAGTCAGAAAGACCCATCTTTCTGAGTTCAGATCTGGTTTCAGATGCTTTCTAGCTGCGTGACCCTGGGCAAGTCACTAAACTCTGTTTGCCTCAGTTTCCTCATCTATAAAATGAGCTGGAGAAATGGCAAACCCTTCTTTGTGCTCTTTCACTTTAGACACTTTAAATCTCTACCAGTTGAGTGATTATGTTCCTCAAGAAGTCTTCCCTTCCCTCACCCCCTTCACAGTCAACCAGGCCAGCTCAGGGGAGTCGAAGACGCACAGAACCTCAGCATCAGGAGGGCCTGGAAGGCATCCAGTCTGACCTTAGCAGTCATCCTGCTTTCCCTTAGTGATTATAGGAAGCTCACCCTCTTGTACAACCCCCTTTGTCTGAAAAGATATCCATAGCTGGGAGGGATTCCAGAAGCCATTTTGTTCAACTTTCTCACGTTACAGACAAGGAAACTGAGACCCAAACACAGAAGAAATAGGTAGTAGGCATCAGAGTGGAACTGGAACCCAGGTCCTCTGGCTTCTTTCCCTGTATTCAACTGCCTCTTGTCCTGGCTCGCCCTCTGAGGCCTCCTTGTCCCTGGTGGCCTTCGGACACTTAAACAGGTCATGCTCACATGCCAAGCCTTCTCTTCTCTAGGGCTAAATGCCCCCAACTCCCACCTAGCCTTGTATGACATGATTTGGATGTTGGGCAATGACTGGGGTCACTGAGGGGTCAGTGTTAGGTTGGGATAGGGGAGGGGGCTCAGAACCAAATGGGACAGTCGGTCACTCACCTAATAGTGTGCTCAAAATAGATGTCATCCACTGAGGCCGTTACACACGAGCAGCCTGCATGTCTCTCAGCTACACACAAGGAAAGAGAAAGGGGCACATGCCCCCAAAGTCACCTGATGACCCCCCCCAGAATCAAAGGCATCTAGAACTAGACAGGACCTCTGAGATCATGGAGTCCACCCCTAATCTGGACCTCATGACCGTGTGCCATGTAGGTGGCCACCATGTCTTAGGGTAAGGACCCCATGACTCCTAAGACACGCCACCCATGCTGGGACAGCTCTGAACATATGGAGCCTAGGACTGCTGCTCGGAGACTTCTGCCCAATGGTCCTGGCTCCCATCTACAAAGTCCAGGCAGCTCTCCAGTTTTCTCTCTGCCCCTCCCCCTGATTTCATGATCTTCAGTGCCCTCATCACCCTCCTCTGGGCACTCACCAACTTGTCAATGTCACCCTGCCCATGTGGCATGCCCTTGGTCTCTGCTGCCTCTCAGTTTTTCTGTGTGAAGACTTAGGAGGAGGGAGAACAACCACTCCCATTCCACTTTAGGATAGCCCTAATGATTAGGAAATTTGTCCTGCCATCCAGCCTAAGTCTGTTCCCCACCCCACTCCATGGCTCCTGGTTCTGCTCTGAGGCCAAGCCAGTCCCTCTCCCCCAGGATGGCCACTGGGACCAGACTGAGGTTTTGCCTTTAAAAAAACAAAATGAAACAAAAGCCTCACCATATTTTTTGAGCCAACCAAGACTTAAAAAACCAGGGTAGCAACATCTAATTGCAAAATTTAATTAGCTCCTTAATGCTATTGTATGTGCACCCTAAGCTGCATTGATTATCTTTCCCCTAAAAGAAACCACTGGGGAGACTTTATAAATTAAAAAAAAATGAATTTAATACATTGGCTCCCTATGGTGTGTCAGGGAAGGCAGGCTCAGTGACTCCACCTTGGAGGGCTACACTCCTTCCCTCCCCCATTTCTCCCTCCCTCTCCCACCTCTACCCCCACCCATGAGGCAGCTCCCCTGGCTCAAGTCCCTGGGCTTGTAGGTGGGAGGGCAGGAAGGGAAGAGAGAACTGCTTGGCAGAGCTTGTCCCAACCATCCCCACTCTGGGTCCCTGCCAGGAACATGCGCTCAGGCACACCAAGGGCCCAGAAAGAGCTAGCATCCTGCCCAAGGTCACTCAGCTGCCCAGTTCCCAACATCAGACATTTAGAGCTGTAAGGGCCCTGAAGGTCATCTAGTCCACCCTTCCCATTCTACAGATTTGGAAACTGAGGCCCAGGAAAGGAGAAATTACTTGCTACACAGGTAGAGGGGACCCTGGCTGTCTGACCTCCACATACAATATGCGTTCCACTGCATCAATCCATCAACAAACCTTTATTAGACATCTACTCTGTGTCCAGCCCTGTGCCAACCTCTGGGGGTATCCAAACAAAGAATGAAATGGGGCCTGCTTGCAAAGAGCTTACATTCTGTCTGAATCACCTGGGAGTAGGACTGCCAGCCTTGGGCGCTGTCCAATGTACCTCCCTGACTGGGCCTGCCACCAGTGTCTTTCTTCCTGGTCCAAATCTGCACTGATCAGCAACGGCATCGGCAGGACCGCCGGCTTAGCCCAGCCCCTTTCAGTGCAGGGCTTTTAAACCGGGATCTATAACTTGCTTTTTTAAAATATTGAGATAACTGACCTCTAGGAGAATTTGTTTCCTTAGGATTCCTCTGTATTTTAACCTGAGCATCTACAAACATAGTCCATGAGGTCACAGAGTCAGACATGACTGAATGATAACACAATAGGGTATTGCTGAGTTTTACTCCTTTCCTGCACTAATCATCTAGGTTCTAATACACCATGTTCTTAGCTTCCTGATGAATGTTCTAGATTCTAAGAGCAAATTACTGTGGTCCCTACCAATTCTAACAATTTATGTTCTAGGTTCTAATATCCCACCTTCTGAAATCTTTTCCTGCTCTAATATTCTAGATTCTAACAGCACAGATACAGAGGTCTCTACCAGTTCTAACCATTTCTGTTCTAGGTTCTAGTATTCTACCTTCTGAGATCTCTTCCTGTTCTAACATTCTAAGTTCTATGTTCAATGCTCTAGATTTAATATTTTATTCTAGGTCCTATGTTCTGTAAACAATGTTTTATTTTCCAAGACCCCTTCCTACTCCAATATTCTACATTCTAACAACACATGCTCAAAGTTCTAACCATTTGTGTTCTAGGTTCTAACATTCTGTGGTCTGATATCTTTTCTTGCTAAAACACTATATGCCCCTCTTCTTCCTTCTCTTCTTTTTCTCTTTTAAAGATAAGATAAGAGATGAGATAAAATAAGATAAGAGATGGCTCTCTAGGAGAGGAGAGGGAGAGGGATACTGGGGAAAATCTAGGCAATTGCAAAAATAGAATATTAATAAAAATCTATTTTTAAGGCATTGTATGTTTTGTGTTCTATGTTCACTGAATTTCCCACACTCTGATACTATGGGTTCTGTATTCTCACATTCTAGGTTCTCGCATTCTGGATTCTAGACCCTTGTGTTCTAGGTTCCAGGTTTTCACATTCTAGGCTCCAGGTTCTCACATTCTAGGTTCTGTCTTCTCACATTCTAGGTTCTGTCTTCTTGCATTCTATTCCTATCCCTACACCCTGTGCTCTAAGCTGGTCCCTGCCTGCTCTGACATTCAGCATGCTGTCACGTTCTACATCCAAGGTTCTGAGATCCCTCTAGTCTATTCTATGAAATCTCCACCACCACCCCCCATCCCAGGTCTGGGGGCTGCTCCCCCCAAGAAAAGAGCCATCTGCTCAATCATTTGATTGAGTGTCCCCAGCAAGGGACTTTACATTCTACCACGCCCTGACTCCATCTGGAGTCTCAGCCAGGTAGGCAAGACCCAGGCTGGGACCAGCTTGAGAACAGGGCCCCAGTTCTTACTTCCAGACACTTCTCTCCAATCCTACCTTCCAGACCAAGCCCAAGGAACAATGGATGACTTGTGAGCCAGTGGGCCTCACTGGGCCTGAAGCTCTCTCTCCCCAAGTGGACTGCCCTTGCTCATTAAGGGCCACTGTCTCCTTCACCAAACCTCCCTGGCTCTCCAAATCAACCCCAGAGCTTGGCACACAGTAGGCACCTACTCAATGTTTATTGCACTGAATTGGCTCCGTCCTAGCTGGGTACTGATGACTGTTGACTTTGTTCTCCATTCCCTTACACTCATGAGTGGGGGATGGAGGGGCAGAGAAATGGAGGGATTTGTTTCTTTCTTTAAACAAAGCAGAGGGCAGACACACCTTCTTGGAACAGAAAGGACCTTCAGAAGGTACCGCCCTCCCCCCACCCCCACACCTCCCCAGTTCTTTCTCCATAAACCACCCTTTGGTTGGCTGCTCTTACAAGGGGCCCCAGGGAAATCTTGTTCTCTTTAAAAAGTCCCGAGTGGTTGTCTTTGGGAGCCAAGTTTTCAAACCCCAACAGCCACATCCAAAGGACCACAGATCTAGGGCTGGCAGGGACGTTGGGGTTCATCTAGTCCAATTCCTTCATTTTACACATGAGGAAACTGAGGCCCCAGGGGACAAAGTGACTCGCCCAGTTAGGAAGTAGGAAAACCAGAATCTCTCCCAGCTCCTCCGACTTCCAACAACTGCATGCTGCCAAGGAGAGCCAGAAGAAGGGAATGGGTGATGACTGGGCTCAGGAGACAAAGCCGGAATGAAGAGGCCGATTCAGAATAAAATATGTCTATCTTTGTAGCCCTTTAAGATGTAAAAAACATTGTCCTCATGTTGCCTCTGGGAACTGGGTGAGTTCAAGTATTATAATGCCCATTTTACAGATGGAAAACTGAGGCTCAGATGGAAGCACACGCGTCATAAGTGACAAAGCTGGGATTCAAATATTGTTTCTAAATGAGGTACCGGGAAGGAACCAAAGAGGGAGAACGAAAAGAATTTAGAGCCAGAAGGGGACCTTAGATGGCATTTAGTCAAAGCCTCATCATTTTATAGAGAAAGAACTGAGGCTTAGACAAGGGATGTGACTTGTCTAACGTCATCCTTACACCTTGTGGCTGGAGAGAGGAGGAGGCTCCTCCCAGATCTCCAATGAGATCATTCAATGAGAGCACTCCAGGAATTCCCCTCATCATTTCCCCACCTGGCCTCTCCCCTGAGGTCAGAGGAAAGAGTCGAACTCAGATTTTCCAACTCCAATCCAAGGCTCCTTTTGTTACATCATGCCTCAAGCCCCAATTTCCTCACCAGTAAAATGGGGGGAAAGGCACTTGCACTATCTTACTTCTATTAGGCAGTGAAATATCACAGGGGTGTCAGGTTTGAGTTCAAATCCAGCCTTGGATACCTACTAGCTGTGTGACTCAAGACAAGTCACTTAACTTCCATCTGCCTATTTCCTCATCCATAAAATGGGAATGAGAAAAACACCACCTACCTCCCAGAGTGGTTACAAGGATAAAATGAGATAACATAAGAAGTTTGCCCTCCTTAGGGTTCGATAGAAATGCTGAGTATTAATAGCTAACATTATGGCATAGTGCCCCCTCCTAGAAGACTATGTTGGGTTCTGGGCACCAGGCTTTAGGAAGGACATGGACAAGCTAAAGATAGCCCAGGAAGATGAGGTGCTTCTGCATGGGTCGTGAGAGGATGAGCTGAAGGGCATGAAGGTGTTTAGACTAGAGAAGGGGAGGTGGGGGTGGAGAGGGAGCAGGATAGCCTTTGCCAAGTATTTGAAAAGCTGTTCAGGGAGCACAGATTAGACTTTCTGCTTGGTCCCAGAAGGTGGAATAAGGAGCCAGGAAAGTCACCCAGCTGTCAGTATGAACTCCCTAACAATGAGCCATCCAAGACGGGAGTGGGCTGCCCCCGGATGGAGGGAGGGAGGGAGAGGAAAGGAGGGAGGGAGCTTTTGGGCTTTACCTGAGAGACAGGCGGTTATATCTATCCACTTCAGTAGCTGACCCACACTCAG
Source organism: Bettongia penicillata ogilbyi (assembly GCA_023548195.1). Taxonomy (NCBI): domain Eukaryota; kingdom Metazoa; phylum Chordata; class Mammalia; order Diprotodontia; family Potoroidae; genus Bettongia; species Bettongia penicillata. The sequence continues at coordinate 3,726,743 of JAJHZJ010000096.1, forward strand.
CTCCCCTCGGTGGTTTGTGTGGCATAGCAGCACCAGCTGGCTCATCTGTACCTCAGTTGGGTTCCTATAGGTCTCCATGGTGCCAGCTGGGTCCTGGGCTCGGCCAGCCTGCTTCCGGGATGCCCGACTTGAGAATATGGAGGTGAGACCCTGGGCAGATGGAAATGCAGCCCCAGAGAGCAAAGCAGGGTGGGGAAAGAGGAAGAGGAAGGAGAGAGTGAAAAGGGGGAGAGCAGAAGGAGAACAGACCAGAGAGAGGAGCAAAGGGAAGAATACAGACCATAAAAGACAAAGAGAGGAAGGGGTGGAGGGGAGAAACAGAGAGAAGCAGAGGATGAGAGAGAAGATCCTGATTAATCACCAACCAGTGCTCATTCTCATCCATCCACTTGGACTCAGCTCCCTGATGCCCCAAGCTCCTAGGCTCCTCCAGCCTCCCAACACTAACCAAAAAAATCCACACCAACCCTGGACTGGGCACCACCTCCATGCCCCAGGAGGCAGAGGGACAGTGTGACCTCCCCCATGCCCCAGCTGCTCCCCTGATCTCAAACCAGGAAGCCACCTCCTGCTCAGGCACATGAAACCAGAGTTCTGCCCCAAGCCCACACCCAGGAGCCACTTGCCCCAGACCCTGTAACTCAGATGCAAGGTCTCCTCACAAACCAGGTTTTTGTGTCCCCCATCAGCACTCTGCTAGCCTGCCCCTTCTCTGCTCCATCTTATAGCAGTCACGGCACCTCTGAGACATACTAGGTGGCAGCCCACCCTGGTCGTGCCTGGGTCTCTGATGGCCAAGTATCAACTCTCCATTGTCTGCACCAATCCAATCCAATCAATTAACAATTTCATTAATTAACTTAAGAACCATTTATAAAGACTTACAAATAGAAACGTCAGGCATTCCCTGCCCCCAAGAAGCTTCCACTGGTGAAGAAAGAGAGTCCTGATCTAACAAGTAGTTATCATCAAGACCCTAACTGCAAACAGCCCTGCCCTCAAGGAGGTTAGGAGGATGACAAACTTGGGTGAGAAAAAAAATCATACCTTTATTTTCACTAAATGAAATTTAGCATTGCCTTCAATTAATGAATTTTTTAGAAAACCATGATTCTAAAACTGGGAAAGAATTTTTGCAACTAGTGTCTGGGATAAAGGCCTCATTGCTAAAATAGAGAACTGAGTCAAATGGACAAGAATACAAGTCATTCTCCAAATGATAAACGGTCAAAGGATATGAACAGGCAGTTTTCAGAGGAAGAAATTAAAGTTATCTATAATCATATGAAAAAATGCTCTAAATCACTGTTGATTAGAGAGATACAAATCAAAACAACTCTGAGCTACCACATCACACCTATCAGATTGGTGAACATGACAAAACAGGAAGATGATAAATAGTGGAGAAGATGTGGGAGAGTTGGAACACTAATTCATTGTTAGTGGATCTGTGAGCTGATCCAACCATTCTGGAGAGCAGTGTGGAACTATGCCCAAAGGGCTACAGAAATGTGCATAGCCTTTGACCCAGCAATATAGCTTCTGGGACTGTATCCCCAAGAGATCACAAAAATGGGAAAGGGTCCCACATGTACAAAAATATTTATAGAAGCTCTCTTTGTGGTGGCCAAAAACTGGAAATGGAGGGGATGCCCATCCATTGGGGAATGACTGAACAAGTTGTGGTATATGAATGTAATGGAATACTATTGTGCTGTAAGAAATGATGAGCAGGAAGACTTCAGAGAGACCTGGAAGGACTTATATGAACTGATGCTGAGCGAAAGGAGCAGAACCAGGAGAACTTTGTACACAGTAACAACCACAGTGTGCAAAGACTGTTTGTGATACACTTAGTCCTTCACAACAATGCAAGGACCTACAACATTCCCAAAGGACTCTTGAGGCAAAATGCCATCCACATTCAGAGAAAGAATTATGGAACTGGAATGGAACTGAACGAAGCAGAACATTCTCTCTTTTTTTATGTTTTGGTTTGGTTTGGTTTTTCTCATGGTTTCTCCCATTCATTTTAATTCTTCCATGCAACATGACTAATGTGAAAATGTGGTTAATAAGAATGTATGTATAGAGCCCATATAAGAGTACATGCCATCTCGGAGAGGGAGGGAGAAGGGAGGGGGAGAAAATCTAAGACGTATGGAAGTGATTGTTGAAAACTAAAACCAAACAAATTAATTAAATTTAAAAAAAGAAAACGTTGATTCTGAGAAGGCCTCCATAGGTTTCCCCAGACTGCCCAAGGGGGCCATGGTCCTACCCAAGAAGTATTTCTAACATGCCCTTTTTGGGCCAGGAAAGATAGGTGGGACAATGGTTAAACCACTGGGTCTGGAGTTAGGAAGATCTCATTTCAAATCCAGGCTCAGACCCTAGCCATGAGTCCTTGAGCAAGTCACTTACCCACTTTCTCCTCCAGTTTTCCCACTTGTAAAATGGGAACAATTAATAGCAGCTGCCTCATGGGATTGTTCCGAGGATTGAATTAGATAATAGTTATTTAAAAAGCTCTTAGCCCAGGGCCTGGCACACAATAGGCACTTAATAAACGTTTCCTTCCTTCAAGATGTCTAAATGTACTTAGTGTCGACTTGTTCTGTAGGATGTTTTGGATGGCAGATGTGGAGGCCGTTCTAGAGAACACCCACAACTAACATTTTCTTCACTTAGAGCCTCAGTCAGGTTAGTCTGGTCAGACTGGGTGAGACAGGGCTGCTCAGCAAGCAGATAGATCAGGAGGCAGGGCTTCTAGTCCTGACCAGCACCGTCAGACTCTGGGCACATTGCTGTCCTCCAGAACACCAGTTAAATGAGGAAGCTGAAACCAGGTATGCTAAGAGGCCCTTCCCAGCCCCGACCTCCCCTGTCCTCAGGCCCCTCCGGCCCTGATATCCTCTGTTCTCAGGCCTCCCCGGCCCTGACATTCCCTGTTCTAAGGCCCCTCCCAGCTCTGATTTCCTCTGTTCTAAGATTCTGATCTCTGATTTCCATTGACGGAGAAGAATGGAATAGAAAGTTCACCCTGACACTAATCACTGACCTGAGATCTTTCTCATAAAAATGGTTCTTTAACCCCCTGTCCAACACTCATGGAGTTCATTGTTTTGAATCCCCACATAAGACTTTACATTTTTTTTTTTATTAATTCCTACCTTCTCAGAGTCACTGGATCTGAGGCCTGTCCTTTCCCCAAGCCCCATCTGGTGTAGTCCTGACCCCCTCCCCTGCCTGGCTTTGCCACCCCCCCCAGGTGTTACAAGTATGCTCTACACAGACCCCCAAGGACTTCCTCCACTTGTGACCTGACAGACTCCTGGAAGCAAAGCCAGACCCAGCTAGCGGAAAGATCCTCACATACTCAAGGGTAGGAAGACCTAAAGGGATTGTCCAGTCTGATCCTTCCTTTTACAAGGAAGAAAACTGAGGCTGAGAAGATGAAGGTCTTCCCCAAGGCCACTTGGTGGGTTAGTGATAGAGAGGAGCCAAACCCAGTGGTCCTTATTCCCAGCATCCCTAGCTTCTCAGTGCCTGGACTCCAGACCTTGCCCCACTGTTCCGTTCCTCAATTCCTTTCTCATTCTCTCCCACCTTTGCAAGGGACCACTTGGTGGAGACAGCCTCCCCTCCACTCCCCCCTGAGCCAGCCTTCCTGGGGCCTACATTCCAAGTGAGTGAGCTAGCCCACCACCATCCTGTTACCATGGTGACAAGTGCCAGGCCTAACCGGGCTGTCACGCGCCTCGGGTTAGCAAACGAGAGAGAGAGAGAGAGAGAGAGAGAGAGGAGAGAGAGAGAGAGAGAGAGAGAGAGAGGAGGAGAGAGGAGAGAGAGAGAGATGCATAACATCATGCCAGAGAGCCAGTGTTAAAATTGGAAACACACACACACACACACACACACACACACACACACACACACACCCTTTGGCAAAGGGAAAAACCTTCTACCAGGAAAAAAATTGATGCAAAGAGTGAAAGATATTGAGCAGCTCCTGACTGGGGTTGGGGGGATGGGGAAGAGAGAAGCCCAGTCAGGGGTATGTATCTACAACACTAGTCTGTCTGTCTGTCTAGCTGTAGAGACAGTATTAATGTATATAAAAAGTAGACATCCAAGGAGTTCACACAGGTCTATCCCACAATCTCTTGGTTAGACAGAATCTTGAAGGTAATTGTCCAACCCATACATGGACAGAATCTCCTCCATACCATGAAGACCAGTTATAGGGAAGTTACTATCTCCCCTTGAAGTCCATTTCTCTCCTGGACAAACATCCTATAGTAAAAAGAATCTCTCTCTCTCTCTCTCTCTCTCTCTCTCTCTCTCTCTCTCTCTCTCTCTCTCTCTCTCTCTCTCTCTCTCTCTCCTTCCTTCCTCTCCCCCTTTCCTTTCTTCCCTCCTTCTCCCCCATCTCTCTCTGTTTCTGTCTCTCTCTGTCTTTCTTTCTGTCTCTCTAGCTCTCTTTATCTCTCTCTTCTCCTTGTCTCTAGCTCTCTTCTGTCTCTGTTTCTCCCTGTCCCTTTCCTTCTCCCCTGTCTCTTTGTCTTTCTGTCTCTGTTGGGTCTGTATCACTCTCATCTCTGTCTCTGTCAGTCTATCTCTGTCTCACTTTGTCATTTTGTGTCTCTCTCTTCTGTCTCTGTCTTTCTCTCTCTCTCTCTTCTGTCTTTTTCTCTTCTCTTCCCCTGTCTCTGTCTTTCTTTCTCTCTGTCTCAGCCTTGCCTCACTGTCTCTCTGTCTTGGCCTTGCCTCTCTGTCTCTCAGACTCCCCCTCGTCTTTAGCTCCTGACTCTGCCCTCTGGAGCCCAGCAGAACAAATCCCCCCTTCCTCCAGGTCACAGTCCTTGGATCCTTGAAGACAGCCTCCCACCATCCAGCCCCATCCTTTCAGCTACTTACTACCTATATGACCCTAAACAAGTCCCTTCAGGATGGTTGTGCCTCAGTTTTCTCTCCTGTAAAATGAGAGGACCAGACTGGAGACCTCCAAGGTCTTTTTCAGCTCTTGGTTGATGGTCCCATGACCTGGGTCCCAGTCTGCATGATCTTGAGCAAGTCACATGCTCACTGGGCCTCAGTGGCTTCATGTGTAAAATGAGGCTTGGACTCAGTGGGGGCTAAGGTCTCCTCTAGCTCTAGATCTAAGATCCCATGAATAAGGTTTACAAAATGCTTCCCCTGTAAATCAGATTAATCTCCTTTTGAGCAAACTGAGACCATCAAGGGGGCAGTGCTTTGCCCATTGCCACCGAGATGGTAAATAGGAGAGCCTGCGATCTAGGTGTCTAGAGTCCCTGCCCTAGCCCCCAGCCCATTAGAACCACACACTGCTCATCCTAGCCTTTTCACTGCCTCTGAGTAGGGCTGACGCTCCACTGCCAGGGGCTGGGACCTATTTTTAGCTCCCCCCACCTGACTCAAAGAGAGCAGTCACACCACAGCCGAAAGGGGAAGGGGAGCATCTACGAAGCGGGGATGAGAGCGTGGCCTGGCTCCCCACTCCTTATTTGGGGAACTCCTGGCCCAGCCAAGGAGAGGCAGCTGGTTCCCAGCTGGGATGACGAGGTTGCCCTCCCTTCTTCTGGGAGAGCCAGCTGGGGGACAGTGGGAGGCCAGAGGAGGTATTGGCTGAGCCCAGAGGCAGGACCCCAGCCAAGGGCCAATGGTGCTGGGAGAGCCAGGCCACTACCCACCCCCACGCCCAGCGAGACCAGTCACGGGGACTGCTTTGGGTGAGAAGATGCCCTGAGATCATGTCAGGGCACTCGGTGGTGAAGCCAAGTGGAAATGATGTTCCCAGGCTCTAAGGCTTCTGACATTAGAATCACAGCCCGGTCTCAACAGATGTGGGGGAGAGAGGTTACCTTAGAGGAACAAGACATGACCCTCTTCGGGGAACACAGACCGAAACAATTGCACATGGCTTGGCCCATCACCCTGTGTTGCTCCTTACTCCAAGGTGATGCCTTGGATATTTCACTTTCTCTTTGGGCCTCAATTTCCTTTTCTGTAAAACGAAGTAAAGATGATATTATACATTATAGATTTAGAGCTGGGAGGGACTTCAAAGTCCAATCCTTTCATTTCCCAGGTAGGATCACAAAGTATGAAAGAATCATCCGAAGCACAATTCAAACCCAAGTCCTCCCAAATCTAAGTACAGCACCCTAGTGCTACGCTGCCTTGTGACAAGCCCCCTCCTCCCTTCTTCAGATCTCTAGTCCCTGCCCACTGTCTCTTCCTTTCCTTACCTGCCAAAGGAAATCCTTCTCTGCTGGCTCCCTTGATACCACTCTTTCCTACAGCTTTAGGACTTTACTTGTGGAAAAGTATTGGTTTGGATTCTGATCATGCCTGATGCTTGGTTACTCTGGGTAATTCACTTCTCCCTGGGTCTCACTTTCTATAGCTGTAAAAGGAAGGCATTGAATCGATGGTTTCTGAGACCTCTTTCTGGCCTAAACTAAGAATCCTGACTGCCCTCCCTCCTCTCACTTCTGTTTGTCAAGAACCTTGGCTTCCTGCAGGGATCAGCTGCAGGGCTACCTCCTATACAGTAAATGACTGTAGGCCTCATCTAGACTTCCCCTATCCTCAGTCATCTTCTATCAAAATTTCCCCCCCACCAGCTTCTTTTCATCTGTCAACAAATAGACCCAGGCCCCCCAATCCTAGAAAGTCTTTTCTTGAGTATCCAGCTACTGCCCCCCTTTCATAGAGTTTTAGAGTTGTACTGTCCTTTGGGGAGGGGTGGGGCATCTAGGCCACCTCAGGCCCCGGATACAATGTACTGGACATGCACTTCAGGTTTCTATTTGAGGGACCTCCAAAGAGGAAGAGCCCATTCTCTACCAAGGCAGCCCCCAGCCCATTTTAGGACCCTATCCATGGTTGAGAACTTCATCCTGATATCAAACAAAAACAAGTGGAGGGACACAAACAAAACATGTCTAATTCCTCTTCCCAGGGCTTGAAGAGTTACCAGGCTAAACACCCCCACTTCCTGATTCTCAAATGAGAGTCACCATCAGCATTGCCCTCCTCTGAGCTCTCTCACATAGGATCAATGTTCTTCCTCGAACTGCAGAGCCCATCTGATGCCTCTACTGCTCAGATGTCCATCCAGGCCAACCGCCTCTTTATTCCGGGGAGCTCAGCCTCTCCCGGGGCTGCCCGAGAATCCACTCATTAGCTATCCTGGCTGCCCCATCACATGGTTGACTCTACAGAGCTCAAGGGCCTCGAACTCCCTGATCTTCTTCAGAGAGACTGTTACCTAACCATGCTCCTGTCACTTGCTACTTGGGAAATTGATTTCTTGAACCTGTGTCAGACTTGACATTTATCTCTGTGGAATTTCATCTAGTCGATACAACCCAATCCTCCCTCCTGGGCAGACCTTGTTGAACACTGGCTCTCTCAGCCAAGGCACTAGTCAGTACCCCTCTTCCTAGCTCTAGGTCAGCTGGAAGACCTGTGCTTTAGGCCTCCTTTCCTTGTGGCTTGCTCTCTGACTCTGCCCTCATCACCTCGGGTCACCAAGGGTCTAAGCACCACATTCCACAGTTGTTGCTCTAACCTCTGCCTCAACAGCTCCCCTATACCCCCTAGTAGCTTTGACATTGTTGATAATCTCTTCTCCTTGGACCTCAGAGCCCCCACGCCCTCCTGGCTCACCTCCAGCCATCCAACTGACCCCCAATCCTCTTTCTAACCCCTCAGTGTGGGCTATTCTAACTCTATAACTTCTCTTGAGCCTGTTCCCTCCTCTCTTCATAGTATAGGACCTCATTTGAGGCAGTTAGGTGGTGCAGTAGATAGAGCAGGAGTTAGGAGGACCTGAGCTCAGATCTCACCTCAGACACTTGACACTCACTAGGTGTGTGACTTTGGGCAAGTCACTTAACCCCTGTTGCCTCATCCTGGGTCATCTCCAGTCATCCTGATGAATATCTGATCACTGGATTCAGATGGCTCTGGAGAAGTGAGGCTGGTGACCTGTACAGCCCTCCCTCACTCAAAACAAACTCAAGTTCAAGTCATGTCACCATTTCTCTGATGGCATGGTCTTCTTTGACAATGAAGGACAAACACACTAAGGACTTCATTACCATCTAAGGGAATGTTTCTAAGACCCACCTAGGAAGTCTCCCTCTCTTTTCTCCTCATCACTGACCTCTGTTGTTCTGACATCCCCTGTTCTCAGGCCCCTCCCAGCCCTGACATCCCCTGTTCTAAGCTCACTCCCAGTCTTCTTTGCTGCTGTGGCAGACCATCTGCTGCTTTTTGTCACCCCACAGGAGGGGGCTTCAAAGTTTTATCACTGTCCTTCACATATGGCTGGTTACACAGACGTGTTTTCCCACCTCCCAACTCTCTGCAACACTCGCAGAAGGTACTGGTCCCTCTCTGGGCCAGAGAAACTCACAGCTGTTCCCCTTCAATGGTCTCATTGTCCAGAGGGGCCCAGGCTCCTGGGACACAAAGGACTGAGCAGAAGGGACTGCCCTGAACAGAAACCAGCCAACCCTTCCCCCACACACACTCAGGAGCCAGAAAGGCCCCTGGAGAGCCTCAGCATCCCCCATTCCCATTACTAGAACTGCAGCCAAAGGGTCAGCCAGTCCCTCCCTCTGCCCAGCCTCCTAGGCTCCTGGCCCTGCCTGAGTAGCACTGTTTCCCAGCCTGCCAAGGTCCTACCTGAAGGCAATGGGATGGCTCATAGCCCCAGGACTTTTAGAGTGTTTCTCCAGCACTTTAGAGTGTTTTCCTCCACTCTTCTTTCACTTTACAGATAGAGAAACTGAGGTTCATTGAGGAAAGGGACTTTCACAAAGTCTCCCATTGGGTCAGCATCATAGCTGGGACCTGAGCCCAGGGCATTCTACTCCACCTTCAATGTTTTTCCCCCTGACTTCTGCTGGCTTCCATACAGGGCAGCCTTCTCTATCATGGACATGAAATGCTTCTCAAGGCCCCTTGTAAGGGGCCTCATTTCATCACAGGGCTGATGAAAGCACAAGCAGTAAGCCACTCATGTCATTAGTGTAATTTGACTCCAATCTTCTCCCTCCCCCCATTTCCATTTTCATTTCCATTTCTAAAACTCTTATGTTTACAAAGCACTTCCCTCACAGTCCACTGTATTATTATCCCAGGGAGATTAGAGAGGTTACGCAGGCTTGCCCACCTTTATACAGCTAGCAAGTCTTCTGGCTACAAGTCCAGGGGATGTAGAGCTGAAAAGGACCTCAGAGGCCATCAAGTTCAATTCCCTTATTTTACAGAGGAGGAAATTCAGGTTAAGTGACTTGCATAAGGTCACATAGGCAGCAAGTAGGAGCGGGGTCTGACTCCAAAGCCAATGTCCTTCCCACTTGGATCATTTATTTCTTATTCTCCTACTCCATTGGATCAGATCTTCTCGGTCCCTAACAAAGGGTCCTCCACCTAGTAAATGTCCATAAATATTTGCTGAGTGGATGAGCTCAGCACTGTGCTAGCTACATTGGGTGAGATGGAAAAACTGGTCTCCAGAGTTTTTGTCTCGTTCAAAAGACAATATTTACATACCAGACAGCAGGCACTGGCCTCTCTGCTATTCCTCAAACACAGCTCTCTGTCTTCCAACTCCATTTATTTTCTCTGCCTCTCCTCATGCCTGGAATGCTCTACCTCCTCATCTCTGGCTTCCCCAGCTTCTTACAAGTTCCAGCTAAAGTCTCACCTTCTACAGGAAGCCTTTCTCCATCCTCCTTCCCTGTGTGGGTTATCTCTAAACTTAGCTGGTCTATATCATGGTTTTATAAAGCTGTTTGCATTAGAGGTACGGTCCTTGAGGGCAGGGGCTATTCGTTGGTTTGTTTTGTGGTTTATTTGGTTTTTGGGGGATTCCTTCTGAATTCCCAGAGCTCAGCACAATGCCTGGCAAAATTAATAAATAAATGTCTATTGACTGGTGACTCATTGGGACAACTATAAGACTTCGTGAGATGTCAGTTGTAAGAAACTAGAGACTCAAAAACTGGGTTCAAATATTACCCCAGGGCTTGACTAGTGGCGTAATCCACTCTCAGCCTTAATTTCTTAGGGGCTCACATTAAATGGTCTCTAAGGTCCCTCCTTGCTCTGATGCTCACTAAGCTCTTTCCCAACTGGGTCATTTTATGTATGTATGTCTTTCTACAGCCCTGCACTTGGTACAGAAGGGGTTTCGGTTCCATCCTAGGCCCCCTCAGATTCCAAGACAAGGTCAATAAATGATCTTCCTCAAAGACAGGATGAGGAGTAAGCTCCACCCACTACCTCCAAGGAATGGACCAGAGAACACAGGTATTGCTGAGGAGCCAAGTGTCAGACATTGATGCCCCAAGGGGGTTCTGATTGGAGCGCCTCCTCAAATTCACCTAGAAGACCCAGATGTCAGTAATATCAACTAAGCAGTATTCTCTAACAGACAATACTGTCATGGGGAGAAGGGGGCAAGGGGAAATTGGACAGTGAATCTGGAGAGCAGAGAGTCACCCACTGAAGCCAAGGGTGCCCTGTAGTACAGAGCAGGGAGCAGTGGATTAAGGCAGAGGATTTCCCATTCCAGCCTGGCCTTGTCTCAATCCTCCTCCTCTTTGACCTTTCTGTAGCTTCTGATACTGGTGATCACTCTTTCCTCCTTGATACTTTCTTCTCTCTAGGTTTTCAGCCCTCTCCCCTTCCTGGTTCTCCTCTTGCCTCTCTGACTGCTCCTCGGTCTCCTTATCCAGCTGAGGCTGATAGTGTCTCACAGGATTGTCCTGGGCCCCCCTCTCTTGACTTCTCCCTCTACACTATTTGGCTTGGTGATCTCATCAGCTTCTGCAGATTTAATTATCATTTCTATGCTGACAATTCTAGATCTACCTAACCTGCCCTAACCTGTCTGCAGATAAGTCTGCTTTCCTCCAACCCATCCTCCATTCAGTCACCAAAGTGATTTTCCAAAATCTCCAGTCTAACCATGTCAGGACAGCTAGGCAGAGTGATAGAACATTGGGCCTGAGATCAGAAAGATTCCTCTTCCTGAGTTCAGATCTGGCCTCAGACCTGTGTGACCTTGGGCAAGTCACTTCACCCTGTTTATCTCAGTTTCCTCATCTGTAAAATATGCTAGAAAAAGAAATGGTAAACCACTCCAGTATCTCTCCCAAGAAAACTCCAAATGGAGTCACAGGGTCCGACATGACTGCAACAACCAAACCACCACCATCACCACAACATCACCTCCTTACTCAGTAAACTCCAATGCTTCCTATCACATCCAGGAGCAAATACAAAAGCCTCCATGTGGCATTCGAGATCCTTCATGTCCTCCTACCTTTGCAGTCTTCCTACACCCCACTCTCCACCAGGTGGCCTTCCATCCAGTGATGCTGGCCTCCTGGCTGGTCTAGAACGCACCAGACACTCCATCTCTCAGCTCCAGTCACTCTCCCCCTCTTCCTCTTCACCTACTGGTGCCCCGGCTTCTTTTAAGTCCCAACTAAAATCCCACATCTACTGGAAGCCTTTTCAACCACCTCTTAATTCCAGTGCCTTCCCTCTCTCATTTATTTCCTATTTATCCTCCATATAGATTGTTTGCATATTGTCTTCTCAATCGGATTATAAGCTCCTTGAGGGCAGGCACTACCTTTTGCGCCTTTCTTTTTTAATTCCCAGTGCTCAACATCGTGCCTGGCCCATAGTAAGTATTTAATAGATGTTTGTTGACTATGTGACCTTGAACAAAAAGTTGAGCCTCTCTGGGTTTTAGCTCATCTATAAAATGCCTCTTACGTCCCTTGAGATCATTTCCAACTCGAACCCTATGACCCACGGTAGTCACATGAACGGAATTGTCTCTAGAAGAGAGAAGAGAAATTCATCCATAAAGTCTGAGAAACATCTGCTTCTCTTGGCTCCGATTCCAAGCTGTCCCTGGTCCCTGACCTGACATGACCCCAAGCAACACAAAGGCCCAAGCTCCACCTGGCTTTCAGGCCAAACGTGGCCTTCATCAGGAGTTAACCCATGGGCTCTTCTCTCAGCCAAGGCATGATGGTAGTGAGTGGCAGCGGTGCCCATGGACCCCAGGCACTTGACTATTGGCCCAGTAGCTACATCCAGCAACCAGCTCCTAAAGCACAGGTTGGACCATGGCTGTCACTCCCCTACTCAAGCAGCTCATTGCGTCCCCATGCCCTCCAGGAGACTCTTTCTCACCAACACCATGTACTAAGTAACTGGGAGGATAAGAGGGATCCCCCAATACTCTTTCCAAAAGCTAGAGTCAACATTCATTCTGCCCTCCAACCTGAAGCTCTCCAAATAGGCTTAGCTACAGCCACCACCTCTCTTTCTCCCTCCCTTCCTCCCTTTCTCTCTCACTCTCTCTCTCTCTCTCTCTCTCTCTCTCTCTCTCTCTCTCTCTCTCTCTCGCCCCCTTTGTCTCTGTCTCACTCCCTCTTTGTCTCTGTCTCTCTCTCTCTCTCTCTGACTCTCTTTCTCTCTGGAAGTCATTTTGATTTCCAGCTGTGCCCCACCCTGGGACTTTGAACTTCATTCATCTTGGACCAGATATGCTCATTGATGGAGCCACCAGTGAGTGTGAAAGAAAGGTCAACGTCTGGGGAGGGCTGGACTCTCCATTGTTGGCTAAGTCAGATTCTGGCTGGGCTCAGGATTGTTGAGTCCCAGAAAAGAGAGAGAGACAGATTGAAAGACAAAGAGAGAGAGACAGAAGAACAAGACTTTCCCCAGAGCCCCACCTGGGAATTCTTGTACCTGAGGCAAATTTTGTCGGGGTAGGGGACAGAAGCAGACAGAGAGAACAGTTAGCAGATACACAGAGTTAGGGGGGAAAGAGCATCCTAGTAAAAAGCCCAGAAAATCAAATCAAGTCTGAGAATCATTCCCCCTCCCATATCCACACCTGAGAGCAAAGTCCTGTTTGCTCCAACCAGATATAAACCCCAGTGCTGACATACAGGGTAGACTAGAAGGAGAAGCAGATTTGAGGTTAGACAATGTAGGATAATAGCCAGTTAGCATTTATAGAGTGCCTACTGTGGGCCAGGCCTTGTGCTGAGTACTTGACAAATACTAACTCTTTGGAAACTCCCTAGCTGTGAGGTAGGGCTATTATTGATGCCCATTTTACAGCTGAGGAAACTGAAGCAGACAGTGATGAAGTGACTTGCCCACGGTCACCCACCTAGTCAGTTTCTGAGACTGGATTTGAACTCAGGCCTTCCTGATTCCAGGCTCAGTGCTTTCTTCTCCTAGCTACCTAGGGATGGGAGCCTGGCTCTGACAATTACTAGCTGGGCAAATCATTATACCTCTGTGTCTGTTTCATAGCCTTTGAAATGGAAACAAAGGCAGAAAGCAATTTGGAGCACCCAGAAAGTTACTAACCTGTGCATATCTTTTAAACCCATAACACAACAGCAACTACTTCTACTACTACTACCACCACTACTACTACCACTACTGCTGCTGCTACTACCACTACCACTACCATTACTAATACTACTACAGAGATACCACTACATAGTCCAAAGAGATAGAGGAAACAGGAAAAGGATCTATATATATAAAAATATTTATAGTAACTGTTTTGAAAGTAGCCAAAAATTGGAAACTGAGAGACTGTCCTCCTACTGGGAAATAGCTGAGCAAATTAAAGTATGTGAATATGGTGGAATACTTGTATTCCACAAGAAATGATGAAATGGACAATTTCAGAGGAAATTAGGAAGACCTCCATAAACTGATGCAAAGCGAAGGGAGCAGAACCCAAAAAGCTAAGTACACCATGATAACATCTGGGCAGCTACTTGGCACCATAGTGCAGAGGGTTGGGACTGGAGTCAGGAATATTCCTCTTCCTGAGTTCAAATCTGGCCTCAGACACTTCCTAGCTCTCTGACCCTAGGCAAGTCATTTTACCCTGTTTGCTTCAGTTTCCTCATCTGTAAAATGAGCTAGAGAAGGAAATCACAAATCACTGCAGTGTTTTTGCCAAGAAAACTCCAAATGGGGTCACAAAGAGTTAAACATGACAGAAATGACCAAACAACAACATCTTTGAGAAAAACAACTTAGATTTCAGATCTCTGATCAATGAAATGAGAAACCGCAAGCATGCACAGTAGAATGGAAATGGAACATGCCTCTCACCTCCTGACAGAGGCAATGAACCTGAGATGCAGAAAGAGACGTGTGTTTTTGGACATGGCTGATGTGGGAATTTGTACACAGCTATGTATGGAGGGACTTGATTTGGGGATTTTCTAATTAAATTTCATTTGCTTAAGGAAGGAGGTGGGAGGTCGAGATTAAGTTTTAAAATACTTGATACCTGAAAAATATAAAAACATTAAAAAAAGGACTAGGACACAATCTGCCCTGCCCTGCCCGATTCAATTCAATTCACTGTATTAATAGCAGTGATATCAATAATGATGATTTATAAAGCCTCTTTGTAAACCCTAAAGTGTTTTACATACCAGATTTCATTTGATCCAATGAGATAATGGATATTAAGTGCTTTGTAAACCTTAAGGTGCTATGTCAATGTCAGCTATGATTATTGCCACTCTGGAAAGTCGTGTGGAGGAGGGAATGAGATGGGGCAGGGCCAAGGTGGGGGAAGAGGTGGAAAAGGCTCTCAGCCTTCCCTCCCTCCTTCTCTCCACCTACCCCCTACCCACTCTGCTCTCTAAAGGGGAAGAAACTGTGTTATCTTAACTTTATTTTGGCATAGTAAGTGGAGAATTGGTCCTAAAGTCAGTCAATAAATATCTACTTGGCACCTACTATGTTCCAGGCACTGGGCTAAGAGCTGTAGATCCAGGCAAAAGCCAATCCCTGCTCCCAAGGATGTCACCCTCTAACAGAGGAGAAAACATGCAAATAACCCTAGACAAAAGAAGGATAGGATAATCGATAGGGGGAAGGCTCTGGAAGTAAGAGAGACTGAGGAAGGCTTCCTGTAGAAATGAGTTTAATTAGGTCTTAAAGAAAGCCAGGGATGCCTGGAGACAGAGAGAAAGAGGGACAGTCAGGGAAAATGCCCAGAGCTGGAAGGGGAAAGGACATTCCAGGAACAGTGAGGAGGTGAGTGATGAACGGAAAAGTAAGTGGAGGCAGCCAGGAGTATGTGAACTCCAAGTAAAGGATTCTACTTTTAATAGGGAGACACTGGGGGTTACTGAGCAGGGGCGTTGCAGGGTCACACCTGCAATTTAGGAAGATCACTTTGACAGGTAAATAAAGGATACACTGGGGTGGGGGTGGGAGTGGGGGAGATTGGTGGCGGGAAGACCCAGATTCAGTTCCCACTTGTGACTGTGAGACGCTGACCAAGTCATAGCTTCTCATGGGCTCTTTAAAACAAATCTGCAGAAAAGGCATAGTCCTACATTGACTAGAGGAAGGGTTCTCATCAGGAAGCTTCCTACGTCAATGAAATCACAGATGTAGCCCCAATTAGTGCCCTGCCTCAGAAATCACCTTCTAATTATTCTGTGATTATATCTTATTAGTAGTAGCATGCTTATTTTACTTATAAAGTATATATTATTTATGTTATATATAGTAGATCATATATTATTATTAAATAGTTTATATTCTAATATATTATGTTATTACTTATATTAATTAGTAGTCGTTGTATCTTGTAATTCAAGTTATCTCTTGTCTGCACTGACTTTTTTGAATTTTGTCTCTTAATTAGACAGTTAGCTCCTTGAGGGCAGGAATTCTGGGTGCTTTTTCCTTTTTCTTCCTTTGCATCCTTAGTACTTAGCATTGTGCCTGGTGCCCAGTAGGACTTACTAAATGTTTGTGGGCTATTTTGCTCTTTATTCTTAGACAGGAATTTGTTGTCTCTTCCCATAAAATGTGAACTCCTTGAGGGCAGGGATGAATTCCTTTATATTTTTGTATCCCCTGACACTAGCATAACCCATCAGCAGAGGGAGGGCTTACATCACAGAGACATACATGGGGTTTTCTACTTCCCTGTTCTAAATTCCTTACCCTTCCTTTTCTAACCCCTTCTCACTCTGTTCTTCTCCCCTCTCCCTTTTCTCTTCTTCCCCTCTCTCTTTTCACTTTCTTCTCAAAGACTCACCCCTCCCACAAAAGAACCATCCTCACCGACAAGCCAGTGGGAGCATCCATTAAACGGCTGTGGTGAGCCAGGCACCTTGAGAGGCATGGGAGATACACAACAAAGTGCAACCTCCTGCCCTCCCGACCTTACGGGTCTGGGGGGGTGGGAAGAGCTCCTTCCTATAGAAGTATATCCAAAGCACCTAATAAAGACATAATTAAGCAAAACAGATTAACTCATTGGCCATGCCTAAGGACATTTCTCTACCAGGGAAATGAAAGAGGAGGAGGGGATGGAAAAGGAGAGGTGGACTTGGATTTGGAGGTGGAAAGGAACCTTAGGTGGGGCTGAGCTTCCAGGGTCCCCTTAGAATTAGAATGAGCTCTCCTCATTCACTTTTCATCTTTACTACAGACTCAAGCCCAGTCACTTTCCCTGTCTGGCCTCAGTTTCCTTACCTGTAAAACAAGAGGACTGGTTCCCCTCTTCCTTCTTTTCTTTCCCTTCCACTCATTCCCTCCTCCCCTCTCCTTTTCTTTTTCTCCCCTATTCTCTCCTTCTCTCCCGGTCTCTTCCCTTCTTTTCAACCCTTTCCTTTCTCCCCACCTCTCCCCTGACTCCTTTCTTTCTCTCTTCCCCCACCCTCTCCAAGAAAGGCAGGCCTGGCTCAGTGGGAGGGGGGCAGGAGAGCTGGCTGGTGACAGGCACGTGCCACAGGGCTAAGGCTGGTGCCCCCGTTGTGTCCCAGCCCACCCACCAGCAGCACCACCCTCTCAGACAAAGCCTCTCAGGTGTCAAAACCCCCAAGGGCCGTGCCTCAGTTATCCACATTAATTTACACCCTGGAGACCCTGGAAATATTAACAAGATGGATGGAGTATTTTTAGAATATTAGGGGACTGAAAGGAACTGAGTGTCTGGCCTCATTAAAAATCTTCAGTCTCACTCAGCTGTCAAATTTTTAAGGCTGTTGACGGATGCTGCCTCTGGGTCCCCATGGCAACCAGATGCATTACCTCGAGATGGCGGCCCGCTCACCATCACCCTGCAAGTGACCCACTTCTGGGCCAGGGGAGCAGAGGCTGGGGGAGGGGCTTTTTTAAAAAGCACCTTAAAAGTCAAATATATCGTTTGTCATCATCACAGGCTCTGTTCTGGGGCTAATAACCCACAAGGTGGAAAGGAGAACCTGCCAGGAAGATGAGAAGGTTCACAGGAGAGGAAAATGGGGGGAAAGAACAGAGGGAGTGAGAGAAAATGAGAGGATGGAGAGACATACATGGGGAGAAAAGAAAGGAAGGAAAGTACCACCAGAAAAAGAAAAGAAGGGGAAAGGGAAATGGGAGTAAGAGAGGACAAGAGAGAAGGGGAAGATAGAGAAAGAATGCAAAGAGGAGGGAGTGGAGGCAGAAAAGGAAAGAGGGACAAGAGAGAGAGGAGGTAAGAGAGACAAGGAAAAGAGAGGGGAGAGATGGAGAGAGAGAGAGAGAAAGGGAAAGAAGGAAGAAAGAAAAAGAAGAGAGAGGGGTAAAAAAAGAAAGGGAAGGCCATGCCCATTCCACTTTCTGCACTCCTGACCCCCTGGTACATTTCCACAGCCCCAGAGCAGGGCAGCCCATCAGCCTTCTGAAGTCACAAGCTGTTAGCAAAGGAAAGAAAGTTGGCTCTCTGATTATCTGCCCAGGTGGAAACTATAGTAGGCAAAGAAAAGGGGCAGGCAGGGGCAAAGGAGAGCTTCAGGGGCTGGGCACAAGGAGTCTTCTGCCTCCCCAGCCAGGTCCTTGGCCTCCCAGTATCTGCCACAGATCCCTGCCACCTGGGAAATCGCCAGTCAGAATATTATCCATGCCATCTAGCCTGAAAACCTCCCTAGGCTGCCATCCAGGCTCCACCTCTTTCCTCTCTGTAAGAAACCACTGCACCTGGTCGGAGCATGCTTCTTTTGGAAGTCTAAACCCATCACTAAAACAGGGTCCTGGATCCTACCCCCGGTACTTTGGCTCCATAGGGAAGACCCTTCCCCTATCTGGGCCCACACGTCCTCCTCTCTAAGATGAGAGGGTTGGACTCATGATCATAGGACCATAGTCTGAAAGCAAGGTTGGGATCTTAGAGACATCTAGAAAACAGGCCCAGAGAGGTCAAGGTCACATAGAGAGGGGAGGGAGGTAACTAAGTTTTTACTGTGTGTCAAGTACTATGTTAAGCACCTTTCAAATATTATCTCATTTAAGCCCCATAACAAACCTGAGAGGTGGGTGCTCCCCATCTTCAGCTGAAGAAACTGAGGTAGAGAACAGTTAAGTGACTCATCCAAAGTCACACAATTAGCAAGTGTCTGAGGCTGAATTTGAACCCAATCTTCCAGACTTCACACCCAGTATTCTATCCACTGTAACACCTAGCTGCCTTACCCAGGCAGTAAGTGACAGGGTCAGGAGTTGAACCTACATCTGACTCCAAAGACAACCCTTCTCAGGGTTACATCCCTTCTGTCTATAACATTCTGTGTGCATTTTCTATGTTCTAGCATTCTTCCAGTTCTGGTAAATTACATCCCAAGCTCCCTTTCAGAATATCATGTTGTAAGGTACTTTCTGTGACTGACCCTGGGAAAGAGAACAAAGGATGTAGGGGACATCTAAGGACCTGTTGGGACCCCCACCCTACCCATGTTCCCCTCCCCCTCCCCCTCCCAAAATTCTAAGCCTGACAGGGTGGAGTCTCACCCAAAGCTGAAGACAGGGTCCTCCCCTAGAGGACTTTACAATCCAGCCAGGGAGACCAAGTCAGCACACATAGAAAGAGTCCTGAGGTGCAATACCAAATACAGAATTAATTAGCAGTTTGGGCCATCCCGACTAGCACTCAGTATACAAAAAAGGTGATTGAAATGGAGTCAGAGGGGTACCTGAAAGACTATCTTTACAGAGGAGGAAACTGAGGCACAGAAAGGTCAATCAACTCACCCAGGGTCACACTACTGGCAAGATTTGAACTCCAAGTCCTGGGCCCTTTCATCTAAAGAGCAGAAGCAAGCAAGGAAGACTTCCTGGAGGATGCAGGGGGTCCAAGCAAGTGGATCCTAAGACAGATCCTGAGAAGATCCCTTGGTCCGTCTGTGCAATAAATAGCAGCCTCCATCCCCACTCATCACTGGTCTGAATGGTCAGGGGCAGAAGCCAAGGATTGGAACTGGGGTGGAGGGGGGAGGGGGTTGGAGGCCTGACTTTCAGGCCATAAGTATGTCCCTGGTCAAAAGATCTTCTGAACCAACTCCAGGGCTCTGAGGACAAGCTATATGAGGCGGGGCTAAACGGCTCAACAAGTGTGCATGCACACACACACACACACACATATGCACACACATACACGCACGCACACACACATACACACATGCACACGCATACACACACATACACACATGCACATACACATACACACACATACACAGCTGTAAGATTAGGGCTGGAAAGGCCCTTAGAGATGACCAAGACCAGCCCATTTTCCAGATGAGGAAACTGAGGCTCTGAGAATTCAGGTCATTTTGTACAAGGTCACCCCAGTCATAAGCAGAGAAGTTAAAACTTAAACCCACGTCCCCTGGCTCCCAGCCTAGGCCTCTTTCCACTGACATGGGGCCATTCAGAAACGCCTGAGACAGCCTTCAAGAACCTGAGGGAACTCTGAGCACAGGTGTGAAGAGAAAGTCACCTTCTAACCCACCTGGTGCCACCGCTTCTGAGCTCACCAATCCGGGGAGAACAGGGACCCTAGCCTGGGCCCCCACTCCAGAGCCAGACCATACAGCAAAGTCACAGACAAAGAACCACAAAGGTGTTCTGGCTTTGGGAGGGGCCTCAGCTGGCCTGACTCCTCTCCGCCCCCCAGATCAAAGGCTCATCCAGATGTACAGATCACCTATGACAGCCTAGCCCCTCCCTCTGGGGAAGTTCTAGTCTGCCTTCCTGCTGGCCTGATCCTCTCCCAGGAAGAAGGTGGGAGGGGAGTGTTCAAACATCCCGGCATCAGGGTTGAAATGAGAGCCCTAGAATCTGAGTCAGAGCTGTAGCTTGGAGACCACACTCCAAAACTTGCTAGTTGGGTGACAGGGGGCAACACTTCACTGCTATGGGCTTCAGTTTCCTACTCTATAAAATGGTGTAATAACAACTTGCACACTTTGCCTGGAAAGGCTGTTGTGAGGAAAGCACTAGAGAAATGGGGGCTAGATGGGAATGAGGAGGACGTCACCCAGGCCAGAGATCTTTTTATCTTTAGCCACTTTTAACCATTTTCATAAGCTTGGCTCCAAACAAGAACTATGAGAAGACACTTTCTCTTGCTTCTTTGCAGAGGTGGGGGATTATGGGTCTGGAACACAGCAAACAACTCAGATTATTTCAATATGTGGGTTTGGTTGGCTGAACTGTTTTCTTCCTTCTTTTTCTGTCTTTGTTTTAAGATCAAATGATAAAACACTTTATAACCCTTAAAGTCTTATTATTATGAGGAACAGCTCCCTGGGAGAGGAAAGAAAAATACGGTGAAAAGTGTCAGTGAGGTAAAAACAATGTCTCCAAATTTTCTTGTAAAGCTGAATGAAGTTTTTGTACGATTGCTCTTTTGGACTAGAGGTGAGGGGATTTGGAGGGCCCTCCTGCTTTAACGCTCACCCCAGTGAGCTCAATTCAGGGGCTGGTTGGATCGCTGACCCGGGACACACAAGCCCTGATCCAAATATGGCACACGGATCCCTTGGGTGACTCTGGGCAAGTCATTTCTCCCCTCCCACCTCAGTTTCATCCTCTGTAAAATGGGGATAATAACAAAGTCATTATAAACTTCTGATGAAATAATGTATGCAAAGCTCTTTGTCAGAAATTGAAAGCCACTGTTATTATCCACCGAACCACAAAATATCTAGTTGGAGGGACCCCAGTGGCCATGTATAACAGTTACTATTACTAATTAGAACTTAAATCCAGATCTCCCGACTCAAGCCCTTCCCTTCTCCCAGGGAGGGGCTTTTTCTACTCTGTACCATCTCATCTGTCCCAGTGCCGACAGGCAGGAAAGAGGCCTTTGGAGGTTGGGGGAAGGGAGAAAAGGGGATGCAGGAGGCTTCTGGCCCAGGACCCTGGCCAGGAACCAGCCTGGCAGGACGTACTGTTCCCTAGAGTTCTATGAGCCAATAAGATCCAGAGAAGAGGGAGGTCACTGTTCCCCAGCAACTACCCTGGGGTCAGCCTAGGCCAAGGAGAGAGGAACAGGCAGTCATGGGAGACCAGGGCCTGATGCCTGATGAAGAAAGTAGCTACCCATCTCTCCTCAAGTCTGGGTTCACTGAATTCTTCCAGTCATCCTGCGTGTGTCCAGTCAGGGGCCAGGGCCAGGCAGAACTGAAAAATGGGCAAGCTGGAAGGGGCATCCAGGGTCAGCTAAGCCATCGAGCCATTTTGGGTGAGGCAAGGGCAGGGTGTTTCCTCCAAGTCACAGAGAGAGCAAACAGCACAGCTGGAGACCACCACCCTGCCGGCTGGGGTACCCTCCCAAGCAGTCATCTAACAAAAACGTAGTCAATGCCTTGCCTGTGCTGGGCACCTGGCTAAGGGAAGGTAAAGCCCTTGAGGACTTATAGTCTGTTTGGGCAAATCATCACATACTCATGTAAGTCTGTACCAAATACACAGAAAACACTGGATGTTGTCTCCTTCAGACTGTGGCTTCCTAGGGGGTTGGGAGGGTGTCTTGGTCTTTCTTTGTATCCCCAGAACTTAGTTCAGCACAGGGCACATAATCAATGTTTGGTGACTGACTCATTGTGAAGGGATCTCAGAGCTCATTCAATCCAACCATGTTCCCTTCAGAGGTGACCCAAGGGTCCATGGCAGGCCTGAGTTCTGAACCACCATGTTTTTAAGAAATTTAGGACTTGAGGAAGAGGAAAAGAGCAGGTCTTGAACCCCCGGAAAGAGAGAGAATGAGCAGGGGCCAGGACACTGCAGCCACTGAGAGCTGAGCCAAGGAGGAAAAGAGCCCAGGTCTGACAGCATCATTGAGCACCCACAGCCCCTTTGACCTCCAAGAGAGTTGGCAACCCTGCTTGGCATCTACAACTCCCCCTCATAACTCGACTCTCCCTCCCTCTCCAGTCTTCTTACATCTTACACACACACACACACACACACACACACACACACACACACACACACACATACACACACACACACATATATATATACACCCATATATATGCACACACACATTCATCCCTCCACCCATCCCTCTATGTATCTATTATCCATCTAACTCTTTCTCCCCATATATACATACATATATATATACACATTCCTATAAACACATATTATCCATCTACCAATCTCTCCATCCCCCATATGTTTATTTCTCCCTCCCTCCCTCTCCCCTTTCTCTCCCACCTCTCTCTTTCCCATTTCTTTCTCCCTCCCCCGCTCTCTCTTCTTATTCCCCTCCCCCCCATCTCCCCAGTGCAATGATCCCAACCTCTTTGCTCTTTCTCTCCCAGGATGTTCCATCTCCAGACTCCATGTACGTCCCTAGCTGCTCCCCCTCCTCTTGCTGGCTTCCTTCAGGTCTCAGCTCAAATCCCCCCCTCACATGAAGCCTTTCCCAATTCTTTTCAGTTCTAGTGCCTTTCTTCTAATGATTATTTCCAATTTCTCACATATATATCTTGCTTATATATAGTCATTTTCACTCTGTCTTCCTCATTAGATTGTGAGCTTGTCAAAAGCAGAGACTGTTTTTACCTTTCTTTATATCCCCTGCACTTGGCACAGTTCTTGGCACATAGTAGGTGCTTAATTAATATTTAGTGACTGACTTGACTGTGTGAAATTAGGAAAGGGAGGTGTGCAAGGAGCATCGGGGAGTATGGAATATTCTGACTGCTCCTCCAATGCCAGGGAGGCAGGGAAGGCGTGCAGGTGGAGCCATCAGGGAAGAGGAGGGTCGTTGGTGGTTATGAGGAGCCAAGCCTTAGCAGAGGCCAGGGAAGGAGGTACAGGATAAAGGTGAGTTTGGTCACCATGGCTCCCAGTTCCAGAGGGCATGTTGGGATGGGCAGATATGGCCAGTGAGGGAAATAAACAAAGCAGGACTGAGAAAGAGGAGGAGATATCAGGAGGAAGGGTTTGGATATGATTTTCTCCTATATGACAGGTAAGTGATTAGTACAGGAGAAAATTTGGAGCTTTCTGAAGATTGTAAACAGATTTACATGAAAGGAGGGACTGTTTTGCCCCGCTGGAGAGCCCAGAAAAATCACTGACATTGAGGCACAAGCAGCCCTTGCCCAGGGCCTCCCTGAGGCCACTAGGCTCACCCAGACTGGGTTCAGCCTTGGGGGCCTGACTCTCAGCAGGGCTCGCTGACTCCACCCCAGAGTTTTATTCTTGGGAAATTTCAAAAAAATAAGATAAAATTTAGGATATGGCTTATGTCTCAGTTTCTCTAGACAGGGTTTCTTATTCTTACTTTACAGAAACCGAACTGAGGCCCAGAGCGGCCCCCAAGGGACTTGCTCGAATTAGATACCATATCTAATGGAGCGCATTTCAAAGCCCCCAAAAGGGTCAGGTATTTCCCTTTCTCACCTCCCACACATTCCTCAACACCTGGCGATCTGGCTTCTGTTCCCATCACTCGACGAAACCTTCTGCAAGTCCCCAGCGACCCCTTTGTGGCTACAATGGTCTTTTCCCGGGCCTCATCCCTCTGAACCTCTTCACAGCACTTGGCTGTTGACCATCTGCTCCTCCAGGCAATCCTCCTCTCTCTGGGTTTTCAGGACACTATTCTCTCCTGATTCTCATCCTACCTATCCAACCACTCCATCTTGGTCTCCTTTTCAGGTCCAAAATCCATGACATTTTTTGGTGATGGTAATCTAGGCCATATTTTGTCTCAATTCTTACCTAGCCCTTAGTCATTGAATGAATGTTGCCTTAGACAAACTGAGGGCTGGGAAAGACCTTAATTTAGAAAGGCCAAGGTCCCCCACTGCATCCCAGGCCATCACCAGTCATCTTGACTTATGTCTTGCCACTGGAGGAGAGAGGGAAGCAGTCAGGCAGCTCTAGTTCACTTAAATCCAACTAATGGGCAAGCCAAGACATCACCCTCAAAGAACAACAATGATGCCTGTCCTGACCTACCACGTGCAGAGTGTGCCTCAGGGCTAATCGTTGGAGCCTTCTTTTCTCCATGATCCTATTAGCCTCCAGGGATTCAGCCATCTTCTTTACAAAGATGATTCCAAAATCACCCTCCCCACCTCAGCCTTCTCTGTTCCACAACTCCAACTGTCTAGAGTATGCTTCCCTCTGGATGTCCCATCTCAACTTTGGCATGTTCAAAATGGAGCTCATTACCTTTCCCACTGAACCCACTCCTTCTCCAAACTTCCCTGTTTCTGCTGAGGGCATCATCCTCTTGTGAATAATGAAGGTTTGCCATCTGGGGGTCTCTCCCAATTCTTTCTTCTCTTATACCCCTATATCCAATCAGCAATCAAGGCTTGTTCTTTTTTCTTAACATCTCTCTCATTCATCCTCTTCTTTCTATTCACACTATAACAACCTACTTTGGACCTTTATCATCTCTCCTCTGGCCCACAGCCACCACCTTCTAATGGGTCTCTCTGCTTCAAGTTTCTGTTATCCATCCTCCACACAAGTGGGAAAATGATATTAAGTCATGAGCCAGATCCTATCACTCCTCTGCTTAAGAAGTGGCACCCTGGGGCAGCTGGTGGCACTATAGTAGAGCACTGGCCCTGTAGTCAGGAAGACCTGAGTGCAAATTCAACTTCAGACACTTACTAGTGGTGTGTCATTTAACCTCTGTCTTCCTCAGTTTTCTCAACTGTAAAATGGGAATAATAAATAATAGCACCCACTTCCTAGGGTTATTGTTAGGATGGGATGACATGATATTTGTAAAGCACTTTGTGACCCTTGAAGCATTATATACATGCCATCATTACTCTAACACCTTTTGGATCTTGTCACATTCTATGGTAAATTGAGACAAAATGGTTTATACTGGGAGTACTGGTGCCCAAGTCTCATCTCCCTTACTAGACTGTGGATCTATTAAGAAGGAGACTTGAGTTTTCACCCTCATTGGCTATGGGACCATCTAAGCCACTGCATTAGACTGTGAGATCCCTGAGGGCAGGGACCATCATCGTTCTGGACATTCTTTGCACCCTCAGCATTTAGCCCAGTGCCCACACATAGGAAGTGTTTGGTGATTGACTGATTTTCCCCAAGAGCAAACTGAAGTCCAGAAAGTGACTCATCCAAAATCACAGAGCAAGTGTTAGAGGCCTTTTTACTTGGACCCAGATCTTACATAGGAGCCCAGATTCAGAACCAGATGAGATCTTAGGGGGTCATCATTTTACAGACAAGTAAACCAAGACCCAGACAAGTTAAGTGACTTGGTCCAGGTTCCCCAGTTGGTAAGGATCTGAGGTAGGATTCAAACCCCAGTCCACTTGCCTCCAAGTTCAGGATCCTACTCGTTGTCCCTCTCTCCTAATGATCCCTACTAGGCTGGCAGCACCAGACCTGCACTTTCCTCCTTAATCTTTTGACTCTGACTGTCATTCCCTGCTCTGAATCATAGTTTCCTTTTCCGTAAAATGGGAATGATCCACCTAAGGATCATTTCTAGGAAAGAATTTCATAAGCTCTAAAGTGCTGGATTAACATCAGCTAGAAGCTCTGAGTGTGAAGGGTGCTAAGTGTTGGGTGCTGGGAAGGGGTTGGGGGAAGGATGAGGAAGGGGAATAGGGTAGGGCTCTCCCATGGGGTCTGTGGTCCCTGGTGATTCATTCATTCATACAGCCAGTTCTAACCACAACTGACATTCCGCCCACAGCCCTACAAAGCTCCTCAGAGAAAGCAGAATAAACAGCCCAGCTTCCGGCTGGAACAAAGGGGCCCCAAGTTCCCAGCTGGAGGTCCCCCAGTCAGGTCAGAACTGAAGTCCAGAAAGGTACACAGAATTCCCAGCCCACAAAGACAACATCCCACTCCCTGGTCCACACCTGGCCCTATCCTCAGATTACTAAACTATCCCAGAGAACCCAGGGGTCAAGTCAGTGTTGACTTGGCTTTGGGTTGGGAGGGAGAGGAAAGATGAGGGGAGGGGCATAGAGAAGAAATCCCCCTGTGACCTCCCCAAGTCCCCAGTGAAGGCCTAGTTCTCAGCCTCTAGGTCTGAGGGACATATATATAGGGACATATTAAGCCTGTAGGGTTCATCAGTTTACATAAATTATGGTATTTGAAGACAATGAGAAACCCTAGCTGGGAAATCAGAAGCCCTGTGTGGTCATTTCCCCTCTGGGCCTCAATGAAATGAGAGGGGGATGGAGCTAGATGGTCTCTGAGGTCCCTTCTCACCCCAACCTCCAATTCACAGAGGATCCCCTCTATAGCATTCCTGCTAAGGGTTATCCTGGCTTTTCCAGGAGACTTCCAGGAAGTGGAATCCCAACAAGTCTTGAGGTGGCCCCCTTCCACTCATTGTTAGGAAGTGTTTGCTGACTCAGCGTCTGGCATAGAATAAGAGTTTAATAAATGTCTCTTCTTTCTTTACCTATCAAACATCGAGTTTTTTTGGTTTCTCAGTAAGTCCCATTCATTTCTCCTAGCTCTATCCTATGGGGCCCAACGAAACAAGAAGGGCCTATGACATCAGTCAGGGAACTCTATGTTCCAACCAGTGAGGATTACATGACCATCTGTGTGACTTAGTGAATATATGCCTCCCAGGGCAATGGTTCCCATTCACTGGTTCGGTTTATGATAGTGTAACAAGAGGTTCACACTGAAAAATATTTTCATAGCACCTTAAGCAGTGAATAATTGCAGAATTTTATGAGTAGCATATTCAATTACCCTGAGGGTTTGCAACACGTTTTTGTTGATGTTGAAAAGGGATTGGAGAACAAAAACCATTGGGAACCACTGTCCATGGGAGCTCTTTGAGGCTAGCAGAAGTTAAATGATTTCTCCCGGCATCATATAGCCCCTATGTGTCCTAGGGGAGATTTGAACCCAGCCCCAGGCTCAGGACTATCCAATACCCCAGGCTGCCTCTAATATGTAGTCTTATTCCATTTAACTTAACCACTGCTTTTTCAATGTCTACCATGTGCTTGGTGAGCATTTAGATAAAACATTCCCCATTCCATACCTTAGTAAGTCCACACAACGGTGTGAAGGAGGAGTAATATAGAAACTGAGGCCCAGAGGGGTTCATAGATTTAGAACTGGAAAGGTCCGTAAGGCCATCAATTCCCTCTTCTTTACAGGTAAGGAAACTGAGGCCCAGAGAGGGAAAGATCTTGTCCAGTCTATTGAATCTGCTACAGTTGAGGGAGCTGACGAGGATAGCCTTAGCTGGATTTCCTGGTCAGCCCAAACACCCCATTCATTGTTATTTTTTACTTCCTCATCTCTCTCATTTCATGACAAAGCAGAAGGAGGAAACAGTTATGAGATGGTGTAACCAACCTCTACTCTAATCCTTCATATGTGGAAAATCCTTCACAGGACGTTTGTTCCCTACTCATCAGTTTCCCCAACAGCTAAATCTTCATTTGTTTCTGTTCTTTTCTATTCGAACACAAATCCTGGTTCCTGTCTTTTTCCTGAGCTTAGCTGGGTGCTGGAGGAAAAGAAATTACATTTAATTGTTTCCAGAGGAACCAGCTCAGCTCTATCTGCTGATGGATAGAGATGGGCACCTTTAAAAGAGTCCCTGGCCCCCATTGAGCTGCAGCGTTTGAAGATGCTGTACTAACAATGTAAGGACCAGTTCTTGCTTGAATCCATAGCTGGATCTCTTCTCTGCTGCCAGGAGTCACTCTACTCAGGGCTGACAATGCTGACTTGGTGTTCTTCCTAGATGTAATATTTCCTAGCTATACTGGTGGGGGTAGGGAGAGCAAGGAGAGAGAGAGAGATCTCTGGAAGAGAAAGGGAAAGAACGATTTCTCTCTCAAGAGCTGGGTTCTTCTTCCACAAGAGACTTCTCTTCAGATTGTCAAGAGTCAGGCTACTCAGAGCCTTGATACTTCCTGGAATGTCCAAAGCTGGCACATTGGATTTTTAAAGGGTATCCCCTGTGTCCACAATCCTTGGCTAGCCAATGGCAAACCCCTCTTCTAATTCCATCAAAGAGAAGATCATGATTTTTAAAGGGGCCACAGAGTGAAAATCCTTTGCATTTCCTTTAAGATATGAACACAAAGATGTATCTGTCACATACCCTTTCTATGATTCTTTGATCAAAGATGCATAGGGAAGTGGGGGCAGGAGGGAGGGGATGGGAGAAATCAATTGAACAGGAGTGTCCTGACCAGATCTCTCCAACCTCCAACACACACATACACACACACACACACACACACACACACACACACACACACACACACCATCTCTCATTCTCTTTGTCTCTCTTTTCATCCTATCCCTCTCTGTCTCTGATTCTTTCTCACTGTCCTGCTGTGTCTGTCTCTCTGTCTGTCTGTCTCTCAATCTTGTGGGATCTAATAGAGAGGGTCCTGAACTGGAATCAGGAGGCTCCATTTGGATTTGCTGCTTTTACTCAGTTTTCTCCTCAGTCAAACAAGGTTACTAATACATAACCACCTCACAATGTTGTTCTTGGTACAGTGGATGAAGCCCTGGATAGAGTCCAGGGACACCTGGGTTCTAATTCTGACTCTGACATTCCTGTCCATGTGACCTTGGGGAAGTCACTTGGGCAGATAATGGTGTTTTGTATTCTACCCAAGTCTTAGCTCACCAACCAGCACAGAGTAGAAGACAGCATACAGAGAAACACTTCACACATTACCATCTGAACAAAGACTTGGTCCCAAGGATGGGACATCCTGTGCCCTTACTTTTCTGCAAAGAACATCTCAAGGCCCCCCAAAATGTGCATACCCCTGTGCTTGGGGAGCAATACTCTTGAACTCTATGGAAACAAGATGTCTTGCTAGTCATGCCTGACTCCCCAAAGAACAGTCAGTCCTGAAAAAGGTCCCTCACCAAGGCCTCTCTGATCCCTGGCTTCCCCAGCCTTGACACTCACTATGGGCTCATGTTGGGTGAGTCCCTTCCCCCACTCTGGGCCTTCATTTCTTCCTTGGTAAATGAAGGAGTTAGACCAGACTGTCTCCCTGAACCACCCTTCCTGACCACAGCCCAAGGTGGCAGATAACTCCAACAGCGCAGTCAGCAGCAGCAGCACTGGGATTTGGTGGGAGCTGACACCAAGTGCAGAGCTCCTTAGGCAACAGTGGGCTGTTCCACCAGGGGCAACTGACTCAGCCTGGCTTGACCATTTTGTTGGACTGGGGTGAGGTCTCAGGAGAAGCTCAGCCTTGGACCCTCAGGTTAAAGGTACCAATTGCCCTACTACTACAGCAATGCCATCTTTTACCTCTCTGACTCTCAACTGCAAATTGAGCAGGGAAATCACTCCTGGCTTTGACATCCTCAGTTCAAAGGCTCACCAGTCTACTTGGGCTAAAAGACCCTTGTGAATTCCCCCAGCTGGTACAGCCTCCTCCCACATCTCTTTTGTGCATACCTAGGTATGCCACCCCAAACTGTAAGCAACCTGAAGGCAGGCTCTTCTGTCTTTGGATCCCCAAGATATAACTTCGTTCCTGACACTCACAAGGTGCTTAATAAATGCTCATTGACTGATTGCAGATCATCTAGTCTGTTCCACTTATTTTACACAGGAGGAAACTCAGAGCAATGCTCCCATTTATTCTGTCTCTGTGTTGGTTATATCTAGTTCACATGTCATCTTCCCTCTCTGTCTGTGAGGCCCCCGAGGGAAGAGTCCATTGTTTTTATTTTTCTTGGTATCTCAGGAGGTGATGAATGAATTCTAGCTGATTTGACCTGAGAAGGGAAGCAATAGGACTTGAGTCCTGAGGTAAACTGGGACTTCAATTCAATAGGATAAACTTTGGATTACAAGCAACCTCATGCCAGGCAACCTTCATTCAGCAAAAAGTGATAGAGCTCCTGCCCAGTGCCTGACAAATGTAACTTGTCTTTATTACTAATTGCTAGAGTAGGCAGGACATAATGAGGGCAAAGGAGAGGACCAAAGGCCCTTTCAAGTTGAATGAGATGCTTTTTGTACCTGCCTCCAAAGGACTTTATCCCCTCTCCTTTGCCCTCCTCAAGCCTCACCTTCTGTAATAACACCGATAACTGACATTTCTATCATGCCTTTAGGTTTTCAAAACATGTTGTAATATCTGAGCCTCTCACCATCCCTTAAGTGGCAGAGTTTATCACTTTTCAGACAAATAAAGTCAAATCTAAAAAACTGAAAAATATCAATCTCTCATGGGTAGGCTGAGCCAAAGTAATAAAAATGACAGTTCTACCTAAGTTAATTTACTTATTCAGTTCCATACCAATCAAAGTACTGCAGAATTATTTTATAGACCTTAAAAAAAATAGTAACAAAATTCATCTGGAAGAACAAAACATCAAGAATATCAAGGGAATTAAATTTTAAAAAGTGAATGAAGGTGGCCTGGCGGTACCAGATCTCAAACTGTGTTACAAAGCAGTAATCATCAAAACAATCTGGTACTGGATGGGAAAATAGACTAGTGGGCTAGATTAGGTGCACATTACACAGTAGTAAATGGTCATAGTCATCTAGTGTTTGATAAACCCAAAGATCCAAGCTTTTGGGACAAGAACTCACTATTTGACAAAAACTGCTGAGTTTGTCAGAGCTTGCCGGAAACTAGGTATAGACCAACATTTTACACCACATACCAAGATAAGGTAAAAATGGATACCTAATCTATATATATAATATATATTATATATATAATTTATATATAAAGCATGATACCATGGGGTAAACTAGAGAAGTGTAGAATAGTATAGATCCATAGATAAGGGAAAAATTTATGGCCATACAAGAGATAGAGGGGGGTGGAGCCAAGATGGTGGAGTAGAAAGACAGATCTGTAGGAGCTACCCCACATAGCCCATAAAATACCTGTAAAAAATGACTCTAAACAAATTCAAGAGCAGCAGAAGCCACAAAATGATAGAGTGAAAGAGATTTCCAGCCCAAGACAGTCTGGAAGGCTAACAGGAAAGGTCAATTGCACCAGGCATGGAGTGCAGCCCAGCATGGGCCACACAGTGTGGCAGGGACAGGATGTAGAACAGGTTTCAGGGAGCCACCAGCAGCAGTAGTTCTCAGATTGCTCAACCCACAAATGCCAAAGACAGCTTCAAAGGTCAGTGAGAAAGCTCTTTCACCCAGAAGAGAATGCAATCTAGACTGCCAGCAGCAGCCACTGCAGCAGTAGCATACATTTTTGGAGACCTGCACCTAAAGCCCCTGAGGGAATTGAGCCTCTGATCTGAATCTCAACCCTGAAGGCGGCCCTGGGGTGAGGAGGAGCACTGGCATGGTGGAGCTGGAGGCAGTTGTGGAGAGAAAATTCTACTCACAGATTCTGGGCAGAAAAGTTTTTGGTTGCTCCCTGACCAGTGTGCAGGCCAAGAGAGGAGCAAACTCCTCTCCCTTGATTGTGTCACCGTGGAGGAAGTGATAACTTACAGATTCCCAGAGTTTACACTCCTCTTCACAAAGGACTCAAAAGTCAAGTAACTGACTGGAAAAATGCCCCAAAAAAGGGAAAAAGTAAGAAAATAGAAGGTTACTTTCTTGGTGAACCTTGGAAGAAAGGTTCCTTTCTTCCATCCTTTCAGATGAGGAAGAACAACGCATACTGTCAAAGGAAGTCAAGGCTTCTGCATCCAAAACCTCCAAAATAAATATGCAATGATCTCAGGTCATGGGAGAGTTCAAAAAGGAATTTGAAAATCAAGTAAGAGAGGTGGAGGAAAAATTGGGAAGAGAAATGAGAGTGATGCAAGAAAATCATGAAAAGTGAATCAACAGTTTGCTAAAGGAGACCCAAAAAAATGCTGAAGAAAATAACACCTTTAAAAATAGGCTACCTCAACTGGCAAAAGAGGTCCAAAAAGCCAATGAGGAGAAGAATGCTTTAAAAAGCAAACTTAGCCAAATGGAAAAGGAGGTTCAAAAGCCCACTGAAGAAAATAGTTCTTTAAAAATTAGAATGGAGTAGATGGAAGCTAATGACTTTATGAGAAACCAAGAAATTACAAAACTAAACCAAAAAAATGAAGAAATAGAAGATAATGTGAAATATCTCACTGGAAAAACAACTGACCTGGAAAATAGATCCAGGAGAGACAATTTAAAAATTATGGGATCACCTGAAAGCCATGACCAAAAAGAGACAGAGATAATTACAAGTCATAAAATGGGTAGTTTTGATTATTTTAAATTAAAAAGATTTTTCACAAACAAAAACAATGCAACCAAGGTTAGAAGGAAAGCAAAAAGCCGCAGCATTTTTAGAGTAAGTATCTCTGATAAAGGCCTCATTTCTCAAATGTATAGAGAACTTGTATTCTTAAGAATACAAGCCATTCCCCAAATGATAAATGGTCAAAGGATATGAACAGGCAGTTTTCAGTAATTAAAGCTAACTAGCATCATATAGGAAAATGTTCTAAATCTCTATTGATTAGAGAAATGCAAATTAAAAAAACTCTTAGGTACTACTTCATATCTATCAAATTGATTAATATGACAAAGAAAGAAAAATGATAAATGTTGGAAAGGATGTGCATGTTCATCCTCTGGTGCCGAAGAAGACCATCCCATCAGAGAAATAATGATATGACTTGCACTTGACTTTGTTTTGAGGGAGGGAGGGCTGTGTAGGTCACCAGCCTCACTTCTCCTCCAGAGCCATCTGAATCCAGTGATCAGATATTCATCAGGATGACTGGAGATGACCCAGGATGAGGCAATTGGGGTTAAGTGACTTGCCCAAGGTCACACAGCTAGTGAGTGTCAAGTGTCTGAGGTGAGATTTGAATTCTGGAGATCAGTTTGGAGCTACATCCACAGGGCTATAGAACCATGCCACACTCTGACTCATTAATAGGTCTATATATCCCAGAAAGATCAAAAGAAAGGGGGAAAAGGGACTATTTGTATAAAAATATTTATAGCAGCTCTTTTGGTAGTTGTAAAAACTTGGAAACTGAGGGGATATCCATCAACTGAAGAATGACTGAAGCATTTGTGGTATATGATTGCAATAGAATACTATTGTGCTAAAGAAATGATGAGCAGGCTGGTTTTAGAAAAACCTGGAAAGACTTACATGAACTGATGCAAAGTAAAGTGAACATAAGCAGGAGAACATTGTGCACAATAACAGCAACATTGTATGATAATTTACTGTGAATGGCTTAACCTACTCTCAGAAATACAATGATCCAAGATAATTCCAAAGAACTCATGATGAAAAATGCCATCCATCTCCAAAGGGAAAAAACTGATGGAGTCTGAATACATACTATTTTTTGGGTTTTTTCATGATTTTTTTTTCTGTTTTCTTTCACAACATGACTAATATGGAAATATGTCTTGCATGATTGCACATGTATGACCTATATACAATTGTTTCCTGTCTCAAGAAGGTGAGAGAGAGAGAGGAAGGGAGAGAATTTGGAGCTGAATTTTTAATAAAAGAATTATTTTTACAAGTAAGAGGGGAAAAAATAAAATATTCATTTTTAAACAGAGGAAGAGTTTTTTCATCCCATCTTTCAGATTAAAAAAAAATAGACTCAGAAAATTGAAGTGGAGATGAACTGGGAAGCAGCAGCAAGTCACAGAATCACAGAACATCAGAACTTGGAAAGAATCTTTGAAATCATACCGTCCCATTAGTCTCTCTCTCTCTCTCTCTCTCTCTCATGTCTCTCTCTCTCTCTCTCTCTCTCTCTCTCCTCTCTCTCTCATCTCTCTCTCTTTCTCTCTCTCTCTCTCTCTCTCTCTCTCTCTGTCTCTCTCCTCTCTCTCTCCTCTCTCTCTCTCTCTCTCCTCTCTCTCTCTCTCTCTCTCTCTCTCTCTCTCTCTCTCTCTCTCTCTCTCTCCAGGTGAGCAAAGGAACTAAGGTTTAGTAATATAAATTAAATTGCCAAACTTCACACTTTAATAAATATTGAAGGAACCAATCATATAAAGAGTAAAATAACAGAATGGGCTAGAAGCCATAAGAAAGATACAAAGAACATGCTATGATGGAGTATTGGGAAATTCAGAGAGAGCCTCCAGTCAGGAGGGAATTAGAGAAGGCTTCATGGAAGAGATGATCCTTCAGTGGGGCCTCAGAACATGTACAATTTCAATAGGACCTCCCAGGGTCTCTCTAGGAGAAGGAAAGGAGCCTGAATCTCATTCCTGGGAGCCAGCGTACCCATTGGTTCCTTCCACCTCAAACATTCTGGTTCCATGACTTGCTGATATCCCCCACTTCCTCTCCACACCAGCTGCCTCCAAATCTCACTCTTCTCGTCTGCAAAGTGGAAATAATAAACTCTTATTTGGTGCAGATCTGTGTTTTCATCTGTGTGGGGATCTCCTGGTGTGGACACTCCCTCTATCCCTGCTCTGCTATTTATAGCTGCCTGAGGGCACTGACATAGTTTGCCCAGGGTCACCGTGCCAATCAAGCATTTATTAAGCACTTACTGTGTACCTACCACTGTGCTAAGAGCTGAAGAGATGAAAAAAGTTATATGTCAAAGATAGGTCTTGGACCAAAGTCTACCTGACTCCAAGGTTAGATCTCTACACCACTTTCCCTCACTGACTCTATTTGCTTTAGGAAGATTATTTTGGGTTGGAAGCATTTGAGTTCAAATAGGGGACTATTAAAATAGTCCGTCAAGCCCAGGTGTGACAGCTCCCAGAGAGAGACTGTGCACAAGGGCAAGAGCAGGTCCCTGATCCCTACAGGGAAACCCAAAACCCATACAAGGTCTCTGTCCACTGGCATCTTGCTCATCCACTCTCCAATTCAGGGTCACAGATCCAGGGAGAAGTGAGAAGAGGACCTTGTGGGGCATGTGAGTTCCCAGATAAGGAGTCTCTGGACAGGTATTGTAGAAAAGGAAGGCATTCAGAAGCCAGCAGCAGCTTCAGTTTGACTCATATTCTGGATTCTAGGCTCTCATTTCCAGCATATAGAGCAGTCTGCAGGGGAATAAGCAGGATGGGAGTCCCAGACCCAAGGGGAACCTGCAGCTCTGCCACTCTGAACCAAAGAACTTTCTAGCTGGTTAACACAGCTGAGACCAGCAACATCCTCATGCCCAGACCTAAACCCAGGTCTCAGGGCTCACACCATGGGAACTGCAGTCATGCTTTGCTCTGGATCAGACCATTTGGGGAAAGCTTACAGATTTCCAACCTATCCTTGAGAGCCTGGTATACTGCAATGCTCAGTAACCCAAGAAAGCAGCAAGAGGACCAGCTCTAACATCGAGTCCAAAGTCAGGAAGCAGGCTAGAAAAATGAACAAACAAAAAGGAATGCCACCATAATGAGCTATCATACTGGCACAGATGCTCAAGACACAAACACAAAAGAAGAAAAACTCCCAAACATCTACAAGCAAAGCCTCAGAGAAAAACACAGCTTGGGCAACTCAACTAGAATTCCTGGAAGCCTGGAAGTCATAAAGCAAGAGGGTTTTTTTAAGTTTTAAAATTTTTTTTTAATAAATGGAATGAGCATTCTTGAGGAAAAAATTAGAAAAGAAATGAGAACCATTGAAAAACTGGAAAGGGAATTAACAACTTGGCACAAGAGGCACAAAACTTTGTCCAAGCAACAAATTTCCTGAAAATTAAAATGGACCAAATAGAATCCAAATTCATGATGTAACTAGAAAATATTTTTTTAAAAAAAAGTCAAAAGGCTAAAAAAATAGAAAATGTAAGATATCTCATAGTAAAAACAACTGACATGTAAAACAGATCAAGGAGAAAAAAATTTAAGATTCACTGGACTATCTGAACATCGATCAAAGGAAAAAAACCCTAGACATCACTGTTCATGAAATATTAAAAGAAACTTTGAAACCTCCTGAAAGAAACCCCAAAAATGAAAGTTTCCAGGATCATTAGAGTCAAAACTAGAGTTTCCAGGTCAAAGAAAAAATACTGAAAGTAGGTCAGCAAGAAAGTATTCAAACACCAAGGAGCCACAGTCAGGATCACACAAAATTTAGCAGCTACCTCTATAAAGGAACAGAGAACTTGGAACATGATATTCCATAAGGCAAAGGATATGGACTCACAGTCAAGAATAACTTACCCAACAAAACTGAATATGGGAGTGGACATGGGGAGGAAAATAGATCTTTAATGAAATGATGACAGCTTTGGAGAAACTTTGAAGTACAAACCCAGAAGTGAAGAATGAATGAAAAATGATAAAACAACGAAACAAGGGTAAACTGCTTACATTTGAAAATGAGATGGGGACATATGTATCCCCTCTGAATCCTATCAGGGTTCCTTAAGGGCCTCCAATCAGACAAAGTGTAGAGGTGATTCTTCTATGTCTTGATAATCTTAATAAAAA
Organism: Bettongia penicillata ogilbyi; assembly: GCA_023548195.1. Taxonomy (NCBI): domain Eukaryota; kingdom Metazoa; phylum Chordata; class Mammalia; order Diprotodontia; family Potoroidae; genus Bettongia; species Bettongia penicillata. Next base: position 3,763,509 of record JAJHZJ010000096.1, read on the forward strand.
ATGGAAAGAGAGGGGAAGGAGAATACGTGAAGATGGGTGGGGGAGAAGGGAGAGAAAGTTTAGAGAAAATTATTCACATGAACAGGGTACACAAATAGACATCTATATAAAGAGTAGAGGATGATGGGAAGTGGCTGACACTTGAACCTCCCTCTTGGATGAACAGGTCAAAATAAAGAAAAATACACACTTGCAGAGTTGGATGCAGAAATATATTTCATTCGATAGGGAAATAGGAGGGAGAGAAGAGGAAGGAGAAGGAATTAGAGGGAGGGATTCATCCTAAGCAAAACAAACTCTAGGATTGTACAAATATATTTATAACTCTTTGGGGTGACAAAGAATGGAAATCTGTGGGGGTACCTATGCATTGGAGGAATGGCTGAATCAGTTGTGGTATGTAAATGTAACTGAATACGGTTGTGAAGAACTTTTGTCAGAACAGTGATCAATTAGGACTCCACAGGACTAACGAAGAAATGTTAACCCCACCTTCTGATACAAAGGTAAAGGACTCAGAATCCAGGATGAGACAAATGGTTTTGTTGCTGTTAGTCGGTCATTTTCTGTAAGGGGTCTGCCCTCGGGAGAAATCTCTTTGAGATATCATGTCCTTGCATGACTTAGGTGATGGTCCACCCCTACGCCATTAGCAAATCTTTGTCCCACATTGGGAGCCAAAATATTGAGTTCCCAAAGATCTCATGCCTGCATGAGATCTTTCTTCTGGGTGTGAATGAACGAGGTGGGAGCAAAGACGGTATGCACTCCGTTTATTCTCAACTAGCTCAGAGTATATATAGGCATTCTACTTCCATTCATGCAAGAGGTTTGTAGACACTGTGTGCTGAGCTTACATGCTTGGCTGTTGTTGTTCTTGCTCAAGATAATTGTGAAGGTTGGTAATTGCGTAGGGGTGGTCCATCACGTAAGTCATGCAAGGACATGATGTCTCAAAGACATTTCTCCCAAGAGCATCATGACCCTGATAACCCGAGAGTTCCAGACCCCTTACAATTTTCAGTCATGTTCAACTCTTTATGACCCCTTTTTGGGTTTCAGTTTTGGTGTTTGGATTTTGGTTGGTTTTGAGGGTTTTTTGGGGGAAAGTACTGGAGTGGTTTGCCATTTCTTTCTCCAGTTTATTTTATAAATGAGGAAACTGAGGCAAACAGGGTTAAATGACTTTCCCAAGGTCACACATCTGGTAAGTTTCTGAAGCTGGATTTGAATTCAGGAAGATGAATCTTCCTGACTCCAGGCATGGCACTCTGTGCACTATGGCACCACCTAGCTGCCCTGGTGTTTCCTTTGAAAATGACCAATGTGAAAATAAACTGTGTTTTGATTAACTATAGATGTATATAATGGCTTTTATTTTTCTTATGTTCTCAGTTGGGTGAGGGGGTTGAGGGTGAGAATAGCTGATTAAAACAAATGGTTTTGGTTTTTTTTTTAAGAGAAAAAAGAGTAGATGGAAGGTAACCTTCTATTACCTGATTAGTGTAGTTGAAGGGTACAAGTAGTCTTTGAGGTCATAAGGTTTTTGCCAAAAAGGAAGGAGAGTGGAGGCATGAGGGTAGGCTTTCTGGATGTGGCATTTGGACTTCCGAAGAACAGGCAGGGATTCAGCAAGAAGAGATGACAAGAGAGGGCATTCCAGGAACAGGGCAAAGACAAGAGGATGGAGGAAGAAGGCAAGTGAACAAGCAGAGGGTGCAGCTTGGGACATTTGGTACTGATGGCACCAAAGAGAATCATGAGACAAGATTAGCATAGTATGTGAAACAGCCTGACCTTGGGACTGCCCCCCTTGCAACCTACTCCCTCAGCTGGCAGGTAAGGAAATAGGCCTAGAGAGAAGATTTTGTCCAATTTGTCACTCATAATATTGCAACTTACAGCTGCACTCCAGTCTTTCTGCAATACCTCTTCAGATGTGGTAGTGAGTCCTTGCTCTCAGAAGCTGGCCAAAGAGCACCATACGGCCAGAAACCTCAAGTCTCCCATCTCAAAGGGCTTTCAGCATGGACCCGGCAATGAGATAGTCTCCCAAGGATCTGCTGAGCTGAGTCTGGAGATACAAAGCCTACAAGGTTGGGTGCCAGATGATAAATTGTTTTTAGCCACAGCAACTTGTGAAATCAACCACTGTGGTGGAGAAGGACTGTAGTCACCATCACTGAAAAAAAATCTGAACTATGATTAAGTAGTGGACATTCTTAAGCATGGAAAGAATCTAGCATTGTGGACTAGAAGGGGACAGAAGAATCTTATGGGGCAAAGGAATGGTAAAAAACCTTTCCAAATTTAGGAGAAGTGTTTGAGCATTCTCAAAAGACAGGGTGGCATAGGATAAACATCAGACTGCAAGTCCACTGGCCTCGCTCCTGAATCCCTTTCAATGTTTTAGGCAACTAGAAGGCCAGAAATTACCAAGGAATTGTCATCCTGTATCAGCAGAAGATATGTCATGATGCCATCTCAGATCTCGACCAAAGGCTCTAATGGAAGCTAAAGTAGGCATGCCAAGTTTGGATGTTGGAGAAAATGCTTTGTAAACCTTGAGGTCTTATAGAATATATTCAGATTATTACTGAAGGGACTTCAAAAGCTATTCCTGTTCAGAAGCAACCCTTAGCTGAATAGGAATCTAGCCTTCAAGCATCCCTAACCATTCATCCTCCAATTGCAGGCTTCCACTGACCACAAACTCACCCCTTACCGGAATCGTAAAATCTCTTCAGTTAGAAGAGAATCTAGCAACTATGTATTCCCCTCCCTCCTAGAAAAAGCATCCCTTCTGTGGCAGTACAAGGAGTGGACATGTAGTCTCTGTCTGAAGACCAAAGAAAAGGAACCCACCACCTTCAGGAGGCATTGAATGCCACTTTAGGAAGACTCCAATCATTAGGAAATTCTTCCTTAAAATCAAGGCTGAATTTGCCCCTACTTCTTGAGGTTCTGCTACGGGGAGCTAGGTCCCTTAGGAAATTTTCCTCAGATGCAGCCATAGGACCTGCCTCTTTACAGGTTCCCCAGGATCAGGTTCAGTCCTCTAGTATCTAATCTTGGCTTGGAATTCCTGGCCCCAGGGTTTCTCTTGGTGACAGTCAGAAGAGGTCACCTTGGTAGTTTTGGTTTTTTTTTTCCCAATAGTCATTAGTCCCAAGTTTATAGGATCAGAAATCAAAAACTAGAAGAGACTTTAGTGGTCATCTAGTCCAAACTTCCATTTTACAGGTGAGGAAACTGAGGTCTAGAGAGCCTAAATGACTTGCCCAAGGTCAGAGTATTCTTATTATTAAACTCATAGATTTAGAGATGGAAGGAATCTTAAAGACCATCTAGTCGGGGGGAGGGGGAACCTGAGGCCTCGAGGCCACATGTGGTCTTGTAGGTCATCAAGTGAGACACTTTGACTGAATCCAAACAATATGAGGATTTGTTCTGTGAAGTTGGATTCAATCCAAGGACTCCTCTTGAGGACCTGGAGGGCCACATGGGGTTTCATGGTCTAAGGTTCCCCACCCCGATCTGGTTCAACACTCCCATTTTACAAAGGAGGAAACCAAGGAAGAGAAAGGGAAAGGGATTTATTTGCTCAAGGTCATACAAGTGGGAATCAGTAGGCTGTGGCAGAATTCTAACCCAGGTCCTCTGACTTCAAGGCCAGCGCTCCTTCAGTCTGTCCATCAGTGAGCATTTACTAAGCCCTTGATAGAGTGATCTGCTTACCCCGCCAGCCCCCAGCCCCACCCCTACCCCCTACGGTCCCTGCCCCCAAACACAGAAAAGTTGTCCTCCACTGCTGAGAGGACATCTCGATCGCACGCAGGCACCAAGCATCCCAAGAATTAACTCCACAGAGCTACGAGGTGAAATTGAGAATGGACCCCGCAGAATTCTGGGAGCGGAATCCAGACACCCTCGGAATTCCTACCGCAATAAAACTAAGTTACCAGGATATTTCCACCCCTTCCGCCACCCCCCACCTCTGACAACCCCCAAACAGTGGGGAAGGGAGACGCGAGGCAAGGGAGAGATTTGCAGAGTTTTGGTTTGGGGGGTGGGGAGGGATTTAAACCAAACACTTTGGTTCTGTGCTTGCCCCCTCCCCCAACATCGACCAGGGAAAAGGAGGGGCTGAGCCCAAGGGACAGGAGACTTGCTAAACTTTCTAGCTGGACGTGACCTTATAGAGGCCATCCAGCCCGGTCCCCTCAACTGACAAAGGAAGAAACTGAGACCGGAGAGGTTATGTTTTGTCCCTGCCGGTGCCCCAGCTGCAGCCACAAGCCCCCGCCCCCGCCCCTCAGGACTCCTCACACCCCGACATAGACCCTACCCTCCGGAGCTGAGTCCCGATGGTCTGCATTGTCTCTGCTGGGCTGCCCGGTGCTCGCAGACCGTAGAAGGATCGTTAGTTAGACTGGGAGCTCGTGTAACTGAACCTTCTCAGTGATATGCCCGTCACCTGAGTGGCATTCCCGGCTCAGACCTTGAAATGAAGCCGTCCTCTCTACTCCACCCCCCGATCCTTCCTCCTTCACCCTCTCTCAACCCCTTCCCTCCCAGTGCCATCCTCCCCCACCCCGGCTCCCAACGAAGCCCGACTGCCCTGGGTGCCCTCTCTGGCCCGGATATAGCCCCTTCCCCACCCCCGCAACTCCCTCTTCTGGCCTCGTTTCAGTAGGGTCGCCCAGACCCACCGAACCAGGAGAGAGCCAAGCCTCTGCCCGGTCTGGGGCGGGGCCACGTGGCAGCGCCGCCAGCTGGGCACAGTGGCTGGGCACCGGGCACGTCTAGCCAAGGGCAGCCCTCGTGGGAGCATTTCCCCGCCAGGGGTCGGGCCGTGGCCAAGAGAGGGAGGAAGCCGGCGGGGGAGGGAGGGACAGAGGGATCGGCCGCCGGACCCACCTGTCAGTCCCCTTCACCCGAGAGGGCTCTAGCTGTCCCTCCCTCGGGGGCCCCCAGGAAGCCTCCAGCCAACTGGCTCCCACGCTGGGGCCAATCCTCTCACTTCCCGAGAAGAGGAAACTCAACTTTTCTTAAGGTGGCGCCTTGCAAATCCAGCCAGCAGCACTGTATTAGATAGTCGTTGGCTCCGGGCACTCCCCCTGCCTTTCTGCTTCCTTCTCCGCCCTAACCCCAACTCTTCTGAAGGGAAGGCAGGGGAACTGAGGAGCTGCTTGAGGGATGTGGGTAACGGAAGATTGCAGAGAGGAGGGCAGGACTTGTGAGCTGTCTTAAAGTATCTGAAGAGGTCTTCAGGTCCAACGACTTCCCTGGGTTGCAGGGAGCAGGGCGGAGAGTAAAGGGATGAGCAGTGGGGGCACTCCTGATGCAGGAAAGTCTTTCCTAACGAAGAGAGCTGTGCCAGAGTGGGGCGGGCTGCCCCTCCACATCCAGGAGATTACCAAGCAAAAGCTGGGGGACGGTTTGAGGTGAGGGAGACGGTTAAGAGAGGATGCTTTTGTAGGGTTATGGTGGACAAGCCAGTCTCTGAGGACCCTATAGAAGATATCTTGGAGATTCTCTTCACCCAGCTGACATCTGGGTGGTCAGACTCTGGCTGGAAGCCAGACAGGAGACCACACAAACTTTAAGAGAGTGGGGCGGGGAGGGGTAGGAGGAGGAGTTATCTGTCCTGTAGAACTTCGGGGATTCTCTTTGGAGATCAGAGGAGGGAAGGTCTAGTTCACTCAACAGGGTTTGATTAAGCCCTCTGTGAAGAGCCCCGGCCTCTTGGCTCAGAGCCAGCTTAGGGCAGGAAAGAGAACACTGGACTTCACATCAATCAACTGCTGGGTTCTTAGCCCAGCTCTGTCACTCCCTATGTGACTTTAGTGGAGAGAGAGGGGAGAGGGATTTCTGAAAATATTCCAAGGCAGGACCTGTTTCATTTTGTCTTTGTAGTGCTGAACACAGTGCCTGGCACACAGGAGGTGCTTAATAAATGCTTGGTGATGAACGAATATCACCCTGCAGCGAGAAAGTTGATGGAAGATAAAGACAAAACAAGAATCCCTGACCTCAAAAAACTTACATTTTGAGGAAGGGGGGCAAAAACTTCCAACATGTTCACACACACACACAAACAATCAGCTCATAAAATAATTACAAAGTAATTTTCCATGGTAGAATCCTAGCACCTGGGCTTGATCTAGTCAAGCTTCCTGTAGAAGATGGCCCTTGAATTGAGCTTTGAAGGAAGCCAGAGCTGAGAAGAGAGGGCATATCAGGCACTGGGGGTGGGGAGCAACTGTGCAAAGGTATGGAGTTGGGAAATATGTATGAGAAAAGTAATTTGAGTGGTTTGGCTTGAATATAGATTTCATGAATTGTTGTAATGAGTGGTAAGCCTGGAAAGGCATGTTTGGACAAAGTCAGATCAACTGTCTTCAAGAGACAAACAATTTCACATTTTATAATGAAGGCAATAGGGACCAGTGGCACTCCCAAATTTATAGGAGCCGGAGTACACCCAACTGCCTCAACTAAGCTGTCCTAGCTGATCTCTCTAAAAATATTTGTTTAGCAGAGAAACCATTTGAAATTATGGGAAGAAACTGATAGCTCAGAGGAGGTCAATGACCAAATGACCAAGGAGAAAGGTCCCATACACAGAAAAATATTTACAACAGCCCTTTTAGTAGTAGGAAAAACACTGAAACAATGTAGATGCCCATCACCTAGGGAATGGCTGGACAAGCTGTTGTATAAGAATGAAAGAGAATATATTGTTCTATAAGAAACAACGACTATGAGGGTACAGAGAAGCATGAGAAAACTTGTCTGAACTGATGCATCATGAAGTGAGGAGAACAAGGAAGAAATATACACAATGAAAATGAAAAGAACAACAAAATCGAATGTTGTAAAATTGTCTCCAAAGAAGAAAAAATTTGAGAAGGTTCCCCCTCAGCTTCTGGGGCGGGAGGCAGGGCGGATAGGACAGAATGGGGGACTATTATGATTGTGGATATAATATGAGACTTTTCCAATCAGTTGGCTGGTTGTGTGTTTACACCTTTTTAAAAATTCTTCATTCTGGGGGATGGCTCTCCTGGAAAGCATTGAGAAATGTAAATAATGTAAAAAACAAAAGAAATCCATTAATTTTATTTTTTTAAACATATATTTGTTTATCATTTGAGTGGATTTCTACCCTGACCATGCTTCCAGAGGTTCCTCAGTTTCTATAAGCCCATTTCTTGGCATCACTGGATCTCCAGTCATTCTGATCTATATCTGGCCACTGGACCGAGATGTTTCTGGAGGAGAAAGTGAGACTGGTGACTTCACACAGTCCTCCTTCACTGAAATCCAATTCACTTGCATTTTGCATTTGATCTTGTAGGCAATAGGGAGTCATTGGAGTTTCCAGAGCAGGGAAGAAAACTGCACTTTAGGAAAATAACTTTGATAGCTGAATGGAGGATGGATTGGAGTGGGGAGAGATTGGAGGCAGGCAGACCCCGCCCCCCTTCCAGTGGCTATTTCAGTAGTCCAGGTGAGAGGGGATGGGGGCCTGTACCAGGATGATGGCAGCCTCAGAGGAGACAAGAGGCTGTATATGAGAAATGTAGAGGTGAAAGGCCTTGACTTGGATATGGGGATGCGGTGAGAGAGAGGCAGGAAGTCTAGAATGATCCCTATGTTGTGAGCCTGGGAGACTTGGGGGCATGATGTCCAAGATGAAAAATGAATGCACTCAGAAGGCAACTTAAACTGACCTCATTGCATTTGGAGAACATTCCAAACATAATAATCCACCTCCATGCTCCAGCCTCTACTGTCCTCCATGCTTGCAATATATTTCCCTCTTAGCCTTGCATTGCATTCCCAAGGGTTCCTTCAAGAATGTATTCAAGAGCCACCTTTTCCATCAGGTCTTTCCTGACCCACCTCTACCCCACCCCCACCCCTCCATGATCACTTTCCCCCTACTGATAAAAAATTATCTCGGTGTCTATTTTGTTTATGACTCCATATGCACATGCTTGTCTACCCCGAAAGAATATAAGCTTCTTGAAGGCAGGAACTGGTTCATCTTGATCTTTGTTTTCCTAACAACTAGCACCTCTAACATGGCACATAACAGGCATTTTACAAATGCTTGCAGAATTATTGATTAATTGATTTTAAAAGGAGATACAAACTGTCAGTGACCATGTAAAAAATGCTCCAAATCATGAGTGATTAAATAAATGAAATACAGCACCTCTGAGGTTCTACCTCACACTCATCAGACTGGCAAAAATGACAAAAAGAAAAAAGAAAACACTAATTGTGGGCAGGGCTGTGACAGAACACATATCAATGCACTCTTAGTGGAGTTTGAATTAATCCAGTCATTCTGGAAAGCAATCTGAAACCACCCAGAGTTACAAAAATGTGAACTTAGCAACACCCCCAGTGAGCCTATACACTCAAAGAGATCACAGAAAAAGAAATAGAATCCATCCATACAAAAACGTTTAGATCAACTCTTTTTGTGGTAGAAAGAACTGTGAATGGAGGGGGTGTACATCAATTGGGGATTTTCCGAACAAACTGCATTGTGTGAATGTAATAAAATATTATTGCATTATAAATCAAGAAAGTGAGAAAGGCTTCAGAGAAACCATCTGTACGAACTGATGCAAACTTAAGTGAGAAGAACCAGGAGAACGATTGTTATAATGGCAATAACATTGTAAAGACAACTTTGAAACACTCATATAAGAATTCTGATCAACACAACGATCAACCACAATTCAAAAGTACCAGTGATAAAGCATATCAAGGGGTGAGAGACTCAAGTTGCAGAATAAGACATACATTTTTGTGCATGGATAATTCGGGGATTTGGTTTGCTTGACTGTAATTTTCTCATAAGGAGTATGTTTTTTCTTCTTTTCAATGAGAGGGAAGAAATGGGAGGTTGAGGAGGGCTAAGGATAGGGTTCCCATTCTCTTCCCGCCTCACTGCACCCCCCCCCAAAAAGAAGAGAAGGAATCATAAACAAGCAAGACAGCTTTTAAAATTATATGTTGAATTTATAATATACCTTAAGAGAAAAGCAAGCTATAAATAATAGTTATTTGTAGATCCAATATAATCCTCTCCTTTTGTCCAGTGTATATGAAAATGTTCATTTGATTTGGTGTTTGTTAAATTCAGAATCTTTTAAAATGGGGGGAAAAGGTTTGTTTTAAGCATCACTCTCTGCTAGAGATAATGGAGCATAGTGACTACTTTGTATTTAGATGAAAGGATTGTTTACTACCCAGCTTAGTTCTTTGTTATTTACTATGCTGGCCTGTTTTAATTAAATGTCTTTTAATTTTTTAATTCATGTCATTTAGTATGATCCAGGAGGAGAGATCCATTGGTTGGGACTCAATCCAAGCTTTTAAATAGATGCTCACCCAAAACAGTCTAGGAAGTAACCATTGGTATCAGAAATGTGTTGGAACCTGGAAGGGAACATGGGAAGGAGGGAAAGGAGGAAGGGAAGGGAAGGGAAGGGAAGGAGGGAGGAAGAAAGGAAGGAAGAGACAGGAAGAGTAAAGAGAGGGAGAAATAAGAAATAAGAAGAGGGAGAGAAATCAGGAAATAAAAGAGAGATTGTGTTTGTCCTTCATTGTCAAAGAAGACCATGCCATCAGAGAAATGATGACATGACTTGCACTTGACTTTGTTTTGAGTGAGGGAGGGTTATTTCCTTCCCATTCCTTTCATTTCCTTCCCTTCCTTTCCCTTCTCTTCCTTTCTCTTCCCTTCCCTTCCCCTTCCCTTCCCTTCCCCTTCCCTTCCATTCCCTTCCCTTTCCCTTCCATTCCCTTCCCTTCCCCTTCATTTCCCTTCCCTTCCCGTTCATTTCCCTTTTCTTCCCTTCCCCTTCCTTCCCTTCCCTTCCCTTCCCATCCTTTCCCTTCCCTTCCTTTCCCTTCCCTTCCCTTCCCTTCCCATTCTCCTGTTCTGTCCTGTTCTGTCCCCTCCCAAAGGAGAGAAAGCAGGGCAGAGAAGAGGAATTGGAAAACTAAAGGAAGGGTGGAGGGCAGGGAAGGGAGTGTGGGAAAGGAAGGAGGAATTAAACAAACTGACCTCCAGGATCAGGCTCTACCATCCCTCTTCCTTATGAGCTAGGAAGACTCAAAGTGACGGCATCTGTAAAGGGCTTTTTAAACCTTAAAAGCAGTAGATAAATGCAAGCTATTCCTTATTGATTCCTAATGATCTTCCAGTATTTTAACATCCCTCCTCTAGAAATTTTAGGCATCCCAAGGAGAATAGCTGCTTGTAACCATTTACTAATTACAAGTATGAATGTCAATTAATTCATTTAGCTAATTATCCACACTCTGAGCACCATGCACCAAAGAACTGTAAAAGACACAGGCATATGGTGATGGATGAGCACCAGGAAGGGAGCTGTGTGTTGGTGCAGGAGGCAGCGTGCCCGGCTGTGCTCAGTGAGCCAGCACTGGCTGCCATACCCCCAGATCAGCAAAGGGAGTCAGTCAGTCTGAGAGCCGGGAAATCCACCCTCTGGGAGCCCACCATTGGAGCTCTGTGCTAATGGGGCTTGAAGTCACAAGCATTAGTCCCTAAGCAAAGCCCAAGGGGGAGAGCCAACATCCAGACACTCACCCCACCAAAAAAATAAAATCCTGCCTTTTCCCCATCTCCCTAGAGGCTGTACCCTGAGTGGGTCAAGTCCCCGAAGTGCTTCCTGTAGAGGGATTGGGGATGGGCCAGGAGGGGGTCTTAAGAAGCAATCTGCTCCCCAAGCATTTCTAGGGAGCCTCTTTCAAGTAATCACAGCTGGTGTTTCTATAGTTTTACAGCTCACAGAGAGTCCTTCACACACATTATCTCATTTGAGCCTCACAACAGCTTTATGAAGTAGACAGTACAAGCATTATCATCCCCCTTTTATGAATAAGGAAATGTAGATTCAGAAAAGGAGAGTGACTTACCCCACATCACACCAAAGCTTGAAATCCCAGAGATGGGATTCCCCCAGACCCAGACCTCACTGCTGCCCTCTGTCCCTCATTTCTCAATGACAAATGCCCTCATCGGTTCTAACATGATCACAGAACATCAGTGAGGAGAGTCCTTTGAGGCAAATCCCCATTTTGGAGATGGGAAAACTGCTTCCCACATTTCAAAGGGATTTGTTCAAGGTCACACAGGGCAAGTAGATAGCAAAACTGAAATTAGAACCAACGGTTTCTTCATTTAGATTCCAGCATCCTTTCTACTCTACTAGGAGTGATTGAAGGCTGATTCTTTGAGGATAGGATGGAAAAAACAAAAAATGCTTGTGCTTAGGTCCTATCCCTCTCTTAGATGGCTATGAAATAAAAAAGCAAAGATGGCAGTAGAGGTGGATTCAACTCAAATTTGCAAGCTACAATTCTTTAACATGGTGTGCTTGTCGTTTTGTTTGTTTCAAATCAATAACAATGAGAAAGGATAGGTCTCTTCATGAGTGTTCAGAGTAGGTGATAGGAATCTATAACCTCACCCTTCCTTCTCTCATTTGGAGAGCTCGGACAAGTGGCCCAGGCTAATTTGGATAACCGGGGAAGAAGCAGCTAGTCAGAAAATTAAGAGGTGCTCAAAGTGCAAGGAGGGGACTCTCTCACAAGGGCTACAGACCAGATGACTAAGTTAGGGTTTTAGAAGACAGATGACAAGCTGGAGTGACTAGTCAAATGAAGATGAAAATTCATGGAGATCAAGGTCAAGTCTTTCACTTCGTTTCATAAAATCAATTGAACACGTACAAATGGGAAAGCAAAACCGAGAGAGAATTCTCACATCTGTTAGGTGTTTACTACATCCAAAGCCCTGTGCTAGGCTCTGGGGAGACATGCACTGATGTGACATTCAGTCAGTCAACAAACATTGTTAAATCCTTGCTGTGAGTGCAGACGCTGTGTTAGGTGCTGCCAATATAAAGGCAAAACTGAAATTATCCTTGCTTTCTAGGAGCTAAAATTCTATCAACATTGCGAAGAGTTTACACTCTAACAGGATTAGCATCAGGGTTTGGCAAAGTGACAACTGACTTGTCAAACAAGAAGGCAGCCTGGGAACTGGCTTTCAGGAGCAGGTCTCCTGACAGGAGGTAACCTCCTACAGAGCAAAAGGTACTTTTTCTGAATTCACAAGACCTGGGTTCAAGTCCTTCATCTGATAATACTGGATTGGACTAGATGACTTTTTGTGGTAGGAATAGTCTTTCTTTTCCATAGGCTAAAGTGGTTTCCTTTTAAGGAGGAAGTCCTAGGGACTTGGTTGGACAGTAAAAGAAATGATATAAAAAGCCCAGCCTAGGGGAGTTTTGGCAGGGTTTCTATTGCCTGGGGATCAGGTTGCTGCCTTGGCGAACATGGATGTGGAGGAGGGCTGCATGTGTTTTTAGTAAAGTGTATCTTTTTTTTTTTTTACAACAAGCAAGGTGATTTTTATTGCATTTTATGGTCCACCAGTGTTTCATGGCATTCCAGTCCTGACCTGAATCACTGGACTGGCCTGAACTAGCCCAGAATATGGCTGAAGTCTTATTCAATCACTGAACTCCAGTCCTATAATGCAATACCTTCCAAGGCCTTGGAAGTCCACAGTATGTGTAAACCTGGCTCCAAACTGGCTCCTCTTCCTCAGCCTCTCTCTCCATGTCTCCCCATGTCCTGTAATCACTGGACCAAGAAAAGGAGCTGGCAGTCCACCTTGCTCCCCAAGGCCATCGTCAGACCCTACCCATCACTCTCATTGTCATCATTGAGGAACAATTCCTCCTGGAAGGTTTACCCCATCCATTTGCATGACCTAACTCTGATCCTGGTTCCAGGGAGCTGTCAGTTCTTGGGTCATTTTCCTTCCTACCTCAAGGAATTCAGGACCAGTCTCCAAGTTTTCCTCCCTATCCCAACCCCTGGCTTTCTACTTGGGGACTTCAAAACACACATTGACATACCTTCAAATGCCCTGGTCCCCTTTAATAAATTCTCAACCTCCTTAAAACTCAAAATGTCAATCTTTACTCTACCCATGGCATGGCAAGGAATCACTAGACCTCCCTATCACCTCAGGCTTTTGAAAGGCATATGGACTAAAGAGCTTGTGATCAGCAGAGATCTGGGTTCAAGTCCTGCCATCAGTACTTCTAGAGTTGTGACCAAGGGCTCACAATCTTAGTTTGCTTGTCTTGTACCTCCTATCCTCACAAGTGTATTGTGCAAGTCAAAGGAGATATATTCGAAGTGCTTTGCAAACCCTAAAGTGTAATATATATAACAGGCTTATTAGTGTTTCTCTCATTTTTCATTTGCACAATCATGAGCTCCAAAATTTCCTCTTTTTGTCATCATCACTTAGGATTATAGATCCAGAAGGGTCTTGGGGCTCCAGACAAAAGCTGGAAGGGGTCTCATAGGTCATCTGCTCTGACCTTTCCTTCCAACTCTCCTTCTGCTTCATTTCTCCTAAATCTATTCTCCTGGTCCCTCCATCCCAGATTCTCCCAGTCCATGGCCCCTGCTCTTGCCTCACTTTCCTCTCTTCTTTATTTAGACTTTGCCATTGACCAGTTCAGCCTTACTCTGCCCTCTTCCCTTGACCCATCTGCTCCCTTATCTAGATGCCACTCTTGCCCAGCCAATGCTCAGCCCTGGGTCAATCCTACCAAGTGTCTTCTCCGCTCCTACTTACTTGCTCCTGAACACTGTTTCAGGAAGGCTTACAACTATGCAGACTGAGTCTAGGAGAAATACATGCTCTCTAATTTCATCTGGGCCCTTGCTATTGCATGGCAATTCCTTCTCCATTCTTCTATGGTTTGCTTTTTCAAAAATAACTTTATTGATATCTTCAGTTTTTACATTACCTATATTTCCCAAGGTTTCCTTTCCTCTCTCATTTTGAGAGCACCATCCCCTATAACAAACACAAAATAATTTTGTAAAACTAATCAACACATTCAGAAAATCTGACATTTTACACAATGTTCCACATCCATGATCCCCAACTTCTGCAACTAAGTTGGGGAAGGACCATCTCATCTCTCTTCTATGGGACCAAGCTTGACCATGGTAATTCTGTAGCATTCTGTGGGGTTGACTTTCCATTTACATTGTTACAGTTGCTGTGTTTACTTGGTTCTGCTTCCTTTATTTTGCCTCAGGTCCTATAAGTCTTCCTATACTTTTCTGTATTCACTTGATTGACTCTCTGCAACAACTGTTCCAAACCATCTCCCCTGGCTTCTACCACCACACCCCTCTCTGATGACCTCACCTCCTGCTTCAGTGACAAGAACAAGACCTTCCTCAGTGAATACCCCCATTTTTTCCTCTTATGCCTCTCAAAGACACCCTACACCATTTCCCATCCTTGTCTCTTTTGTCCCAAGGTCATTCTCCTTGTCCTTCCTTCTTCCTCCTCCCAGAGTTTGCCCTATTGATCAACTCTATTTTCTCACCTTCAACAACTCTTGACTCCTTCCCAATTAGCTTACAAACCCTTACAGGTATGACTATTAGTTCAAGCACTCATTGGATCCCACTACTCTCTCAAGCTCCCCCATGACTTTTCCCCTTTAGCATCCCATTATTTCTCAACACTTTGTGATCTGGTTTCTAATCCCACCACTTGAAACCAATGATTTTTTGGTTGTTTTTTTTAAATTCATTATTTATTTTAAACATTCTTTTTAAATTTTGAGTTCTAAATTCTCTCCCTTCCCCCCTCCTATTCCTCCACCACCCACTGAGAAGGCAAACAGTATGATATCAATTCTACATGTGAAATCATGTAAAACATATTTCCATATTAGCCATATTGGGAAAAAAAGGCAAAAAAAAAGAAAGTAAGAAAATTGTACTTCCATCTGCACTTGGTGTTCTTCATTTCTCTGGAGGTGGAAAGCATTCTTTCATCATACCCATGAGCTTTTAACTGCTAAATACGAAAGCCTTTTCTCAGTCCTCATCTTTTTTTGGATGCCGCTGACAGTCCTCTAGTCTGGACCACTCTTCTCTTGACTTCCACAATGTCATTCTCTCCTGTTTCTCTAGTTACTGGTCTGACAGCTCCTTCTCAGTCTCCTTTGCTGGATCATTATCCATTTCTTTTCTCCTCAGATTGGATGTGCCTCAAGGCTCCCTCCTGGGTCCATTGCTTCTTCTCTTTATACAATCACATACTCTCCCTTAGTAATTTCATCAGGATCCCATGGGTTCAATTATCTTTATGCATCCAAGTCCTGGATCCATACAACCAGCTCCAATCTCTCTCCTGCACCACAGATTACTTGGAAATCACCACGTGGATGTCCCACAGGTAACCCCAAATCAACATGTTCTAAAGCGAATTTATCGTCTTCCCAGAAACCCTTCCCTCCTTCAAATTTCCCTATTGTGTTGAGAATATGACCATTTCACCAGTCCCCCTCTCCACCCTCAAATTCATAACCTCAGAGTCATTCAACCTATGATCAAGCCCTGTAGATGTGAAGCCACATCTCACATCTGTTTCCTTCTCTGCCCTCACTAGGCTTGGCTCAGGCTCTCATCCTACTGACCTTGACTATTGCAATAATCCTTAAATTAGCTTTTCTGCCTTATCTTTACTTTCTTCAAGTCACCTGACACACAATGGCCAAAATCTTCCTATTGCACAGGGTTGATTGTGTTACTCCTCTGCTCAAAAGCCTTCACTAGCTCCCTATTACTGCCAGAATAAAATGCAGGCTTTCTACCCTGATAGAGGGAGCCCTACACAATCAGCCCCGACCTCCCTTTCTAGCCTTAGGTCATGTTACTCCCTCTTGCTCCTTCCATATTCCAGCATAGGTTCATGATGAGCCTTTCACTAAACTACTGCTGATGTGCATTCCCATAAGCCCACTCTCTTGCAAGGTGTTTACTCCCTCTTCATTTCCTTCTTCATTTCTCAGAGGCAACATGGAGTAGTGCTTAGGCACTGGACATGGAGTCAAGACCTGGGTTCAGATCCTGCCTCAGATACTAGTTGTGTGACCTTGGTCAAGTCCCTTAACCTCTCCATGCCTCATTTCCTCATCTATAAAACTAAGAAGTTGGACGTGGGGGGTCTCTTATGTCCCTTCCAGCTCTTGACCTATGAACCTGTGAAAAAGTGGCAGCTCTAGAGTCAAAGAATCTGGTTCAAATTTCACTTCTGATAATTGCTACCTTATGATCTTGGGCAAGTCACAACCTCCGAGTCTCAGTTTCCTTTTTCTGTAAAATGAGAGGTTGGATTCATGTCCTCTGAAGACTCTTGGTTACTGTTTAGTCATGTCCAACTCTTCATGACCCCTTTTGGGATCTTCTTGGCAAAGATACCAGCGTGGCTTGCCATTTCCCTCTCCAGCTCAGTGTTCAAATGAGGAAACTGAGGCAAATAGGATTAAGTGACTTGCCCAGGGTCACACAGATAGTAAGTGTACAAGGCTACATTTGAACTCAGACTTCCTGACTCCTGGTCAACACTCTAGCCACTCTGCCACCTAGATGCCCATAAGAATCCTTATGGTCCTATATTCCTAGGCTCCTACCATGTGATTTTCCTTCAAACTCAGCTAAGGTGTTGCTTATGGCACCAAGAGTACTAATGATAGTAGTTGACATTTATAGAAGACTTTAAGGTTTACAAAGCAGTCACATACATCATCTCATTGAGGAACAAGACAATTCCAGGAGGGAGGCAGTCAGCTTCTCAATCGATAAGCATTTATTAAACGCCTACTAGGGATTCGAGAACTGATAAAAAACAGTCCCTGCCCTTGAGCATCTTAGATTCTATTGGAGATATCCCAGCTCCTGGTCCACAGTCAGTGCTTAATAAATGTTAGTTGGCTGATATTATTTACACATTACAGATGAGGAAACTGAGTCCCAGAGAGGTAATAGCTTACCCACACTCTCTCCCTTCTCCATTTTTTGTTGTTGGTACCTCCAATTTAACGGCTGCATGGAGGTCTTGATAAGTAGACAGATATCTCAGTAGTGCAGAACAGCATCTGCTCTGCACTATAGGGCCACAGAGAGTTGTCTAGGGGACTAGGAGATGAAGGGACTGCCCAGGGTCCCACAGGCAGCCCAGGACTTTGGGATGATGGTGCTGGCTCTCTAACCACTGGGCAACACTGCTTGTACTATACTGCACTACTAGCATGTTGGATGTCCCAGGGAGAAGGTAAGTGCTGGGAGGACCACAGTCATTTCATTTTCACCTTTTCCTCTCCAGCTCCTTCCACCAGCACGGGGCTGGGCACACAGCAGATGCCTCCTCACTGACCATGCAGTTGAAGTCAATCCCTCCCTCATTCTTCTGTTCTATTTCTGCCCTCTGGTCATGGGCCAGGCTGTTTTCTTTAGCCATCTTTCTGTTCTCCTGAACAAGCTGCTTCTTTCTGGGTCTAAGTTCTGCACTCTTCGTTGTTGGATGAAGACGCCACCTCCCTCATCCACGTGGCGGCCACCTCCCTGGCCTTGGAGGCTGAGCATCCTCTCCCCTCTCTCGGGGCCTCCCTCTTAGGTCCCATTCATCAGCTGTCCCCTTATGACCTTGGCCCTGGTCCGTGGAATCTGTCCTCCTCCAGCCCTGTTTCCCCAGATCCTGCTAGTTTTCTAAGAAGCCTTGTTGGCTCTTCACAAACAAACCCTGTGCACCAGTGACCCCTTTGAAGGCAATGGGTCCTCTTCAGTCCTCTTCACCACACCATTCTGGGTCAAAGACCCTGCCTTGAGAGGCCTCCATTGTCCCCCATTAAAGATGTAATGCCCTTAAGACCCAGGGTTACATTTTATTTCTTTTTCAAATCTATTTTACTAACGCCTCTAGGCTTTACATTAGAGTCATTTCTGAAAAAAGACCATTTCTTTCCCCCATCCTCCATATTGAACCCTGCTTGTCACAGTGAAACATAGCTGTGTCCTGGGAAGCCCTGGCCAATGAGGGCCCAATCCTTGGCTAGTGCTTAGCTTTGCCTTCCCTGGTGGTTAGAAAGAACACATGTGGATATCCCCTGGTCATTACAGCCCAAAATGGGGAACTTTGAGGAGCTGGTTTTCTGTCATGAGTGATGGAGGGATTGGTACAGTATGCTAGCAAAAGCCTTCTCATTGGCTACAGAGCTGATTCTGGAAGGTGTTAACCTGGAACTGTTCTCCTTAAAAGGTCTGCCCCCCTCACTTTCCTTCCTTCCAGAAAGTGAGGCCACCCCCCTTCTAGCACTCCAGAAGTTAAGTCAAAAGGTCCATCATCTGGCCATCAGTTTCTCAGATCAAATGGTTTTCCCTACCCAGCCTAGGCAATATGGATATCCACAAAGGGGTATCCAGAGGACAGTGCTTAACTGTCTACTCACCCCCTCTACCTAGACCTGGGCCTTGGGACTGCAGCCAATGCCTCTGAATCTGTCATCCCTCACACCGGGGGAGCCAAGACCCAGGACTGGGCCTGGAGCCATGGGATACTGTTCTCTGAAGGTTGACAAATGGCTATGATTTCCCAAAAGTGCCATCTCCAACAATCCACTACCCCAATCTATCAGCAGGCATGGGGGCCCAGGGGCCGTTGCAGCCTAATGATGTCATGGCAGGGGTGATTAAGGCTGTTAATTATGTTCCTGCACAGACTCTTGGCCATCAGCAGTTTCCAAGGCCTCTTGGGTACACGGCTGCTACTCACACACTGAAGCCCTCACTTCACTCCCCTATTAAGGGGACTCAGAAGCCTGGACCAGAGAGCACCAAGCAACCTCTGTGGGGGTAGATTGTACACTTTGCAAGATTCTGACAAAGCAAAGACCTCGTCATGACTTTGCATTTCCCTCCAGGGTCCAGCCAAGGGTCTTGAATAGGGCTTGATGTCTTTATAAGTGTTTGCTAAAGTTTTAATTATAGTTTCCATTTCTTTTGCACTCTGCGGTTTACGCAGCATTTTCCTGACCTGACTCCCATTTCTCTGCAGAGGTGGAGGACTATGGGTGAGCAACACTACATATAATGTTGGAGTTTTTCAATATATTGATGAGATTTTTTGAATAGAGTATTTCCCTGCTTTTTAAAAAATTCTTTATTATAGGGGATGATTCTCCTAGAGGAAGAAGGGGGACACATTGGGAAATGCAGATAGTATAAAAAAAGATAACAGTAACAATTTGTTTAAAAAAAAAAACCAAAATCATTGTTCTCACCACAATACTGTAAGGCAGAATGAATGGATGGATGATGGATGAATGAATGGATGGATGGATGGATGGATGGATGGATGGATGGATGGATGGATGAATGGATGGGAATTTATTAAGTGCTTACTACAGACTTTTATGGTATGCGTAAAAAGCAGAAAAGGATCTTGCATTCTAATACGAACCAGCACAAAGGCGTGGGAGCCGGGGGCGGGGGAATAGAAGGGGGTGGGCCACCCCCTTTTCTAGCGCTCCAGAGACTAGAGGGCAGGATGGGATGTTTTGCTCTGGGGAATCACAGCCATAGAGCAGTCCATTGATGTGCCCCTTTTTGGAAGCAATGCTTAGTATTGATTTGATTACAGTTCCTAAAGTGAGAGAGGGGTTAAGGAGAAGGGGAACCAACAGAGAATGTTTCTATCT
The DNA here is from genome assembly GCA_023548195.1 of Bettongia penicillata ogilbyi. Classification (NCBI taxonomy): domain Eukaryota; kingdom Metazoa; phylum Chordata; class Mammalia; order Diprotodontia; family Potoroidae; genus Bettongia; species Bettongia penicillata. The sequence goes on from JAJHZJ010000096.1 coordinate 3,783,155, forward strand.
GGGTCCTAGACAAAGTAGGTTTTTGACAATCAGGACAGAAGAGAATACAATACAATTATCCTCATTTTAACAGATAGTTAAACTAAGGCTTAGAGAGAAGTGACTTTCTCATGGACCCCTTGGCTAGTAAGTATTACAGTCAGGTGCAGCGGAAAAAAAAAAAAAGTGTGGAACATGTACTCATTGAATACCAGCTTTTCTACTTACTACTTGTATGACTATTTCCTCATTCAAATGGCGTATCAGTAAGTGTCCCTGGTAGAGGGAGGGCATTGGCTGACACCTTGAGAGCATGGGTTCTTCACCCACTAACATGGATTTGGAGAAATTTGATTTGGGAGATTTCCCAAGTTCAGAGGACAGTTGAGGCAGGAAGCTCAGCTAGAGGATAATTGTATTCTCACTGTATGGGGTGTTGGAATGTGCCCAAGAAGTAACTCAAGACCCAGCTCATTGACACCTGGCCACTCCACAAAAGACCTAAGAGAATTCTGTGGACCTTAAAGAAGTTGTGAGTTCATGGCATCCTCACAGGGTCCAGTAGTCCAAAGGCATCGCACCCCATGGCTTATCAAAGAGTAATGGAAAAATCCATGCATGTGCAGTCTGCTGGGCTTTGAACAAGAAGAAATCAAAGTGGACTGATCCATCACGCCAACATTACAAGGAGTCCTGAATTATCTATTAGTTAGTTGGTGGTTTTCCATATTAGACTAGCACATTGGTCAGTACCAGAATCATATGGTGAAGAGAGGGCAGCTAGGTGCTCTCTAGGGAGGGGCAACTAGGTCCATAGCGCATAGAGTGCCAGACCTGGAGTCAGGAAGACTCATCTTGGTGTGTTCAAATGAGTGACCCTAGGCAAGTCACTTGATCCTGTTTACCTCAGTTTTCTCATCTGTAAAATGAGCTAGAAAAAGAAATGGTGAACCACTCCAGCATCTTTGCAAAGAAAACCCCAAATGGCGTCACGAAGTGTTGGACACAACTGAAACAATGACTGACAACAATGATGAAGAGAAGTATTGTCCATGGGCCCTATAGAGGCACTGACTCTCAGGACTCCCTCATGCCTGCAGTTGGCACAGGGACCTCTTTCTCCTCAACCAGCTATCTCAGGGACCATCTCCTTTCCTTCACTCTATAGAGTAATACCCATCAACCCTAGAATAGCTCCCATTTCTTTTGTGCTTTGAGATTTACACAGTATTTTTCCTGGCCCGGCTCCCATTTGTCTGCAGAAGTGGAGGACTGTGGGTGAGCAACACTATGTATAATATCAGACTTTGGTGAGTTTTGTTGAACTGTCTTTTTCTCTTCTTTTTTGATTCTTTGTTATAGGCAAGTTCCATCCAAGGCATTTGTTAGAGGCAGACAACCCCTCTACATACAAATCCAACCCTACACATCCAAACTAATTTCACCTGAGCACCCAAGGGAGTCACCCCTCTGATGATTCAACCTGCCAGCGCCAGTGAGAATTAGGGAAGGAGCCCAGAGGGATGTTACACCTTCTCAGATGATTTGGGGAGGGGGCTTCCACCTCACAAAGACTCATGGGAAAAGATCTCCATCTGGGATGCTCGTTCTTGAATAGCCTAGTTTTAGGGATGGATACATTAGGGGAAAATGAACTTTCTTTTCTCTTTGATTTTAGACTATAATTGAACAGTCTGCTTTCCTGTGTATTTTCTTACAAGTTGGACCAGTTTCTTTAAGATAACCTTTGTTTGTTTGAATCCTTAAATGTTAGTATTTATTGTATTATGGTAACTATATTATGGTATTATATTATGTATTATGGTAAATACAATTTATTGTATTATGGTAATATTATGTATTTGTTCGAGATCACCCAACCATTTAATTTGGTTGCACATAGCACATAAATGTCCTTTCCCCCACTTTTTTTTTGTTTTGAAGCAAACCTAGACTGTTCTCCTTATTGTAATATGGGTGCAAAAGGTCCTTATAGACAGTAGAGTAAGGTATGCCTACTGACTCACAGTCCCAGAGTGATCAGCCCCAAGTGCTACATGTCTTTTAGTTCTGCTAATAAATGTTTAACAACTGGCTCTCTAATATATATATATATATACTGGACACAATCTGAAGTTTAATAACATTATTAACATTTTCTCTACCACCAAGCAGAGGTTGGCAAACCATGGCTCATGGGCCAAATTCAGCCCTTGTACAACCTTTAGGAAAAGTAGACCTCTACTTTCCTTTTTGTTTTTTATCTCTTTGAGATAAAGGCCTAATAGTGGTATTACTTGGGACAAAGGTGACCTACTTTTCCTAAGAGTTGTACAAGGGCTAAATTTGTTTTTGCATGTAATTGAAAAAAAATTTTTTTAAATATTAAATTAAATCACAAAAAAGAAAAATGAAGCCCAGAGCATCAAAAGTATCAAGAATAAAATGTAAAAAGTATTCTTAGCTTGAGAGTTGTACCAAAGGAAACAGCATTTGGATTTAACCTTTAGCCATTTGTCTTCTCTGCTCTAGACAATTAACGAAACAATAAAGGAAGCTCCAATATGTAGTTTGCCAATTTCTGAAATGGCAATGTTCACACTAAAATTCTAACTATCAGCTCTCTTACGAGCAGGCTCCCATACATTCATGGCCCACACACTCTTTGAGACTTTTCTGTGTATGTTTTCTTTTTAAGCTGGCTTACTTGTCCTAGTGAGGGAAGAGTTTGGACCTCTAGTTGGATTCCTGAAGAAATGTTAGGTGTCCTGTGTTGCTAGGACACAAAGAAATTTTCTGTGATTGAACTCAGTCTGTGAATGTGGGTCCAGAGAAGTGAGAGAGGGTGCCCCCGTTCCCCCTAGATCTAATGCTGGTTTATTGTAGTGCTTGATAGTCAATGGAGACCAGAAGCTGTGGATTAGGGCTCCTACATAAATCTCAATCCACATTGGTCTGGTTTCTCACCTGAAGAGTTAGAGAGTGCCTTCCAGTTGACTCCAGCTCCTTAATCTCTAAAAAAAAGGGCCCTAACTGTTCTGGGAGCTCTATAGGGACCTTTGCTGCAAGGGAGGAGAATGGATTATCTTTTACTTTTTCTGTTTTGTTTTATTTTGCTTTTGTTTTTGATGGGAGAAAGCTTTTGGAAGCACCCATGCAGGTATGAGAATTTGGTTAAATTATATCTGACTGTTAAATTTTGTTATCCTATATTTTGGAAACATGGAATAAGGTGAATTTCCCAATTGTTTGTGTACTGTTCCATATGGATTTTTATGACACTATAGTAGAAGGCCCTGGAAAAGAATCTCATGCTTAAATCTCTAAGTCATGGGAGAGTTACTTAGGATTTAGAACTATAGACTTTACCAAACACACTCCAGTTGATTTTCTGGGGATGGCAAATATTTATCTGGGGAGAGAACATAAGGAAGGGGATTACAGACCCTTACTTCAATCAATCAACATATAGAATCAGGTTTTTAAAATGTATAAACAATATTGTTTAAGCCCTGTTAACCCTTTATAAGATGTGAACTCCTCTTTAATTGGGTCAAGAAGGGATCAGGGTGATGGGTTAACCCAATAAACTAACCATATCTTAAAGGCTTTAAATATAGAGAGAAATTTCAGTAGTCATTCAGTGGTAAGGGGGTACAGGTTCAGCCCCCTGACAAGGTACAGAAAAGGGGTGGAAGATAGTTTCCATCTCCCTCGTCTTCTCTCCACCTCCAATAACTATGTCACTGGAAAGAAAGGTCAAGAAGGAGAGAAGACATTCAGCTCTCAAGCTAATATACTTAGGACAAACAACTGAGAAAGAAGTAGCAATACCTAGAAGCAGAGACACAGAGACAACATATATGAAAATAGACACGGACAATCTATAAGAAGGGACAACAAAGGAAGCGAGCTGCTTCAAGGAGTGTGACCAGAGAAGTGACAGATGTGTCTCAAGAAAGGACTTCCAATCCTTAAAGCACCAGGAATTGTGAATGTACTCTTTGACTACATATGCTCTTTACATGTATACATGTACGCATAATAAGGTTAAGCGTACTTAAGTATAAGGGGAGAGAGTAACCCCACTTTGGGGAAGAATGTTTTGGTAAGTTCTGTTCTTATTATATCACTTTAGTGGAATATCTTTTTTCAAAAGCTTATTGAAGTCTGACGGATTGGTATTAATGGAAAACACACCGGTGGGGGCTCATGAGTGTCAGTACTAGAAACCTAGCCCCTTATGGTTACCCAATAGAATCCTGAGGATAAGAGGTCATCTGGGGGCCTGGTCAGCTAATGTGAATGAGAGTTGGGAAAGTGGACTCTCAGAGTACTAAGGTTTAAAAGACAGGAGTTTGGACTGAATGACCAAGAGTGTCCCTTCCAGCTTTGAATCTAAGATTCTGACACCAGTGCTCTTCCTGTCTTACCTAAACTGTTATGGAATTGAGGACAGGGAGAGAACATTTCATTCAAACTCCTTAATTTAAAGAGGAGGAAACTGGGAACCAAAGAGGAGTCAGGGTGTTTTGAGTTCAAAACTGGCCTCAGATACTTATGAGTTGTGTGACTCTGGGCAAGTCACTTAACTCTGGTGCTTGGCTGGGAGGCAGGGGGGTAAGAAGAATAAATACAGGGAAAAATGAAAGGAAACCATGGATCCTGGGGGGGAGGGCACATTTCAGACATGGGGGACAGTCTGAGCAAAAGTATGGAGGTGGGAGATGAAGGGTCATGTGTGCAAAACCACTACAAGGTCACTTTGTGTTGACTAGAGGGTAGATAAAACCAGGAATTTTAGCCCAGAGGAGAGAAGGCTCAGGGAAAGTGAAACATCATGGTGGAATGAGTAGGCCACTGGACTTGGAATCAGCAAGGCCTGGGTTCCAATCCTACTTCAAACACTTCCTAGCTATGTGACCCCCAACCAAGTCACTTCATCTCTGTTCTTTAGTTTTCCTCCTCTGTAAAATGAGGGAATGGGACTCAGGGATCTCTATGGCCTGGAGATGGTTATCCTGGAGAAAAGAAAGCTCAGGGAAAACATGAAAAGTATATTGAGACCCAAATACAAATAATTATAATATCCCATATTGCACAACCAATCAGGGAGTGTGTCTTAAACTTCTACTATGTAACGGCACCATGCTAAGTCCCGGGAATTCAAAGGCAAACGAGAAACAAAGACAATGGTTTCTCCTCTAGGCCTCAGTTTCCTCCTCCATAAAATGAGGGAGTCAGACTAAATGATGTCTACGAACCCTGCCAGATTTAAGTCTATGAACTGAGGGTGTTCACCCTGAAAAAGAACAGGCTTGGGTTAGGAGTCAGGGGTCTACGGTGGTTTTTCTTTGAATTGTGGAATAAGGGTCAGTCTAGTTCTATCGGCACCAGAGGGTAGAACCAGGAACAAAGTGGGTCGGGGGAGTTGAATCAGAGCAAATTTTGGCAAGGTATCAGGACAAACTTCCAACAGTCAGAGGTCTTCAAAAGTGGAATGGACCAATTCAGGAGGTGGGTGGTAGGATCCAGAATGGGGAAGGAGAGGGAGACAGGGGATGCTTAACAGAAAAGGGAGAGGATGACATGCCCCAACCCCACCTGAGGACCGAAAGCTGGTTTGCAAACACCTGAGCTCCAGGAGATGACCCTCCTTGACCCTAGGCCCTAAATCCCTTCACAGAAAGCTCTGGGTGGTCCGGGAAGCTCTCTAGCAGGCCAGGTTTCAAACAATAAAAAGGATTTTCTTTGTGTATTTGTGTCATGATTATTATTTGAGATTCTATCCTATACCTACTGGGGAAGTAAGAGAAAGGATAATGTTTAAGCCTCCCCAGGACTGATCAAATGTGTTCTGGATTGAGTTACTCACAGTGGGTCCAAAACACACCCCAACACATGTGCCAAAGACAGAAAATATGTAAAACAGGAAGTAGAAACAAATTAAAATAAGAAATAAACAGGAAGGAGGACATAAACAGGGGGTTGGCCAATAAAAACCTAGTCCTTATGCATGCATGCATGACTCATGAAATCACCACATAGCAGAGTGAGCCTGCTTCTTAAAGGGGCCAGATAGGTGTGAAGTGGATAGAGGGCCAGCCCTGTAGTCAGGAAGACTCCTCTTTCCAAATTCAAATTTGGCCTCGGATACATTAGCTGAGTGACCTTGGGCAAGTCACTTCACCCTATTTGCCTCAGTTTCCTCATCTGCAAAATGGGCTGGCGAAGAAAACGGCAAACCATTCCGGTATCTCTGCCAAGAAAACCCCAAATAAGGTTACCAAAAGTCAGACATAATTGAAAGGACTCAACCACAACCAAGAAGGGGCAGATAGCATGACAGTGGGCATCAAGTGAAGTTTAAAATATAGGTGTGTATGTATATATACACATAAATGTATGGCTAACTGCTGTGAGCCTCAAGGTGGGGAAAGGGGTATCAACAGCTCCCGTAGCCACTCTCCCCATCCTCCTGACCTGCCTGTGACCATAAATACACACACTGCTGGGTTTGCCTCTGTTTTTTCTCCTTGTAGGTTAGAGAGTATTGGAGATGGCTACAGCTCTGTGAGCTTCAAGATATTGAAATAGGGAGTGGTGGGAGGTCCCAGAATTGGAGTCTATCCTGGAGTTTGCCAGTAGCTGAACCTGGCACCACAGACAGCCCAGCAGCGGGTCAACTAAGGTAGCAAGTGAATGGTTTGTTCATCAGCCAGGCCAAATTGGGAAACAGACTTTGTGACGCAAATGTTTTGTAGCAACCAATTTAATTAAGCTTGAGCCCATTCTCCCCAGGGACTGAGGATGTAGAGGGAAGGCATACCTGGTACTGAGGAAAATGCTTTGTAACTGCTGCTGAGAGAGAGAGAGAGAGAGAGAGAGAGAGAGAGAGAGAGAGAGAGAGAGAGAGAGAGAAGGAGGAGAGAGAGAGAGAGAGAGAGGAGGAGATGTATCTATATAATAAGTCATCTATAGAGCTATAATATATTTTATATATATACATGCATATGATAAATCTATGTCCATATCCATTTCTATTATTTATCTATATGTATGTGTTCTTGGTAAACATTCCTTTGAAAAAGTGAATCAACAGTGAGGTCCTAATCACTGGGTCCATCAGTGATGTAGGGGAAGTACTAACAGCAACTGATGATTGATATGAAAGAGAACACATGGAGTTGAGACTTGAGTCAACAAGCGTTAAAAAGATGCCCCCGGGCAACCGGGCAGCCATGGATAGAGCACAAACCCTGGAGTCAGGAGGATCTGAGATTAAATCCAGCCTCAGTCATAAACTAGCTGTGTGACCCTGGACAAGTCACCTACCAAACAAAGAGAGAGAAAGAAAGCAAGCAAGAAAAGAAGGAAGGAAGGAAGGAAGGAAGGAAGGAAGGAAGGAAGGAAGGAACTCATCCCTTAGGGGTACTCCTGGACCCCTGAGGAGATGTAGAGAACACAACTTGACAGTCAAAATGGGGACTGGGACAAGGGCTCTCAGAGTACATATGAGCTACAATTGCATTTTCTACTATTTGTTCCTCTTCCCTCCATACCCACTGAATCAAGAGAACCTAAATGGACTGTTTCCCCAGCTAGTGTTTTCCATCACACAACATTGCCTCCAAAGAATCTCACCCTCTAAGGAGAAAAGCAATCTCTTTTTGTGGAGAAAAAGTCACCTTCCTAGAGAGGGCCCTCTGAAGGCTGGGAGAGAGATGCTTGAAGCGAGCCTAGGGATAAACAAGTGCAGCACAGAACAGCATAGTATATCATAGTAGGTAGAAGGCTGGACTTGGTGCCAGAGAATTCTGGGTCCAAATCCTACCTCCTAGATGTCACCTTTTTGGGGCCTCAGTTTCTTTAACTATAAAATGAAGAGGGAGGGAGGGGACAAGACAACTTTTGAGGTCCATTCCAGCTCTAGAATCTGTGGCTTCTCTGTGTCCCTTCCCATTTCCCAGTCCTGTGGCTGGTGACCACAGGGAGAGGAGCCAAGACCCCAAACCTGGACTGGTGAGCACTGGTGATGTGGGGCTCTTTGGATACCAATCAAGAGAGAGAGGAACTCCTTGACTGAGGCTTCCTGCCTTGTATGACTGGAAAGCCTTCACACAACTGGCTATTGGAGGAAAGGCAGAAGAATCAGAGGGTTTCTCCTACCGCCTCCTCCTGTGCCATGTGGCTCTGCAGGGACAGATCTATTCATTACCCAATGAATACCGACAGACCTGTGAGTAGACTGAGCTACCTGAATGGGGACCCAGCTAGCTGGGGAACTCAGCTCATCCACTGCCTCCTGTCCTTCCCCCTTCCTTCTCCTCTCCAAAGGCAGGTCAATTTGAATGGCCAGAGGACACTCAGTGGACGATTTATGGTTTAGGGCCAGATGTCTTTCTTCCTTTCTTTCTCTTTTTCTTTCTTTTCTTTTCTTTCCTTTTTCTTTGTCTTTTCCAAAACCTTCAACCCCAGTGCACTCTGAAGCCCATACATTACACAGCAATAGGTCCCTGCCCAAACTCCACTTAATGACTGTCTTTGGGTCCCTCCTGGCTTCGGAGTGATTATCTATAGTAACTGTTGCTCTTTCCCTCCCAGCTTGATTTACATTTGTTTTTCTTTTGCTCATTAAAGGGGTCATTCCCTGATTACTTCTTAAAGACGCCTATTCACTGAATGGATGTTACCTCACTCTAAGTGAGTACTCGAATAGGCCAAGGTCTCCCATTGCATCCTGGTCATCTCCAGTCATCCTGATGAATATCTATCTGGTCACTGGATTCAGATGGCTCTGGAGGAGAAGTGAGGCTGGTGACCTGCACAGCCCTCCCTCACTCAAAACAAAGTCATGTCATCATTTCTCTGACGGTATGGTCTTCTTCAAAAACAAAGGACGAACACAGCATCTGGCCTGCAGATCTCTCTTTTCCATTCTCTTCCCACAGTCCTGCCTAATCCCTGGCTCTCCAGTACATCCCCTATCCCACAGCATCAGCACAGACCAGGGCTCAGTCTCAGAGATATTCCCTCTCTCCACTCTGTGACTGAAGAATCATTGTTTGGATTTCTAAGTTGGCTGGTTGGCTAGTTGTCCTTTGTGCTCAGAAAGCACCAAAATGACATCACTATGTTGGGATCAAGGTACAGTGTGTCCAACTGTGGCTGATCAGACCAATATAAGCTTGGAGTGCTCTGCCACAGGTCAGGCACAAATAGTCTCTATAACCATTTGGGAGGGAGATGGATCTAAATGCGCACATCTCATGTTTCCTTTGAGCTACTGCAATTCTGCTTTACCCATAGAGCACAGCACTGCCTTTGATGTGGGCGCACCGTGTTAGGGGGCTCTGTGCCAGTGTCTCCCATGTGTCAAAACTGATTCCAAAGTTCTTCAGAGAGACCTTGAAAGTGTCCTTGTATCGCTTCTTCTGACCTCCATGTGAGCACTCACCCTGTGTGAGCTCTCTGTAAAATAGTCTTTTAGACAAACATAAGCTTGGCATTTGGACAGCAATGGCCAGCCCACTGGAGCTGCACTCTCTGCAGCAGAGTTAGAGTGTGTGGCTGCTCAGCTCCAGAAAGGACCTCAGTATTCAGTACTTTATCGGGCCAGCTGATCGGCAGAATCTTCCTATGACATTTCAAGTGGATTCAATAAAATTCAGCAAGAAAGAAGAAGGGGGGAGGGAGAGACTAAGACAAACAGAGACAAAGAGAGACAGAGAGAGACCAAGAGGCAGAGACATAGAGACAGAGATAAAGAGAAAGAGCAACAGAGAAAGGAAGAAAGAAAGCAAGAAAGCAAGAAAGCAAGAAAGCAAGAAAGAAAGAAAGAAAGAAAGAAAGAAAGAAAGAAAGAAAGAGAAAGAAAGAAAGAAAGAAAGAAACAAAGAAACAAAGAAACAAAGAAAGAAAGAAAGAGGAAGGAAGAAAGGAAGGAAGGAAGGAAGGAAGGAAGGACGGAAAGAGCAGGGAGACAGAAGGCACATTTATTAAGCACTTACTTTGTCCAGGAACAATGAGAGAAAAAGAGACAGAATGAATGAGAGGGAAAGAATGAGAGAAAGAAACAGAGGCAGAGAGAATCACAGACCCTCACCACAGGATGGGGAACAGCTTTCAGGGCTCTAGTGTAACCAAGAACTGAAAAGGCTTTTCTTTAAGACCTCCCTAACCAAGGGTCACCCAGTCTTTCTATAAGATCTCCAGTGAGAGGGGACCCCCAACCTCTCAAGGTATCCTATTCCATTTATGGGGACTTCTGTTAGGAAGATGACCTCGACAACTTTCCCCACTTTATCCCTAATCCTGCCCCTTGGGGCCAGAGTTCAAATCAGGCCTCAGACTCTTAGTAGCTGTGTAACCTTGGACAAGTCATTTAACTTCTGTCTTCCTCCGTTTCCTCAACTGTAAAATGGGGATAATAACAGCACCTATACCTCCCCCACACCAGGATTGGTATGAGGATCCAAAAAGTGCTTGGCACATAGTAGGCACTACATAAATGATTGTTCCCTTCTCCTCATCCCCATTCAGATTCTAAAAGACCCCTACCACCTTGCCCCCTGAGCCTTCTCTCTTACAGGCTAAACACTCTCAATTCCTATATCTACAGGGAAGGATCCTCAGGGTCCCTCCATTCCAACCACTACCTGCTGCTTCCAGTGCTTAGAACAGTATCAGGCAAAATAAAAACTGACTGACTGATTGCCAAAGGTCCCAAAGATAGAAGGTTTGGGCCTGTCTCATCTGAGCCCAAGTTCTCTGGCTCTGAGGCCAATGACCTTCCCCCTGCATTAGACAGAGTTCTCACAGGCCTCCTGCATATTGAGAGGATCCTGACTGAAGGTTTAGGGGGCTAAGTTGAAGAGAGATTAAAGACACACTCAGGGTTGCCTCTGTTTGCCATGATCTTAAAGCCTCAGATATTCGAGAAGGGCCCTAGACCAGGTTAGAATTCTTAACCAGATAGGAAAGATGAACTTTCCAAACATATAAAATCCTCCAGCGCTTTGGCAAGGCTACCATTGGGTGAAGTGGCTACTCCCTTGGGGCACCAGGCCTTCACTGATTTGTCCTGGCTACCCTCCTCCCCAGGCTGACCATGTGCCAGGCACTGGGCTCAGCACTGGCGATACAAAGAGGGAAACCAGTTCGTGCCCTCAGGGAGCTTATACTCCTCAGACTGAGGAGATGGAACAAGGAGGGGGAAGGTAGAAAACCAGGGGGTTAGGCAAGGAGAGAAGAAGGGGCCTGGCCTCAGGCAGCTAAACAGAAGTGTCTGTCTACACTAGTCTCTCCTCCCACCCGAATCCATCAGCCCCTGCAAACCTGACTAAACAAAGGCTCTGGGCTAGGAAAGAAAGCCAGGCCTGGGACAAAGGCCAGCAGTCAACATTCCTCCCGGCTAGGCTCTTTAGTTTAGAGATGGGGAAGTCTAAGCCTAGAAAGGTGAACTGACTTACCTAAGGCCACACAGCCACGTCCCTCAATGTCAGAGCCAGAACTCAAGCCCAGAAGTCCTGGCTCCCAGGCCAGGCCAGGCCAAGGCCCCTTCTGCCCCCACCTCATGGTGCTAGTTCTTCCACCCTAGAGTAATACCCTGAACTTCACAGAAGGTGGACCCTGGAGGAGTCCTAGAACCCTGGGGTCTGCCTCTTTCATTTTACTGCTGGGGAAACTGAACCCCAGTGCCTTCCCCAGAGTTTCCCAGCTAGCCCATGTCAAAGCCACACCCAAGATCAATGCTCTTTCCTCTTGCAGTCACGGGAATGGAGGCCTGATCTCCCTGGGACCCCCAACCTGTCTGTCTAAGAGTATCCAGATGTTTAGAGGGGGAGGGGCACCTGCAATCCAATCCTCTGATCCCCAGGCTGAATGGGGGTGGGGAGCGAGAAGACAGTTAGGGAAAGGTTCAGGCAAAGGTTTCATCTTCTCTGCTCCCCTCCACCAACGCTGGAGCCAGGCTCCGTCCACCCCCACCCCCATCTAAAAGCCCTCTCTTCCTCCCCAGGAGCCTCTTCTCTAGCCTGACTCAGGAAGCCTGCAATTAGGTCATTCTGTGTCCGTCTTTTCACTTTGCTTCCTTCCCTCCCACCCATCACCTAGAAAGGGATGATGGTTAAACAGGACCATATGGGGCCCGCCTGGGGCCTTCCTTTTATATTTCCTGCTCAACTGGGGCTGACCTCCCTCCAGCCCCTTCCCATCAGGCACCAGCTCCCACCCACCCTGGGTCCTGGTCCTCTCCAAGGGGGTGGGAGGAAAGAGGGAGAGAGAGAGAAGAGGAAGGGAGAAGAGAAGGAAAGAGAGGCTACCATCGCCCCAGCCTGAGGAACCTCCCCAATGAGCAAGAGTAAGAAGCATTTCCCAGACATCCCCTGGTGGAAAAGAGTCATTAGGAAAGAGTAAAAAATGTGCGGGAACATTAGCCTAATAAATCAGCCGGCTGGGGAGTCGGAGCATTAGCTAAGCATCAGTGGGGATGGAGGCCCCAGTCCGGCCCCTCCCTGCTGCACCTGGCCTGCTGGGGCTGAAGGAAAAAGGCTGGAGCTGACCGTGGCCTGGAGAGGGATCCCAATCCTTGTCACCTCCATAGTAACAGTGTTCAGCACTCTAGGCGATGATGTCATCAGCCTTGAAGGTGAGGGGGAAAAAACGGTACTTTGTACAAGTCTCCATGGTCCTTCACCATAACTCTATGGGAGGTGGAGGAGGGAGGAGGGGGGGTGCTATCACTGTCCCCATTTTACAGATGAGGAAAGACTTAGACTGGGGAAGTGACTTGCCCAGGGCCACACAGCCAGTAAGTGCCCTCTCTCAAAAGTCTGACTATCCAACCAAGTATCTCCATGCTTGAATGGACAGTGGGGTCAGGCTCTCCTTGTGTCCTAACACAGGTCTGTAGGCCTCCATTGTAATTCAACTCACCCATTGCATCCCAGAATCTCAGAGCTGTCAGGGAGCTCAGAGGTCCCTCACGACCACAGAACATAGGGCACATAGACACCAACCTCTTATAATGGCAAAGGAATTAGATTTGGAACCAAAGGACCTAGGTTCAACTCCTGTTTCAGCTACTTAATACCCACGTTGCCTTGGGCAGTTCCCCTCATCACTCTAGTCCTTTATTTCCTCATCCAGAAAAGGAGTGGTTGAAATTCAGTGATCTCCAGGGACATTTCCAATGCCAGTCAATGCCTCTGGTCCTCATCTGTGATCCTTCATTGTAACAGAATGGAAATAGGTCATGGCATTTAAGTAACCTGTCCAAGGTCACATAGTTCATCAAGTGAAAGCCACTACTGGAAGCAAGAATTCCCAACAAATGACCATCAAGTCTCACCTTGAATACCTCCAGTAAGAGGAAGCTCACTATCTTCCAAGGAAATCTATTCTATTGTAGGACAACTCTAATTATGAAAAGGTTATCTTTTCTACTGAGCCTAAATCTACCACCTGGTGACTTTGACATCATTTATTAAGCATCAACTATCTGATACCCATGTTTCATTGATGCACAGCATCATAGAACCTCAGAGTTGAAAGGGACTCCATAGCTATGTTGTCCAACCCATCCCTGGCCCAAGAATCCCTTCAATAGCATCATCAACAAGTGGTCCAGACCCCCCCTAGAGCAAGGTGAAACCAAAGCACCCAATTCACTCTTGAATGCCTCACCCCAGATTGATAATAGTAATAAAGATAATAGCTCCCAATGATTATATGAAAATGATTATGATTGTGAGACAGAAACATCTTCAGAGTCAGGAAGATCTGGGTCCAAGTACTGTGTCCAAGGTCTTCAACACCCCGACTATGTGACCCTGAGCAAATCACTCAACATCTCTCTCAATGCTCCAAGTAACTCTCTATGAATTGTAGAGCTGCATTGGTACAGGGAATTTCCACACCAAACATTCCCTATAACAATGAAGTCTAGGTCTGGATGGTGGGGGTGGTGGTGGTGGCAGTGGTGGTGGTGGTGGTATTGATGTGGGCATTCCCTCCCACATTATTCTAGATCACCAACTATCCAGGTCCTCTCATCCTGGGGGACCTTTGTCTATGTCCTCATTTAGAGCCTCCAGTGGGTTCTACCCAGTGTAAAATAGGCCTTCCTCCTCTTTCTCCTAACATTTCTACATCAATGGAGTACTTAGGAGGTCCATCTGTCAGCGCTCATTCTTGCCACACAACCAACTCATCTTTTCTTTCCATCATATATTTTCTTGATGACATTTTTTTACTTTGAAGATCCTCATTAACTACAAGTTATAGCCAGCTCATACCTGCCATATGCCTCTCTATAGCCTTTTTGGTCATATTGTTTTTTCTGTTTTTTGGAGACTGTGGTACTCCATCTCTCTTATATTTATCCACCTTAGTAGAATGCTGGGTATTAAAGACAGGCCACTGTTTCCATGGGAAGTTTGAGATCTTCAAAACAGTTTGCCATTTCATTAAGGAAGTCCAATTCATTCTCCTCTCATTCCATTCCAGGCTTCCTATAATGTCTCAGTACAGTATAATATGTATATACTTAGTGTGTATATCTTAGATACATTCCATGATGAACTCTGTGAACATTGTCCATTCACATGTGTTGTATAATCTGAGTAATATACATTCCTCATCCATTTGGTCTTTCTTGTGTGGATGGTCAGGTCACAACTCTTTAGAAAGGTGACAGATTTCTTCTAGGGTTTAATTCAATTTACACTGTGTCATCTGCAAAAAGGAACTCCATCCACAGAAAATCCCTTTTCAATCCAGACTCTGTGTTGAATCTCCTTTATCACAGTGTCAAGTGCCTTTGGCCAACACATATCTTCCCAGTTTTTTGCCTCATCTGATGTTTATGATCAGCATGTCATTGATTAGGGTTGTTTCTGTCATTATATCATCCAAGAAATCCTGATTGACCTTGATGCATTGATGGGAGGCACTTTCTTGGAAGAAGGCCATCAAGGGGCATTCTGCTCAACCAATAAAATGTTTTCTCATAATGTACAAATGGTCCAATCTGATGCTTTTACTATCTTCATCCAATGAAGTGATATAGTGCTGGACCTGAAGTCAGGAAGCTCTGAGTTCAAATCTAGCCTCAGACACTTAATAGAGGTGTGACCCAAAGCAAGTCACTTCACCTTTGTTTGCCTCAGTTTCTCCAGTAAAAATGAGGACCAAACACTTAGCACAGTGCCTGGCACATGGTACATTGTTTGGCTGATATGAAAGTCTGGATGAGGCTGCCATCTACACCATGGGAGGTAGATCCCAGAGAACTTCCAGAAGACTTGGACTCTGGGTCAGCTATTCACTTTCTTATTTATCTATTTGTCAGGTATCTATTTATCTACCCAAATAAATAAGACTCTCCCTCCCTTAATGGTAGACTCCAAGTTCTCCTCTCCCCTAAGAGCTGGCGGCCCTCCTCTGAAAAGCAGACTTCCTAGAAGGCTGTTGTTGAAGGGAACATAAAGAGTATCTAATCTAATCCCTTCATTATACAGAGGGAGAAACTGAGGCACAGAAAGGATGACTAATGGGTCCCAGGTCACACAGGTAGCAAGTAAGGAGTCACTCATTCCACATACACATACCACTAAATAGCTGAAATTCTACTACTATGAATTCCTTTTGGTCTTGAAAGTGTTCTTGTATTATGGAAAATGTCTTGAATCTTAAATGAGAGAATGTGAGTCTGAATCTCTGATCTTCCACTTATGACCAAGGTGACCTTGGACCCTTCCCCTCACTGGGTCTTTTCCTCATCCTTAAATGTCTAGTTGATGGGCTTAACCTAAGGGCTCTTAACGTAGCTTTTAAAAAATATTTCCACTTCTGTATAATTGACTTCTTTGGTAATCTTGTGTATTTTTGAAGCATTATTCTGAGAAGGGGTCCCCAGCATTTCCCAGAGGGATGGCCAAGGGTCCAGGACACAACCAAGGTGAAGACTCCCAGAGGCCCCTTCCTGATCCTTTTCTCAGTCTCCTACAGTCTCTTATGAAAATTCAAATCCCTCCTGGGGGAGGTTTCAGCTTATGGAAAAGATCACCTCTCTGTTTCATGGAGATTAGCTGACCACTATCTGAGAACAAGGAATGAGACAGACTAAGGATGTTAGCGAGAGGGGAGATCACAGGATTTTAGGGCAAGAGAGGGTGTAAACTCCTCATTTCACAGATGAGAAGACTAAGGTCTAGATCATGAAGCAAGAGCTAGAACCTCTAAGATCATCCAAAGGACTCAGTGACTTGGCCAAGGTCACAGAGACAGTGTCCAGATTCAAATCCAGGGTCTGTGACTCCAAATTCAAGGTTCTTTCTGAAATACCTCCTTTTGTTGGAAAGGGCGAAGGAGGACATGGGGATCCACTCCCTCCTTCTGAGAGATTGGCTAACAGTCAACCCAGAGCAAAACCCTGGATGAACTCAGGGTGGGGAGGGGGTGAGCAGAAGAGACTAGAATTGCAGGGGTGGGATGCAAGAGAGGATTGTGCCACCTTCAGTGTAGGAGTAGTGGGCATTTAGTAGCAGATCTCTGTAAGACTCAGTCCATCTCTGGGTGCCTGGTGGGGTGGGCTGGGGGCCGCCATTCCCCGGTCCTTTGGATGAAATCCCTGCAAGACAGCCCCAGCCTGCCTGCTGGGGGCTCCTTTCTCCTTCCCTCTCCCAGGGAAGCCAGGGGGAAACAAATTCAATTACCAAGTCATCTATTTGTCAACTCCGCCCTCAGTATTTACCTAATTTTCTCAATTCAGACATCGCATCAGAGGGAGCTGGAGAGGCCCGCGGCTCCAGTGGGAGACTGAGGGAAGACAGAGGGAGAGGGAGCAGCCTCACAACCCCCAGGGTTGTGGCTGGGCCTAAGAGCCCACACACCACGCAGGGAAGCAAAGCTAGGTGGAGGAGGAGACCCCAGAGACACCCACCCACCCTGCTTCGCAGCCCCCAAAGGGAACCCCACCCTCACTTCAGGAGCAGCTAATTGGGAGGCTGGCCCTGAGAGGAAAGGCATCCATCCAAGCTCAGGGCTGGGAAAAAGAAGAGGGAAAAAGGGGAGGAAGAGAGGGAAGGGGAGGGAGCGGGGAAGAGAAAGGGAAGGAGAAGAGGAAGAGAGGAGAGGAGGAAAAGCAAGGGGAGAAGAGAAAAGAGGAGGGAAAGAGGGAATAAAGGTATGGAAGAAAGGGAAGGGGAGGGAAGGGAGGGGTTTTTTGAGAGGAGAGGGGGGTAGGGGAGATTAGAGGAGGGAGGAAAGAGAAGAAAGGAGGGGAAAGGGAAAGAGAAGGAGAAGAGTGAGGAGAGGAGGAGGAAAGGAGAGATTAAGGGAGAGGGAGAAGAGAGAAGGGGAGAGGAGTGGGGAGAAAGGAGGAGAGGGAATTCAGAAGAGAAGGGAAGGGAGAGGGAGAATGAAGAGGAGGGGGAGGTTAGGAGAAGAGAGAAGAGAAGAAAGAAAGCCATAGGAGAGGAGGGGGAGGAGAGCAGGAAGAGGGTGAGAGGAGGGGACAGGTGAGGAAGCAGAGCTGGGCTGTCGGACAGCTCCAGTGCGAGACAGGACAAATCTCAGGTTCATTGAGTCCATGCCAGCCTGGGGTCCATTGAAGGAACTGGGGCAATTCAGGCTGTTAAAGAATGTTTAGAAAGGAGATCAAGTCTTCCATCAGCTGAAGGTCTGTCAGGTGGAGGAGCTTTGCTTTGATTGGCCCCAGAGGACAGAGCCAGAATCAACAGTAGGAAAATAATGAGACATCCATTGAAGCTGGAGACTGGAAAAACCTCTGAAAAGTGGGAGATGGCCCCAGCTGGCTTGAGCTGCCTCCAGAAGGGGTGAGCTCTCCGTCCTGGGAGGGCCTCCAATAGAAGCTGCCTAGCACTTGTAGAAAAGATTTGGCTTCAGGGAGAGGCTGGAGCTGGTGCCTCTGGATGCCCCCTGCCCCACCCAGTGAAGCTCCCAGTCACCCCCTCTCCACACCTTCTCAGAGTCTCCAGGAGCAGCCCCAGGGCCAACCACACTTACCCCCCAGGGCACACAGATCCAGGCACAGGACCACAGATTAAGCCTCATGGGACCTCACACGTGACTCAGACAGAGCCTTCAGTCAGTCGGTTAACGAGCATTTATTAAGTACCTACTGTGTTCCAGTCACAGTATGTACTAAGACAAAAATAGTCCCTGCTCCTAAGAAGACAGTATGAAAACTACTAGGTACAAACAAAAGCTGGGGAAGGTAAATGGGAGATAATCACAGAGGGAAGGCCTGAGCATTAAGTGAGAATCTGGCTTCTTGCAGAAGGTGAGACTTTAGCTGAAATTGGAGGAAGTGGGGGAAGGCAAGAGGTGGAGATGAGGAGGAGAGCATTCCAGGCATGGGACACAGCCAAGGCAAAAATGCCCAGTGTCAGGAAATGGAGGCTGGTATTACTGAGTGGAAGAGGGGACAGTGAGGTGTCAAAAGACCAGCAAGGTAGGAAGGTGTTGTAGTCAGACATGAGCTTTAGGAAGAGGACTTGGCAGCTGAGTGTAGGATGTACAGATGAAGAAGGGGCTCGGTCCAGGTGGGAGGTGATGAGCCCGGCACTGCAACTCCAGTTATTGACTTCCCAGGTCAGGCTAGGATGAAATGAAATAATAATGTATGTGCCTAGTCCTTAGGATAACCTAGTGAGGGTGGCAGGGCAGTGATAATTATCCCTATTCTAGAGAGAAGAAAAACAAGGCTTTGAAAGGGCTGAAAGAATCAGAGGGTTGGAGTTAGAAAGAACCTCAGAAAGGTCACCCAGTACAATGTTACAGAAGAGGAAACTGAGACCTGGACGGTTGCATGAATGCTTAGGCTAGGATTTTCTTCATCGAGGCAGTCTTCTTCAACATAATCATAAAATTATACCTAGAAAGAAGGTTCTAGGACCCAGAATTCTAGGCAAAGAGTGAGCAAAGATTTGGAGGTGGGATTTTGGATTCAATCCCAGGGAAGATTTGCCAAATACTAGAACCGATCTGGAGTGGAATGGGGTGCCTTGGAGGGAGGGCAGGCTCTCTCTAGAAGGTCTTTTGGCAATACCCTGATGATCACTTGTCATGGATATTGTACCAGGGAATAAATATCCAAGAAAGGATTTGAACTCAGGTCCTGGGACTCAAGAGCCAGTGATCTTTCTACTCTGCCACAGTGCCCCTCTTCCCCTACCAAAAGCATTTTAAGGTAACAAAGCACTTTCCTTCCAACAGACCTCTGAACTGTGAGTACAAGTAACATCCTCAGATGAGGACCTCCAAAGTTCAGATACGGGAAATTACTCACCCACAGTTAATACCTTCCTTGTTGTCCCATATTCATATTGTCCGATTTGTCATGATCAACATTGCAACTGGATTTTCTTGGCAAAGATACTGGAATAGCTTGTCATTTCCTTCTCTAGAGGATTAAGACAACCAGAGGTTAACTGACTTGCCCAGGATCACACAGCTAATGAATATCTGAGTCTGGATTTAAACTCAGGTCTTTCTGACTCCAGGGTCAGTGCTCTGACTCCTGAGATGCCTCAAACTGACCTATTACAATTCTGAAATTGAGATCAAATTCAGATCTTTCTCTCAGAGGGCCAGGGGCAAGGAAGGCCACATGTGACCCTCTAGGTGCTCAAGTGTGGCCCTTTGACTAAATCCAAACTTCATAGAACCAATTCCCTTAATAAAAGAATTTGTTCTGTAAAACGTGGACTCTACACTAACCAGCAACACTAGCCATATCTGAAGAGTCCCACCATAATAGGACTTAGAATGACTTCGAACCCTCATCACATAGAAAGAAATTAATCAGTGCTTGCAGATTTTTCTATTACGCCTCTCCCACCTCCATCCCATGTCTCATTCAGGCCCTCACCATAACACCCATCCTCACTTGATGATTATAGCTGGAGTGACCCAGGCTCTCAAAGACCTACCAGAGGATCTCTGGAAGGTCCTCCCCAACTGGAAACACTGCAGAAGCACCTTCTGGTGTGTTCTCCTATGTGGGTGGTTGGGCTTGAGATTATTTTCACCATTTGACTGAGAAGGAAATTGAGTCAGAGGCAGAGTGACTTACCTATTGCTATGCAAGGGAGCAAGCCCAGCTTAGCACGCGGAACTTCTTAGGGTCTTATTTGCTTCTGCCCCATCAAAGGATCCAGACACAGAACACAGAAAAAACCTGACTGGGATAACCTTATGTTATTAGAAGGGAAATGTTCCTCTCAGAAGGAGCCTCTGTCAGCTCTCAGCCTCCCTCCACACACGGCTTCAAGAGAACACGAGAAAATGACCTTGGGATGGCCCTCCACTATCCCCTCAGGCCTCGCTGAACCATTGGCCGCTTCTCTGTGCACCCCACTCCCAGCCCTGAGGACTCCCTCCTTCCTACCCAAGCATTTGGGGCCTGACTCACAACCCCAAGCACCTGCCAGCACTGGACTCTGGACAAACTCTTCCAGAGGGTGTATGTCCTTCAACCACCCAGTGGTCAGTGGCAGAGCTCTGACCTGGGTCACCATGACCCAAGTCTTGTTTGCTGGAGCCCGGGGAATAGCAGGGCATGTGTGCCAGCAAAGCATCCCTTCTATTGCCAAGCTCAACCCTTTGGACCCCTTCTCTACTGAATCCCCACCCCCCCAACCCTGATGATTAGGGCTGGGAGAAAACGTAGAATGTAAACTCACCACATAAAATGTCAGAGCTGGGAGGGACCTTAGAGACACAGAATGTTTGAATATAGATCCCAGAATGTTGGAGGTGGGAGGGACCTTTGAAGACAGAGTGTCAGAGGCAGGAGGAGCTTTGGAATACAGAGTGGTACCTCGTTAATGCTCTCCCCACCTCTGTTCTATTATAGAACTACAACATGCTAGAAAAGCATTGCGATTTCATGGATAGGACAGGGGGCTTGGTATCAAGATGCTGGCTTCAGACACACAATAGCTGTGTGACCCAAAGTCACTGAAAGGCTCTGTGCCTCAGTTTCCTTATTTGTAAAAGGGTTGCACTTGATGGCTTCTAAGGTGTTTTCCAGCTTTAAATCGACAATCCTGTACTAACAAATAAGTATATTCTATACAAGATGAGGTATACACAGTAGTGGGGAGGGGAGGGATGGAATTAGTAATTTTGGGAATAAGGCAGGGCCTTTTGAATGGAGCTAGGGGTTCCAAGGAGCAGAGAGAGAGCATTCCAGGCACAGGGGCAAAGTGGTAGAGGAAATGAAATGCTATGTTATAAGAACTATCAAGTATGCCAGTCTGGTTAACACAGTGTAGAATAATGTATAAGCACCCTTCAAAGGCAGGTTGGGAAGAGCTTTAGCTGTCAAACAGTGGGATTTGTAGTTTATCTTAAAAATAATGGGAGCCACTGGGGAATGGTCATAGCCAGACTTGGACCTTTGGATCTTATCTCCCTTGGGCAGCTATATGGAAGAGAGTCCTCAGATACATCCATGAACAGTGGAGGAGGTACATGGATGGTGAACCTTCAAACGGACCAGAGAAGAACTAGTCCAACCAGTAAGAGAATCCCAACAAACCAGAATCAAAAAACCCAGAGAGGTGAGGCAGTCAGCAATGAGAAAATTTGCAGCGAAAGATGAGGTCTAAGAAAAGGTCACTGGGTTTTAATGTTATTTTAGTTTTATTTTTTTAATCCTAAACTTATACACCAAATAAAATAAACATTTCCATGTACATAGTAGAAGAGAAAAAGATGATTGCACTTGAAGCTCCAAATGCCATTATGTACAATTTGACCTTCTTTTTAAGTATATAATAAACTCAATATATAACTTTCAAAGCTGTCCTGCTGTTCTGTGGCTCCTTAAGGTCTTTCTTCTCTTCTGTACATTTTAAAAGCATGTTTCAATGTCTTTTTTAAATCTTCTTTCCTTCCTTCCTTTCTCTCAGTACCCTAACCCCATCCCACTATTCCTCCCTAAATTAAAAAGGAAAAGAAAATGCTTGTAACCAGTAGGGATACTTGAGCAAAACAGATTCCCACAATGCAGAGACCAAAGACATATGCCTTGTTCTGTAGCGTGAGTCCACCTTTCTGTTGGGAGATGAGAGCTATGCTTTGTCATTAGCCCTTTGAAATCCTGCATGCCCTACATGCATCAGAATTCTTAGAAGAAACATCCAAAGTTGTTTGTCTTTACATGTTATTGTGTGAATTAACTGATCTCCTGATTCTGCTTACCTCCTTCTGCATCACCTCATACGAGTCTTCCCCTGTTCCTCTGGAACCTTCTCTGAAACTCTTCATCATTTTTTCCAGCACAGTGATGTTCCATGACATTCCTATGCCCTTTGTGATGGGCATCCCCTAAGTTCCCAGTATTTTGCCAATCCAAAAATTGTTGCTATATTTTTGATCACATGGTACTTTCTCTTTCTTTGATCTAATAAAGATATTGCTGGTTCAAAGGCTATCGGTAATTTAGCATCTTTTGGACATGGCTATAAATTGCTTTCCATAATGGCAGAACTAATTCACAGCTCCACCAATAATGCATTAGTGTATAGAGCAATAAAGAGATCACTGGTGACCTTGGAGAGAGCTGTTTCATTTGTGTGCTGGGGACAGAAATCAGATTGCAAGGGGTCAAAAAGTGGTGGTGTAACAATGAGGACGGTAAGACTGGACAGCTTTTTTCTAAGACATTTGCTGTGAAAGGCAGGGAAGATAGAGGATAACAGCTTGAGGAGCCAAGTGATGAGAGGATCTCAAAGTACCATATTCATTTTCCCCCTGGAGAACGCTTATTTCTCAGGTAAGTAAACTGAGGCACCTGAGAACAGGATCTAGGATCTCCCAAAGAAAATATGACCTAGGGTACACTCCAAGTGAAAGATAGAACCTTCCTTTCTAAACCAAGGGAAGAGAAAAGTTTTAAGACATGATTTAGACCAGGTATTCTTTACTTCCTTTTTTGCATCTTAGATCGCTTGGCAGTCAATCTGGGGAAGTCTATGGGCCCCTTCTCAGAAGCATGATTTTAAACAATTGGAGGAAATGCTAACTTTCAGTTAGAAGTTAGTGAAAACAAAGATGTCGTTTTTTCCCCATCTAATTTCGTGGAGCCCCTGAAATCCACTCAGTGCTATGGACCCTGGGGTAAGATTCCTTGATTTAGACCAATCCCCTCACACTTGACATGGTGAAACCCAGACCCATAGAGGACTGACTTGGTCCAAGGCATACAGAGGTTTAAGAATAACACAGCTGGAGGGACCTGAGACAGTCTCTAGTTTCCAAATAGGAAAGTGATGCCCAAAGGGATGGGGGGGTTGGCAGAGGTGCCAAAAGGACTAGGAAAAAAACCCTGGGATCAAATCCCAGCTGCTGTAACCACCCTCAGTTACTCAGTAAATACCCCTGGCCCCCACTCTCCAGCATTTTCTGGTAAAGTCTTAAGACAATATGAAGAGAAAGGTGGTGGATTCTGAGCCAGGAAAGGTAGCCGAGGGGAGACAACAGCTTCAGTTACCAGCCAGGAACAGCAGCTCCCCCCAATTCCCCCCCTCCCTCCCTTCTCCCAGGGGACTGGCTCTCCTCTCTGCTTGGCTGGCTCAGCTCCGAGGAGCTCCCTGCAGTCAGTCGGCTGGAAGCCTGGGCTTGAGCAGGGAGGGGCAAGTTGCTAGAGCCAAGGAAACAAGGAGGGGCGGGGAGGCAGGCCATCAGCGCAGGCAACTGAGACTGGGGGGCCCCTGAGAGTAGGGAGGGAAGCCAACAGGAACCCACGCCAGAAAGGGAGGAAGAAAGGAAGAAACCTCAGGGATCATGTTCCAATTCCTTCATTTTGCAGAGGAGGAAACTGAGGCCAGTCACACAGGTACTAAGGGGCAAAGGCAGGCTTTGAACCAATGTCTGTTGATCCCAAATTCAGAACAGCTTGCCTGTTATATATATAATAAGGCAATCCCGCCTCAAGTAGCTGTCAATAAAGTCATTCCTAAGCTGGGATAGATGCTTGGGAATGCCCGGGCTTCAAGATTCCCCCCTCCCATTAATTCCCCCACCACCACCACCATGTATCCAGTGCCATGGAAAGACCTTAGGATTTAGAGTCCCAGAATCTGAATTCAAATCCCAGCTGACTCCAGCATGCGTATGTTCAATGAGACTGCTGGATCAGATGACCCTGAAGATTGAGTCCAGTGAGCGGGCCCTATGATTGGTGGAGAGGACATTTCCCAAAGGGCTATTGCTTCAGGGGCAAAGAGGGAAACTTGCCCCTGGGAGAAACCCCTTAAATCTCAGGATCCATGAGTACCAACTCTACTTTTGGCCAACTTATTTTGCCCTTAACAGACCTCAGTTTCCTCTGCTGTAAAATGAGGTGGCTGGGGTAAATGATTTCCAAAGTTCCTTCCAGTTCAAAATCCTCAAGTCTTCTCTCAGTCTGAGATAGCCAGTCTCCCTTCCCCCAATCTCCAGCCACCCCACCCCACCCCAACCATGCAGGCTTTGTCCGAGGCCTGCCTCCAGAGGGCATTGTTGCTCTGAGGTTGGTCAGCCCCGGCCTTCTCTTTCTTCTTGCCACCAGCCAGCCCCAGTGCCCCTCACCCCCTTCAGCATCCCAAGGCTACTTGAGTTCTCCAGTGGGAGCCCATACTAGGTCAGAACTAACATCTGACCAGCCCAGAGTTCTCTGTTACTTGGCCTCCCAATCTCTCTGGGTAGGACCCTGCGGAAGTGGGGAGAGTGGAGAAGGAGGGTGTCTCTTCTTTCCCTCTCCTCGGTCAGAGATAGGTTCTTCACAGCCTGTCTAGCTCAGTGCCACACTCCTGCAGCTTCCCCAGAGGGATGAGGGACTCTCCACCATCCAGAGAGGGAGCTCTGGTTAGGGTCTTCTATGACACATGGAGGGGGGGGCGAGAGCTAGGGGTCCTGGGTACCCCATTCCACCGTAGGATCCCAGTTTGCCTCCTCTTTCAGCCCAGGGGCTGCTTCCGCAGCTGCCGGAAGGCTGAGGGGGGAGCCCCACGCGATTGGGACTCCTGTTGCAGGGATAAGGACAGACACGAGGGCTGTCTGCTTCTGGGGCTGGGGAGGGTGGGGAGTGTTTACTACTGGGAAGGAGCACATTGGAACAGTACTACTGGGATGGGTGACGGGCAGAAACAGAAAGAATGGTTCTGCTGATCCC
Organism: Bettongia penicillata ogilbyi; assembly: GCA_023548195.1. Classification (NCBI taxonomy): domain Eukaryota; kingdom Metazoa; phylum Chordata; class Mammalia; order Diprotodontia; family Potoroidae; genus Bettongia; species Bettongia penicillata. The sequence continues at coordinate 3,808,323 of JAJHZJ010000096.1, forward strand.
GAGGGTTAGGGGGAGTGTACCCTGTTGGGGGGTGGGGTGGCACATCGGGGCATCTGCCATACATACAGTGTCCGGCTGGGAAGCCGCGCAGAGACCTGGTGGCCTGCTTCAGAGAGGGCAGGCAAACGACCCAAGGCGTCCTGCTGGGGAGCTGGGGGTCACTGAGTGTCCAGTGGCGGGGGAGGGAAGACTCAAGGAGCTCGTCGATTTGGAGAGAGCCTGCGGGAGTTCGGGCAGAGGAAGATCCTGGGAACTCGCCAGCGTGGGGGCAAGGGACAGACAATTCTTAGGTTGGGGGACAAGAAGACCTAAGGAGCTGGGCCACGGAGGAGGCACCAGTCTGCAGCCTAGGAAGGGTGGGGGCACGGAAAGTTCTGTTATGGGGGGGGGAGATGTAGGGAGTTTGAGGGGGGAGGTGGAAGTGGTTCCGCTGTTTGGAGAGGACACACGCTGGCAGTTCTGCCATTCGGGGATGGGGGGGAAGACTGGGAATGTTTTGGGGGGAGAGAGCTTTGTTATGGGGGGACACGAGGAGTTTTGACTGCGGGAAGGAGCAGGGAGGGGGAGGGGAAGGAAGGAGCCCTTGAATTGTGCTCTGGAGAAGACACACACCCCAGTACACTCACAGAGACACCCCAGCACACACGTGTACACACACACACACACACACACAGTGTGCTGCTATAGACAAGGCACAGAGAGTTCTGTCCTTGGGGAGAGTGAGCGACAGAGACAGACTGGGTTCTGCCAGCTGCCCCCTCCCCGGTTATAAGCTACAAACTTGCATTAGGAGAAGAGGAACCCTAGTGAAGTTTTGTCGGCCTCGACTAGGAAGAGGGATGGACGAGCCCCGTACCCACCTCATGCACACACGCACATACACAAGCTCACTCCCTCCTCCCCTACCGCCCCCTCCCCATATAATTGAAAACATCTCGGCTCGGGGGCCGCCAGAAGCTCCCCAGACCCGGGCCCCCCCCGCCCCTCCCCCCGGCCTCCTGCCCGCTCCCCTGGGTCCGATGAAGTCATGATCGCTCCGCTGGCTGCAGACACATGGCTGGGGCGGGCGAGAGGGGAGGGGGCGCCCGGACCCCGTTTGGATACTATGGTTACTAGCTCGGAGGAGGAGGAGGGAAGAAAAGGGAGGGGGAGGGGAGAGGAGGAGGATGGAGGAGGGAGAGGAGGGATAGAGGGGGAGGGGGAAGGAGACCGAGGAGGAGGAAGAGGAGGAGGAGGAGGCGGCGGGGATGGACAACAATGGGGCCGCAAGAGCAGGAAATTCCTTCCGGGGTGGACCGCGCCGGGGGGAGGGGGGCAGCCTGGATGGAACGCCGAGACCGCGCGCTCGGCCAATCAGCAGCCGCCCGCGGGCGGTTTCAAGATGCCCCTTCGCCTCCCCGCCACCCGCTCCCCCTCCTCCCCCTCCCTCCCCTGCCTCGCTGGGCTCCGCGCTGCTCGGCTCCGAGACGAGAGCTGCCGGAATCATTGGGAGCTCCGCGCACCGCAGAACCGCCCCCCCGTCCCCGGCGGCCCCCCACCCCCGGTGCCACTCGCTTGCACGTGGTCGAATAAAGAGCCCCCTTTCCTCGGGGGCGGGGGGGCTGTTTTGAAAGCTTGTTTTCTATTTTAAAGTCCTGTCTGAAGGCTGGGAGGTGGGGGGTGGGGAACAGAAGAGCCCAAGCTCCAAGTCTTAACCCTGACCCCACCCCACCTCCGCTGTCCAACTCTCTGGTCTCCTTATATAATGAGGTTGTTACCACCCCATCTCCCCAGGCGGCTGGCTTCGCCGTCCCCAAGGGCAAGACTGGTATTGCCAATCTCTGGTTCCCCAGATTCATTCTGGATTCCAAGAGAATGGGCCGATTTGCTTGGGAGATGCTGCTAGGGCATGTCCACCGGGGGACTTCCCTACCAGCCGCTGGATAGCTCTGATAACCTTGAGCCAAGAACTGAGTGTCTCGGGGGCCTTGGTTTCCCCATCTGAAAAATAGGAAGATGAGATAAGGGGAGTGTGGACTAGATGATCTTGGAGGTCGGTCCCTTCAGCTCTCATGAACCGTCTGTGTTCCAACATCAGTTCCAAGGTCTCTTCTGGATCGGACAGTCTACACTCGACGGCCTGATTTCAGGCTGTACTGTTCTAAGTGGCTTCTTGCTGCAACCTTCTATATGCTGAGGTCCCTTCCAGCCCTGACATTCCAGCTGCAACATTCTATCCTTTGAATTCCCTTCCAGCGCAGAAATCCTTTGCAACTGCAATATCCTATGTTCCAAGGTCCCTCTGCGCCCTCGGAACCTAGAATCTGCAGCTTTCTCAGCTCCAAGGTCCCCTCCCAGTTCACACATTCTGCACTCTGCCTCTTTCTAGCTCCTAACGCCATTGCTGTATTACTCAAATCCCTAAAACCAAATCCACCAGTAATTCACTACGAGAAAGGGCCCTCCCAAGATGGGGCTTCTCACAGTCTGAAGTTTGCTTTCTCTGAGGTCACAGCCCCGTGACAGAAGGAGATTGGGGATCTGCTTTCCATCAGTGCATTTCTGGAGTAGGGAAATCAGGCAAACTGGGATACCAGGAGCCCCAAGAGCTGAGCAGTGGGGCTCAGGCTCCTGCGACCTCTGGTTCCTGCTCCCTACCGTCCACAAAAGCTCAGGTCGGGACTATTTCTTTTCCCTTTAAATTAAGTAAAAGATTTCCTACCCCAAGAAGAATCTAGCTTTCCCAAGTCTTAGCCTCTCCCCTCCCACCATTATATATAATGGGGATATCCCTAATTCTCCAGTTCCTGTGTCTCTTTATAAATAAATAATGAGATTTTATTAATTATGCACGTAGAGTATCTGCAAGCAGATTGCTATGTCTCTTGGTGCTTAATAAAAAAATTCTATATTATAGGGGTCTCTCCCTCTTCCCCCGCTAAACAAAACGCCAAGGGGCCACGGGTGGGAGGCTGGGAGAATACAAAAAGGCAGGCAGGAAGAGAGCCCCCAGTCCTGTATCCTTCCTCCAACCGGCCCCAGCCCAAACCTCCAGGCTCCCGTCCTTCATGTACATGTATGGCTCAGCTGCTGGTCTGAAAACAGACCGAGGCAGGGGCTGCAGCTGTAATGGTAAACAGGAAGCCAGGGAAAAGCAGTCGGCTGGTGGGCTCCCCCTTCTCAGAGGTCCTCACAGCTCGGCCATCTTCTCGGTCTAGTTGAAGCTTCCATCCACACTGGACGGGGGCTCCAGTGTGTCCTGCCCCATTCACACCCTCTTGGTTTTCTCTCCAAACATGGAATCCCTTTAGATTGAAATGTGGGGGCAGTGGAGGGCAAGGCTCTGTCTTTATGCACTGCTCCTGTGACTTCCGTCTACACTGCTGACTTCCAGGTCACCTGAGCACCTGAGGAGAGCCTGAGAATCAGAGGATGGGGGACACTAGTCATTCCAATTTCTCTGGCTCCTGAAGGTGCAAAGACCCCTCCTCCTCACAGCTATTTTGTGACATAGTAATGTTAGGGTAAGTAACTTTATTCCCATTTTGTAGTGGAGGAAACTGAGGCTCAGAGTAGAAAATTGACTTGGTAATGATCATACAAGCATCTGAAGAGCAATTTGTACCAAAGTATCCATTAGGTTAGAGGATCTTAATCTGAGCTACACAATTTGTAGACTCATTTCAAGGGCTGCATAAATTTGGACGGAAAAAAATAAATCTTTATTTTCACAAACCTCTAACTGAAATTTTGTGTTTCCCTCAATTCTGAATGTAGGCAACCAAACCACTATCCCAAAAGGTCTTCAACAGTTTGCCAACGGGTCCATGTTGCAACAGATGTTTAGAAGCCCTGAATTAGACCATGTCGCCTCTCAACATAGACTGTTAGAACAAGGAATGTCAGAACTAGGAGGGGCCTTAGAACAGAGAATGTCAGAACCTGAAGGGACCTTAAAACAAAAAATATTGGAAGTAGGAAGATCTTCAAACAGAGACTATTGACACTGAGAAAGACTCAAGATGATAGAACACCGAATAGCAGAGCTAGGAATGTAGAAGAGAGTGTGGGATCCCTCATGACTATCCTTGACATTATTTCACTTGATGATCTCACCAGTGCCCATGGATTTCATTATTATCTCTATGCAGATCATCTGGTCCATCCCTAATCTCTCATCAGATCTTCAGTTTCAAGTCTCCAACCTCCTATTAGATATCTCAAAGTTGACATCCCACAGACATCTTAAATTCAACATGTCCAAAATGGAACTCCCTCCCCCAAATAAAACCCTTCCCTTCTTCCCAATTTCTCTATTCGTGTCAAGGGTACCGCCATCTTCCCAGGCATCTGGGTTCAGAACCAAGGTGTCAAGTTGAATATCTTGTTTTCTCTCCCCCACACCCCCATACCCAATCCGCTAATGTCACAGAATTTCTCATGTATTGTCCTTTCTCTGCTCTGACACCACTACCAGGTTGGTGCAAGGTTCTCACTCCCTGCTCATATGTGGACTGTTGCTGTAGACTCCCGGTCCATCTGCCTGCTCCAAGTTTCCTTCCATTCAAATCCATCCTTCATGGAATTATTAGACTGATCTTTCTAAACCTAGGTCTGACTATATCAGCTTTTTATTCAATAAATTCCAATGACTCTCTATAACCTCCAGGATCAAATGCTGTTTGGCACTCAAAGCCATTCCTGACCTAGCCCCCTCCTATCTTTCCAGTCTTCTTACACCTTAATCCTCTTCCAACCAGTGACACTGACCTCCTGGATGTTCCTTGAACAAGATGTTTGACTCCCAGTTACATGCATTTTCATTGGCTCTTCACCATACCTCCTGGCTTCCCTGGAGTCTCTGCTAAAGTCTCATCTTCCACAAGAAGTCCTCCCCAGTCCTCCTTAACCTTAGTGCTTTCCCTCAGAGGTTACTCCCAGATTTGGAACAGACCCCAAAGGTCATCTACTCTAACCTCAATCCAAATTCTGAATCCCCTCCATAATGTTTCAGCGTGGGGTCATGTAACCCTAGTCCCAAAGCCCATTGATATAGGACTGTCTCCTTGTTGGTGGAGATGAATGTCTTTCCCTGTGTGAAGGGGGAGGCATAGTTGGAGAGAGGGAGAGAGCTCCAACCTTCGCTGGTCCACTTTAAGCACTGGATCACCTAGGGTACATCTGGCTTTCAACTTCAAGAAACAAGATGGAAGAGGCGAACTCCTCTTCAGGTTGCTAAGGAGAAGACTGGAAAGACATGGGAGGAGGCAGCAGGGGTCATCATGTCCCTACCCCCAGCTTGCTACACTAGCAAGGAGTTTCCTCTTGGGTGAGATCTAGAACTCTCTCTTGGTTGAGATGAGTTTAACTTGTCTTCATTCCGTATTGTTTGGCATATTTTCTCCTACACATACTTCTCTGATTTCTGTTTTGCTATGATTTGGATAAATGGATTTCTTTAATATTCCCTATGTGGAATTGGTATTTAATGGGAAAGTGATCAAGCCTTGAATAGACAGCCTGAATATAGAGTGTCCCCCAAATAACAAAGTGATCAAAAGTTAGACTGAACTCAATGTTATTTCCCTAAATCAGAAATATTTCATTTTATATTTTATATACATATTTTATTTTTCCCCAATTGTAATTAAAACAATTTTCTAACATTTATTTTTAAGTTTTGAGTTCCAAATTCTATCCCTCTCTCCCTCCCCATCCCCTTTCCAGAGATAGTAGGCAATCAGATATAGGTTATATACATGGGATCATGTAAAATATTTTCATATTATAAACTAGTAATATTTAAGGGAACAGAGAGATATAAGTCTAGCACTGTACCCCTTCTTTCTGAGAAGAGCAGGGTGGTGGCCTCTGACCCCAACTTCCTACTTCTCCTTCTGGCAGGGATTAAAGTCCCCCTTGAAAAGTGGGGTTGGAGTAGAGGCTAGAAACTTCGGCCTTCTCTTGAGACACACTCACCACTCCATGTGCCAGGTGGTTAGGACAGCTCCTTGGCACACATGGGGCTTCTCTCCAGTTATGCTTCTTCTTGGAGCCCCTTAGTGACAGAGAACTCACTGCCTTCCAAAACAGTCTGTTCCACTTTGAGACAGCTGTCATTGTCAGAAAGTCTTACTGAGTCAAATTTATTAAGTGGTTACTGTGTTGCAGGCACAGTATTGGGCACTAGAGATCCAAAGAAAGGCGAGACCTGCTCTCAGAGAGAACAGGAATGAGAGAGACAGTATGTGAGCAACCTTCCACAAACAAGCTCTAGAGAGGATCTCCTTGGGGGAAGCATTAGATGGATCAGACAAGACTTCTCATGGGAGGTGGGATTTCAGAGCAGACTGACCAGAAGCAGAGGTGAGGAGGCAAGGAGTTCCAGGCGGAGGACACAGGCAGATAAGGGGCATGGAGATGGGAGGGCGCTTGTCAAGCAACACCAGGAAAGTCAGCACCACCAAAAGGAGAAGGATATGGAAGGGAGAATGGCGCAAGAAAAGCTCAGAGGGTTAGAAGGGACCTGAAAAGCCAAACAAAATTTCTATTTGATCCTGGAGGTGCCAGGGAGCTACCGGATTTGCATGAATAAGAAGGTACTATTGCCAGATCTTACTTTAGGAGATTAATTTGACAACTGAGGGAAGAGTGGAGGGCAGAGGGACTGGAGGCAGGCAGACCAAATCGTCAGGCTATATTGCAAAAGTCCAGGTATGAGATGATGAGGAGCCAGTAGGATAGATATTGGCACCTAGTGACAGATTGGATACAAGTTAAGCCAGAATTTTGCAGAATCACAGACGAGACCTTAAAGACTCATCTAGTCCAGCCTCCATTTTACAAAGGAGGAAACAGATGCCGAAGGGTGATGTGACAAGATCACAGCAAGGCAATGGCCAAGCCGAGAATCAGAACAAGATTATGACAATCGATCACCAAGCATTTTGTAATGTAACAGCAACGTAACAGTGTCAGGCACTGTTCTAGGGGAGAGGGATACAAAGACAGGAAGGAAACAGCTCTTGCTCTCCTGCTCTGAAGGAGTTCACAATCTAGGTTAAGGAGATGCATGTATATTCATAGGTCTACAGAAAAGACATCAAGGTGATCACAGGATCGTTGAGTCTGAGTAACAGAACATCTTAGAGATTGTCCAGTCCAGAGGTATCATCAGACTTTTGTACTGGGGAGTCTGTCAGATAAAAATGGAATTGGGAAATGTTAGCAAAATAAATGAAAATATCATACAACATAGATAATATTAATTTGTGGTTTTCTAAGTCAGTAGGCACCAATATGTTCCTGAGTTTGAGACTTAACAATGTAGTCCAATCCTCTCAGTTCCCTGACTCCCAGCTCTTCTGGCTTTGGTGAGCAGTGTCCAGAAACCAACAGGAAGTATGGCCATGATAATGAGAATAATTCTCCCCAGACATCCTCCAGTACCTCAGCATGCGATGGAGATGACCTTGGGCTGTACCAGCATAATGTCTGCAAAGTCCTACCAACCAAAGTTTCTGGTATGGACCCAGGGACAGCTTGACTTCTTTCTGTAGTCTGAGAACCATCCTCCCTCCATCAGAGGCCCCATGTCAGCTTTACCACATGGCAGTGATTTTTCTGATGCCAACAATTTTCCAATAATATCTAAGAAGTGACAGAGAGGCCCAGAATCTCTGATAATAGCAACTTCTTATTCAATCAACTCCAATGGTTCCCTAGTACCTCTAGGATCAAATAGAAATTTTCTGTTCGGCTTTTCAAGCCCCTCATAACCCAGACCCTCTTACCTTTCCAGCCTTCCTACACCATACATCCCTCCATATACTTCTCCTTGCAGGACACTGGCTTTCCTGATGTTACTTGACCAATACCCTCCCATATCCATGCACCTTATCTGCCCATGTCCTCTGTCTGGACCTCCCTGCCTGCTCACCTCTGCCTGCTGGCTTCCTGGGCACTGGTCTGCTCTGAAATCTCGCCTCCTATGAGAAGCCTTGCCTGATCTGCCTAATGCTACCCCCAAAGAGATCCTCTCTGCAGCTTGTTTGTATAATTTTATGTCAGTAAAGGGGAACTCTGGAGAAATGGTGGGTCCTGCAGCTCTTGGCAGCATCACCATATCCCATTCCTAGAGTTACAGATTTTCAAAGGACTTCACACACACACACACACACACACACATACAGTAGGGAGTACAAACCTCACTAGCCCCATTTTACTACTGAGGAAACTGAGTCTTAGGGAGAAGAAATGGTTCACCGAAGGTCACACTGGGTAATTACAGCCCAGGCCTTCTGGTTCCGAGGCTATAGTACTTCACCTTGAACCACATTGCCTCAGATCTCAGACTCAGTTTCTCCTAAATCAAAATCTATCTTCCTTCCCATTGTGACTTCAGTTCTCAAAGAAAGAGGCTCACTTCTTGAGCTAAGGCAGAAACCATTCAATCCCATGAAGGGATTAATTAAGGTCTTTCCACCACTTCAAATCAGAAAGCATTTTTGGTCCAGGAAGGAGCTAGGAGATAAGGTTCCCCAGCTTTATAATAAGTCCCTCTCTCAGACAGGAGGGAGAGCAGAGGGAAGAAAGATAGCCAGCCACTTGTTAACACAAAGCTGTGGAGTCAGGTCATGGTCTGAGCAAGGTTGGCCCCTGCTTGTAGGATATGACTGCTGAGGGGGAAATCTCTTCTCTCAGCCTTTCTCTCTCTCTATTGAGAGAGAGAGAAACTCTCAATTGTTTTCTAATTGAAAAGGATTGGGGCTTTGCTTGGATCAGCCCCTTAAAGGGAATGGCTTAGGGATACTCACACAAACACAGTTTTTTTCCATACTTGACACTCGGGGATCCAGCAGCAGACCCATTCTCCACCCCAAGGAGGGGATTTAACAAGGCTGAGGCCCTTTCCCTATGTCTGTTTGGAGGAACTCCCTACAAGAGGTAAGTCTATGTGCCAAGTTTCTGAAACTATTTGCCACTGTACCTACCTCCCTTTCCTAGAAGCACTCAGATGCAGAACTGTAGCTAGGCTGGGTCACTCAAGGCTTTCCCAAGGCAGGGACATCCAGGGCCACATATGCTTGAGACATTTAGGTGGCACAGTAGATAGAATGCTGGGCCCAGAGTCAGAAAGACCTGAGTTCAAATGGAGCCTCAGATACTTACTAGTTGTGTGACCTTGGGCAAATAATTTAATCTCTGTCTGACTCAGTTTCCTTAACTATAAAATAGGAATAAAGCCTCCCCTGCCACCTCAAGGTTGTTGTGAAGATAAAATGGTCTAATATTTGTAAAATGCTTAGTACAGTACCTTGCACATAGTAGGCCCTTTGTAAATGTTTATTCCTTCCCCTTCCCCCTTTGTCCGACAGTAGTCCAAAGAAAGACTAAGGAATTTGTTAGCCCAGTTTTAAAAAAAAATCTTGGTTATGCCTCTGCCCATACAGTTTAACTAAGCAGACTTTTTTTCGAATACTTAGTGGGTACAGAGCCCTGAGCTGGGTGCCAAAGGACACCCAAAGTTTCCCTCCCCTTCTTGTCTTGTGAAGGATCACACAAATTAGAAGAAAACTACAGTACCCAGTTCTGCATGATAGGAAATACACTGAGTACATTGGGTAAAGCAAGGCTTTGTGGTCAGTGAAGGGAAAGGATTCATGGGGAAGTCCAAGAGACTTCCTGGAAGAGGTGGGTTTGAGGTGGGGTTTAAGGGAGAGAGAATAATTGGACAAGGAAGAAGGAGGTTGGGCAGCTAATTGCTGGCAGAGTTACAGAGTAAGTAAGTGTGGGGTGGGGGCAGCTCTGGGCATTCTGAGAGACCCAAAGGACTCAAGCTTAGTCTTTGGCCAGCTGAGGCCTTGTTACTGTTGTGCAGTCGTTTTAGTCCGACTCTTCTTGACCCTATTTGGGGTTTTCTTGGCAGAGATAATGAAGGGATTTGCCATTTCCTTCTCCAGCTCATTTTACAGATGAGGAAACTGAGGCCAAAAGGGTTAAGTGACTTGCCCAGGGGTGACCCTAGACAGCTAGTAAGTGTCTAAGGTCAGATTTGAATTCAGGTCTTCCAAGTCCAGTGCATCAATAATGTATAAATAATGTCTCATAGATAATGTATAATTTTTCAGAAAATGAAAATGTCTGAGCCCCAGGCTGTGTCCAAAGAATAGTGAACCACAGAATGTCAGAGGTGGGAGGGATCTGAGAACAGGGAATGTCAGGGCTGGGAGGGACCTGAGAACATATAATGTTAGAGTTGAAATGATCCTTGGAGATCTTCTAGTCCAAGCCTGGCATTCTACAAACGGGCACATGAAAAGTCAGTCCTGCCCATGGTCACTCAGTGAGTTAGTCAAAGAGACAGGAGTATATTTGTATCTCTGTATAGTCACCTCTCAATTAGACACAAATGGATCATTTAAAGCATGTTACTTAAAATCCCAAGCTGATGTTGAGCATTTCCTTTCCCCCAGTTTCTTAACAGTTCTTGAATTCCAGAATGTTGGGACTGGAAGGGACCTTAGAGACTATCTAGTCCAAACCTTTCATTTTATAATTAGCAAAATTGAGACCCAGAAAAAGTAAATCCCTTCCTTTCTCTGGGGCTCAGTTTCTCAGGCAAATGAAAGGAATGGATGAGATGATCTAAAAAGTCCCCTCTGGCTTCAGAAACTGATGAAATGCTGATTCCTGGTGAGACATACCAAGTAAATTAGGTAAGACAAGATGGCGGATGGATCAGAGAAGCCCAGGATGGAAGGGTCTGAATTGTCACTGACCTGGGCCTAGTCACCTTCCTCTCTCTGGTTCTCAGTTTCCTCATCTGTAAAATCTGCTTCAATGACTGCTAAGGTTCCTTCCAGTACTAAAGCCCAGGATCTGGACACAACCAGGTGAAGTGGATGACCAGAAGGCATCTTGAACTCAACATGTCCAAAACAGAAGTTGTTTTTCATTCTAAACTCTCTTTCTCATTCCTGTAAAAGGCAGTTACATTTTTCTAGTCCCTCCGGCTCCCACTCCAGGAGCCACTCTGGACTCCTCACTATCTCCTGTCCTCCACATTCAAGGCATTGCCAAGGTCTTTCCATTCACCTTTATCGCTGTGGAATTCGCCCCCTTCTCTCCCCGCAGCTGGTGCAGGTCCTCATCACTCCCCCAGAAACCATGGCAGGAGGTGTGGGGGCTCTGCATGCCTCATCCCTTCCCACTCCAGTCCAGCCTCCATTCAATCATCAAAAGGATTTTCCTAAAGCGCAGGTCGGACCATGTCACCCATACACACACCCAATAAACTCCAGGGGTTCCCTATCACCTCAAGCATCAAATACCATATTCTCTATTTGGTGTTCAAAGTCCTTCCTCACCTGGCCCCCTTCCTACATACACACAAACTCCCCATTCCTCCCCACAAACTCTGGGATCTAGTGATATCCACCTCCCTCAGTCAGTTCTACAAACAAAACACTCGTTGGCTGGAGGCATTTTCTCTCATTGCTGTCTCCTATGTCCGGAGGCTCTCCCACACCCAGCCCCACTACAAAATCTCAGCTAAAATCCCATGTTCTAGTGGGAACCTTTTCCAGATTCTCTAAAATCCAGAGCTTTCTTTTTCTTAATTATCTCCTATTTATCCTATTATCATTCCCACTTTACAGTTGAGGAAACTGGGGCGTACAGAGGTTAAGTGACTGGCCCAAGGTCACGTGGTTATTAAGTGTCTGAGGTGGCTCTTTCTGGTGCCAGGTTCTCTATGTACTATGGCACTGACCCTATTCCGTGTCTAACTCTAACTCCACCCTCTACCATTCAATGAATAAGCTCCTACTATGTGCCAGGCACTCTTCTAGGCAATAGGGATAGAGATCAAGGCTAGCTAAAGAAGACTCATGGAGCCCACATTCTGTGAGGGAGATAAGTATCAGACACAGAGTAGGAGCTCTGCGCTCACCTGTTCATTGAACATTCCTTCATTCACCCATGACCCCATGGCTAAATTACCAGCCACCATGTTTTTCTCCCCTTCTTCTTGTGAGGCAATGTGGTGGAGTAGAAAAATGTCTTCATTTTTCTGTGTTCAAATATCACCTTTGAGACTTGCCACTTTTGTGGTTTCGGGCAATTCCTGGAACCTCTCCAGGCCTCAGTTTCCTTATTTATAAAATGTTAGGAATGAACTGGAAGTCTTCTGAGGTCCCCTCCAAATGTGGGATCTGACTCAGGATTCTGCATCACCAATGGGCCTCTTCTGCTACTGGAGTCCTTTGCAGTGATCCTCCAACTTCCTTTGCTGTAAGGGTACCTAGAGGCTCTGTCCTGGGGCATCTTTTCTCATTCTATGTTCACTCACTTGGTGATCTCATCAGTTCCCTTGGGTTCCATTATCACCTCTATGCAGATGATTCTCAGATGATATACACATATACATACGCACATATACACAATACATGCTCACACACATTTGCACATGCATATACATTCACAACTATATGTATATTATATACATGTGTACATACATGCACACATTCATATGCACTCATGAACACAATGTGCAAATGCACAGTGCACCCACGCACATATGTGCTTCTGCATGTACTCATATGTGCACATGTGTATGTTTATACATACACATGTGTATATACGTATTCCTATATATGCATACATGTGGTATGCACACACAATATATACACATACATATACATGCATGTATATACATTATATGAATATGCATCTACAGACACACAAACATAGACAGACACAGACATGGATAGACACGGACAGACACACAGACTGAGATGGACATGGACATAGAAGCAGACAGACACACACAGACATAGATACAGACACAGAGCAGACAGAGATGTAGACATCTCCCTGGTCTCTCTCCTGAGCTACATCCTGCATTATTCACTACACTTTTGGACATCCCAACCTGGCTGACCCACAGGCATCTTGATTTCAACTCTATACAGAACAGAACTCCTCTTTCCCCCCAGATTATTCCCTCTTCTGAGTTCGCCTTCTACTGTCAGTGGCATAGCCATTTTCATGGTCCCCCAGACTGACCCCTTGGCATTGTACTGGATTCTTCTATATTCACTCTTTGCCCACATATTTGCTCAGTGTATATCTTGTCATTTTTCCCTCCCCAAAATCTCTCCTGTCTGTCCCCTTCTCCTCATTTTCACAGCCACTATCCTGGTTCAAGGCTTCCTCACCGCTTACCTACTCTTGTCATATACTTCTCATAGATTCCCCCAGCTTCACTTCTCCCTCCTCTCTAACCCATCTTCCAAACAACTGCTAAAATAATTTACTCACTCAGTAAACTCCAGTGGTTCCCTATTACCTACAGGACCAAACAGAATGCTTTATTTGGCATTTGAAGCTCCTCACATCCTGAGCCCTTCCTACATTTCCAGCCTTCTGACACTTGGCTCCCTCCACACACCCTGTGATCCAGTCACACTGTCCTGCTTGTATACAAGAAACTTTCTCCATCACCTCTTGTCCCATTGCCTATCTCTGAGCATTTGTCTATATTGACTGCCCCCATGCCTGAAAGTTCTAAGCACTGAAAGCTCAGTGCTTCGCTTCTCTTGCTTCTGTCTAGAGATTCTCAGTTTTTTTACAAGAGCTGGCCTCTGCCCTGTTGACATCTCATATATACCTGGTTATTTTCATGTTGTCTCTGCCATCAGAAACTGAGCTCCCTGAGAACAGGGACTGCTCTTGACTTTCTTTGTATCTCAGGTAGTAAGCACAGTACTGGGTATGTCAGTAGCAAGGGCTAAGTGTCTCTTGATCGACTGCCTGATGTCTCCTTCTCCTTCATAAAACAGTAATTTTGTGCCCTTGGGGCAGCTAGGTGATGCAGTGGATAGAGCACCAGTTCAGGAATCAGGAGTATCTGAGTTCAAAACTCACCTCAAACACTGGACATTCACTAGCTGTGTGACCTTGGGCAAGTCATTTAACCCCAATTGCCTCATCCTGGGTCATCTCCAGTCATCCTGAGGAGTATCAGGTCACTGGATTCAGATGGCTCCAGAGGAGAAGTGAGGCTAGTGACCTGCACAGCCCTCCCTCACTCAAAACAAAGTCAAGTGCAAGTCATGTCATCATTTCTCTGATGCCATGGCCTTCTTTGGCAACGAAGGATGAACAAAACAATTTTGCGCCTCTCAGTTAAAGCCTCTCAAAGTCAGAGGACATGTTGATATGCCTTGGCATCACCAAAGCCAAGCACAGAGCCTTGTTCCTAGGAAGCCTCTACCAGTTGCTTGGTGAGAAGGACAGGTCAGAGGCTGACCTGGCCCCAGGACCTTCCTCAGTTGTTCTGCTGGGGGCATTTGGGGGTAAAGAGGGGAATTTACTTCAAAGTCTAGTAAAGGCTAGCACCCTGTGGGCCACACTTAGCATCTAGAAACAGAGACCTAGGACAGGGAAGGAGATCACCTCACCTATCCCTCATATTTTGCAGCTGTTGAGACAGAGGTTTACCCAGGATCACACAAGTCATGAATGACTGAGTCAGAATTTGAACTCAAGTTCTCTGACTCCAAAAGTAGTTCCCTTTTCCCTACAGTAGTTTTCTTTCTCCATTTTCCTCTCTAGCACCCTCCATGAAGAAGTACGCTCTTCCCAGCTATTCTCTTGGGCTCCTAGAAAATACTGAAAGAAGAGAAAAAAGGAAAGGAAGGAAGGAAGGCAGAAAGAAAGAAAGAAAGAAAGAAAGAAAGAAAGAAAGAAAGAAAGAAAGAAAGAAAGAAAGAAAGAAAGAAAGAAAGAAAGAAAGAAAGAAAGGAAGGAAGGAAGGAAGGAAGGAAGGAAGGAAGGAAGAAAGAAAGAAAGAAAGAAAGAAAGAAAGAAAGAAAGAAAGAAAGAAAGAAAGAAAGAAAGAAAGAGAGAAAGAAAGAAAGAAAGATAGGAGGGAGGGAGGGAAGAAAAAGAGAAAGGAAGACAGGAAATAAAAAATAAAGAAGGAAGAAAAGCAAAGCGAAAGAAAGGAAAGAATGAAAAGAAAGGAAGAAGAGAAAGGAAGAAAGACGAGAAAGGAAGGGATAGAGAGAGAGAGAAGGAAAGAAAAGAAAAGAAAATTTGGGGCATTCAGTTAGAGGGAATTTCCCAAGACCCAAGTTTGGTTTCAATTAGCAGGAGAAATTCCAGGCAGTCAAACCAGGAGCTTGGAGCCCTGCTGACAAAGAGAGTTCCCACTATTGGGACACCAGCCTGGAAGGGACTTTAACAAGTCCCTGGGGGCATCCTGGACCCTCTAGCTGTCCATCCCCCCTTGAAGGTGGGGGTGGGGTTATTAGAGATCTGTTAAAGCAGTTGTCCTCCACCCAATCTGAGTGACAATAATAATAGACCTTCACAGGTATTAGGCCCCATATGGATATTTACCGAACAGTGCTTTGAGGTCTGTAAAATACTTTCCTTCCCTCAGGACAACCTGATGTGGTAGATTCTAGAGGTATCATTGCCCCCATTTTACAGAGTTCAATTTGCTCACTTTGCAGAAGAGGGACTGATTCCCCAGAGAGGGAAAATCATTCGACCAAAGTCACTTAGCCCGTAGTGGCAAATCCAGTATCAGGACCTAGGTCTCCTGACCACCCTTAAGTCAGTGTTTTGTACTATACTGTTTATGTGTTCCAGGGTCTGACTATGAAGCTGTCAGATTCATCTTAATGTCTAACCTACATCCTTCCTGCTTCACTTTAGGCCTTTTATTGTTGTCCAACTCAAGGAAGGGTAGTATTTTGGAAAGGGTGCTGTCCTTGGTGTCTGAAGAGCTATATTTGAATTTTGGCCTCCCAACTTACTTGGCAGAGAAGACAACATGGATAGAAAGAGTCTAGATGATAATACAGTAACTGGTTGAATGGAGGAACCCAAAGAAGAGTAAATAATGGTTCTTTGTCAGCTTGGAAGGAAGTCTCTAGTGGAGTGCCCCAGGGATTTGTGTTTGGCCCTGCATGGATTAATATTTTATCAAAAACTTGGATAAAGGCATAGATGGTGTGCTTAGTGAGTAAGCAAATGACAGAAGGCAGGGAGAGATGGCTAATGTGTATGTTATGTTATGTGTGGCTAACATGTATGACAAAGTCAAGATTCCAGGAGAGTCAGATGGGTTAAAACACTAGACCAGGTCACATAAGATGAAATTTAATAGGAGTCAATGTTAAGAATTGCACTTGGGTTCAAAAAGTCAACTTCCCAAGTACCAGATGAGAGAAAGGCATGGTGAGACCATAATTTGTCTGAAAAAGATGCAGGACAGGTGGGTTAATGGACTTTGAGATCAATATGTGATATGGTGGCCATGTTAGGAATGGACTGGAATGCTTCTGAGGTCCCCTCCAAATGTGGGCTCTGACCCAGGATTCTGCATCACCCATTCATGGGACCCTGGATGACATTAAGAGAATATGGGATCCAGAACTAGGGAAGCAAGAGTTCTCCAGGCCCCTGCCCCTGATCAGATGGAGGATTCAGTTTGGTTCTGGGTACCATGTTTAGGGAGGATCACAATAAGCTGGAGAGTGACCAGAGAACAGCAAATCAATTCAATTCAAGGAGCATTTCTTAAGTCCTGGCTGCATGCCAAGTTATTGGGTTACAAATACAGAAACTGAAACATTCTCTGCTCTCAAAAACACTACATTCTCCTGGAGAGGAAGGGAAGACTGTGGAGTGATAAGCAAGGACATGTTATTTCCTGACTAAATACAAAGTAACTTTAGGAGCATTGGGAGGTGAGCATTGACAGTGGCAGATTATGAAGAGCCTTGAGTCCAAATCCCATGACTCAGTTGAAGGCATTGGGCCCATTTAGTCTGGAAAAGAGTCAACTGAGGGAACAGGAGAACTGTCTTCAAGGGCTATCTGAACAGCTGCCACATGGAGGAGGGATGAGCCTTCTCTGTTTAACCCCAGAAGGAAAGATAACAATAGCCATTTATATAGCCCTTATTATGTGCCAGGAACAATCCTGGGAGGTAGATGCTATTATTATGAGACTCGTTTTATAGGTAAGGAAACCGAGACAAATGGAAGTTATGAGACTTTCCCAGGGTCACACTGCTAGTAAGGGTCTGAAGTCAAATTTGAACTCACATCTTCCTAACTGCAGGCTCAAGGTTCTATCCACTATACCACCTAGCTGCCCCAGCTGAAGGGGAAGGTGAAGGATGGGGAGCAGCGTCAAAAAGGTATGCTTAGACATCACACCACCCTGAGAATGGTCCCAAAGCAGAATGGACTTCCCCTCCTGTGACCTTCAGACAGAAACTGGTTGACTCACAGTCCCATCCGCTACAGAGCTGATTGCTTGTTTAGTTTCAGTTGGACTACATGGCCATGGAGGTCTCTTCCACTTCCAAGACTTTAGACTTCTAAGAATATTAGAAGGGACCTTGAAACACAGAATGTTAGAGTAGAATCCTGGGGACTATGGTAGATAATTAATAGCAACTGAGGAAACAATCCAAGTTGTACAATTTATTAACAAAACAGGCAGAATGATAATCAATAGACTTCCCAGTCATTCCAAAGACCCTGAAGATGGAGTCAGACAGATTTTTATGTGCTAAAAACAGTTAATCAAATAAAACCAATTAATTAAAAGAAAACAAAAGGAAAAGGCTGGAAGGGAATTTAAAGATCATCTACTCCAACCACCCTATTTTACAGATGAGGAAATGGAGGCTGAAAAGAGGCATCTTGCCCAAGGCCACACAGTGAAAGAGTCCTCAAAAGTAGAGTTGATAGTTGGTTGGGATCAGCTCACTATTAAGCACCTATTGTATGCCAGGCACTGTGACAGATACTCCTCAAGAAGTTCACATCCTAGACAGACAGCATGTGCATGGAGAAAATAGAATAAACATAAAGAGAAATAAGTGCCAGAGAGTTAGATGCCAGGTGGTCAGGAGGGAGGGCCATTAGGGATGGGTGGCATCAGGAAAGGCTTCATGTAAGGTGAAACTGTATCCTGGACAAAAAGAGGGAATTTTGGAGGGGAAGAAGACAGGAAAGAGCATGCCAGTCACAGGTGATGACCAGGGCAAAGGACATGGAGTGTCATGTGTAAAAAACAGAGAATGTGAACCATCACAGAGTGTGGGAAGGAGGATAATGTCCAATGAGGTTGTAATGTGGTCTAAAGACCAAACAGGGGAGTTTCTCTCTGAGTGGAAAGACACTAGGGAGCCACTGGAGTTAACTGAGTAGGGTAGTGACATGGTCAAATCAATGCTTAAAGAAGGACTAGAATCTAAGAATGCCTCAAAGGACCATACTGTGTCCGTTTAGATGATGCTATTTTTTATTCTGTCCTTAAAGCAAAGAAAATAGAGATGGTAGGATGAGTATTTTTATTTCTATGTAAAATTATAAAATCTGTTTTTAATTGTTTGTATTTAAAGTATATTTACACAGGCAGGAGAAATTGTAATAAAATTATTTTTAAATGTTGTATCAGTTGATGAACCTTGTCCTCTAGTGTTGAGGAAAATCATTTGTGCCACAATATGGAAGACAGACCCAAGTAGGGAGAGACTTGAGGGAGGAAGACCAATAAGGAGGCAGTTGTAATAACTGGGGTGGGAAGCAAAGAAGGATTGAACTAGGGTAAGTAGAGAGAAGATAGCAGATGAGAGAGATGTTGTGGAGAGAGAAGATGCAAAATTTGGCAACTGATTGGATGGCATATTGTTCATCTTTCATCTTTAAAGGGGACCAATGGTATCATGGGGTGATGCCTTGACTTCGGTGTGAATGGGGTTTAAATGAGGTACTCCACATATGTGGAGGGAGGGAGAAGGAAGAGTAAAACACAATGCCAAAGTTACCAAGCTGAGAGGCTGGAAGAACTGCATGGTCTGACAAATTTGGGATAGATGTTGGGAGAAGTTAAGGACAGTATGATTCTGGGACATCCAACTTGAAATGGCCAATAGGCAGAAGGTGATGGAGAGAAGGGAGCTCCAAGGATAGACCAGGGATGGAGAGAAAGATCCGTGAGTGAATCATCTGCACAGAGATGGTATTTACACCTGGGAGCTGCTGAAGGCACAGAAAAACTTGCATCTGGGGGCATGATATGGATCTTGAAAAGTAAGGAGGCCGAGAGGGATTGGTCAGATAAGTAGAGAATGAGGAGAAAAATGACATCACAGAAACCCAGAAAAGAGACTGAAACCAGGAGGAGAGGCAGTTCAGCAGATGGGTCAGTTATGAAAAAGACCATCACATTTGGCATTGAAGCAATTTAAGAGATCATTGGTAATTTTGGAAAGAACAGTTTCAGTTGAGTTGGAGAAGTCAGAACCCTGTATTACAAAGGTCTGAGGAGTGAGAAGGGGGAAAGCAGAGACAAGTGGAGATGGTTTTTTCAGGAGTTAGTCTGAGAAAGGGAAAAGTGATACGGAATCATTTAAGAGTCTAGAAAATGGGAGGAAATGGGATCAAGGGCACACACAAAAGAATTGACCTTACTTAGCAAGAAGATGACTCAGGTTCCCTCCATCTCATACAATTCTATGGTCTCTGAACTTGGAAGCAAGGCATTCCAGGGTTTGGGAAAGTCCAGGAAGCTTGGCCCCTTGGTGTGTCTTTGGGCAAGTCACTTAACCTTGGGCCTCAGTTTTCTCATCTTCAAAATAAGCAAGTTAAACTAGATGACTCTAAGGTCCCTTCCAACTTTAGGTCCATGATCCTTTGAGTCTATGCTTTCCAAGAGGAGGTTCTTTTGACTGACACCAATATTCCAGGAATCAGAGAATCTCAGAGCAGGAAGGACCTGAGCAGTCACACAGACAAACTAGTATCCGAACCAGAATCCCCTTGACAATGGGTCGACCACTCTTTGTTTGAACAAATGGAGGGAAGGTACCAGAATTCAAAGGGATTAGAAAAGGCTTCTTTTGATGAAGGAGGCAACAAACAAATATCTACGTACAGACAAGATAAACAGGCAGACATAAACAGAAAGGTCAACAGATAAATTAAATGGATGGATGGATGGATGGATGGAAAGAGAGAGAGAGAGAGAGAGATTTTTAAAGATAAGCAATAGAAGAGAAGTGCTAGAATTAAAGGGGATCAGGAAAAGCTCCTTATAGGTAGCCCGTTGTACTTTGGAACAGTCCTCCCCTCGTATCTTCTCTTCTCTTGTCCAGGCAAAACATCTCTATTTCCTTTACCTTATCCAAATATAGCTCAGTCATCCCAGTTGTCCCCATTGCTCTCCAGCTTCTCAATGTCTTTCTTAATTATGGCATTTAGAAACGAACCAACACTGGAGATGGAGGTGTGACCAGGGCAGAGTACAGTGGAATTCTCATTTCCTTATTCCTAAAAACCATTCTTCCCTCCATTAATGCAGCCCAAGATCTCAGTGCCTTTGGGAGCTGCCGTATCACCCTGCTGATTCACACTGAGCTTACAATCCAATAAACCCTGCCCCAGATCTTTTCCCAAACAATTGCTGTCTATCTTTGCCTCCTCCATCCTGTCCTGGAATTCCTATTTCTGCAAGAAACAGATTGGAATCAGTAAGTCCTCAGGGCCAGGACCTCCTCCTTGTGGCCTTTACAGAATTCCCCCAGGATTTCTAGAAAAAAATCCCATGAAGACCCTCGGCAAAGCCTCCAATACAACTCAGCTCATCCATCCAAGGTGCTTCCTGAGATGAGCAGAAGCCCTGATTTAGAGCTTTGTCCCTCAACTCCATTCAATCCCTCCTGGGCTGAAGGGCAGGGCTTTGGCAGCTGGGAAGTTAAAGGAAACCAGGGGCCAATCCTCACCCACCCCCCCACCCCCAGCTCCTCCCAAGCCCCATCAGCCTCTACCAGGAAGGTTTCTCCGGGGTGACTGATTTCTGATCCTCAGGTTATTTTGGTAGTGAAACTTCACTACTAATGAGCAAGGCAAATCAAGTCCACCCAACCGAAGGTTTCGCCCAAAATATTAGGGTCGTCTCTGGAATCTCAACTTCACCAACCCTAGTTCTGTTCTCTGAGGCCAAGTAGATGAAATCTAATCTCTCTTCCACTACATAACTGGCCAAGGACCTGATGACAGCCTTCATGTTCCATTCCCTCCCCCAAGTCTTTTTTTCTGCAGGCTAAAAGTCTCCAGTTCCTTCAGCCCTTCCTTGTGTAGCACAGGCCTGTCTCCTGCTCATCCTTGGTGCCTTCTTCTGCAAATTCTCTACCTTGAGAAATATCCTTCCTAGACTGTGGTGCCTGGAGCTCTGACCAGGGCAGAGGTTAGCAAAGCTAACCATCATCTCCCTACTCCTAGGTACCATACCTGAAGACCACATGGTCTGTCATGTCACAGCCCTGACTCATCTTCCGCCAAAATAGATGGTAATCTATTCCCTGTCAGGAATTTCTGGGGGCAAAAATTCATCATCCTGGTGACAATAAGTATTTAATAAGTGCTTACCATTTTTCAGGCTTTGTACTTAAGTGGTGGTGATACAAAGTAAGTACTTAATAAAAGTTTGTTGATTGCAGAAAATTTGGTAACAAACCTCTCCAAACCCAAGGCTGGCCCTCAGGCAACATGTATAAAGTCTCAAAGTCTTCCCATGTAGACAGGACCTATCAGAGCTAGTGAAACTACGATCATTTCTCGCCACAATGAAGAATCCCATAATCACTGATTTAGAGCCTGAAAGGACCCTTTGAGGTCATAGAGTTCAACCTTCTTATTTTACAGATGAGGAAACTGAGGTTCTTAAAAAAGGGATCTCTATTTACTTCCATTAAATTTCAGCTTCTTAGATTATTTTAGCCTGGTGAGATAATTTGGGTCCAGGTTCTGTCTCTACTGTGTTAACTATATAAAAGCTTCGTGTCACCTATAGTACTGATGATTGTGGCATCATCTTTCATTTAAACCTTTTAAAAAATGTGACTTTCCTTCTCTGAGTCTCAGTTTCAGCTGTAAAATAAGTGGGTTGGACTAGATGAGCTCTGAGTTCACCTCCAGCTCTAGGTGGCTCCGTAGTGCACAGAGCATCAAGCCTAGAGTCAGAGACTCAGCTTTCTGGGTTCAGATCTAGTTTCAGACACTTTCTAGCTGTGTGACCCAAGACAAGTCACTTAACTCTGTTTGCCTCAGTTTCCTTATCTGTGAAATGAGCTGGAGAAGGAAATAGCAAATCACTCCAACATCTCTGCCAAGAAAACCCCAAATGGGGTCAATGGGGAGTCTGGCACAACTGAACAACTGCAAAGTTAGAAAGCTGGTCTTCAGACTTCTTAAACTGTAGGTCAGAACCCCATATAGGATGAAGGAACATTTAGCAACGGTCAAAGGTTTCTGAACACGAAATGACCAAAAATAGATTAAAAATCAAATGTGTAATGAATCTTAGGTGTTTCTGGCAGTGCTTGCCAGTGTTGCATCAAGTAACTTCACTGCATCCTTGGTTCTGAAGGCAAAGCACATGAACTTTGTGGTGTGCCTACCCTCAGCAAAGGTCAGAAAGACCGGGTTCAAATCCTGCCCCAGATACTTACTAGTTTTGTAAATTCCTTAGCCTTAGTTCCCTCACCCCACCTGTATACTCAAGAGCTAGCATCTTCACAAGCACCTAGCTCTGTGGTACCCCCAAATTCTGCCTAAAGGAATTCCAGAGGAATTCTCTCCAGAAGAAATTGTCAACAGCCTGTACATTTTCTCCATGCTGGGTCAATTCATCAAGATCTGCCTTATCTTCCTCATCCTCTCAAAGCCCTTAGGTTTTATTTTAATAACTCTGTTCTCCCTAAACCCAAGATCCCTCCCACACAATGCCTGTCGGCTGTAGCCTTCTTCTCTGCTCAGTCAAGGAGGATGAGCCTGGAACACATCTGCCCATTGTCTCTGAAACAGACATTTACTGAAAATGACTATCTCTACAACTTCATGCCCATTTGCTTGGTCTAGTCAACAGGACTTGAGTTCCACCCTCAAACCCACCTCAGCATTCTGTTTTTCCTTCCAATCTACGTGTTTATCTTGGTCACATTCCAAAACCAATAGCCTTTCCTGATCTCACACAAAATGCTCCAACTCTATGTCTTCATACTGGCTGCCTTGAATGTTTTCCCTTCTTATCTGTCTCTAGACCCTTGTTTCCATTCAGTGCTCAGGCACTAACTTTCCCAGTTCTCCCAGTTGCCAGAGCCTTTCTCAATTCAATAGAAAGTTAACAAGCATTTATTAAGCACCTATTATATTCTAGGCATGGTGCTAGGCACTGGAGATTTAAAGGAAGACAAAGGTCAGTCCCTGCCTACAAGGAGCTCATATTCTAGGAGGGGAGATAGTGTGCAAAGAACTATAGAAGAAACAAGTTATACCCAGGAGAAATCTGAGGGAAGGCACCAGCAGGAAGGGGGATCTGGGAAAGTTTCCTGAAGAAGATGGGATTCTAGCAGGGACTTCAAGAAGGTGACAATGAGGAGGGTGACACTTTCAAGCAGCGGGGAAATCAGGAAAAATGCCTGGAATCAGGACATGGAGTGTCACGTGTGAAGAACAGCAAGGCGGCCAGTGTCACTGGACTATAGAGGACATAGGGGCAGGAATAAGGGTTAAGATTGGAAAAGTATAAAGAGCAAGGTTCTTAAGGGCTTTAAAATCCAGAAGATTTTATATTTTTCTGCAATGTTACCTTATATCTGCTTTCCATGTGTTTGTATGTATCTATGTATGAACACGTCTTCCCCTGTAGAATGTAAGCTACTTGAAGGTAGAGACCATTTCATTTTTGTAATTGTGTAGCTCTCCCTCTAAGGCTTATTTCTCCACCTATTCTTGCAACTGTAGTTTGGGATTGCCAGGGATGGCTAACGGTTCTCCCCCTAAAATGTTAGGGTGACTCTAAAGGGCTACATTTCTAGTAGTCTTACTCATGAGCCCCCATCAGTGGTTCTTCCCACTGATAACTAAGCTAGGCTTAGTTACATTTTACAAATGGTATTTATTAAACACATTGGAAGAACAGTTAGAAGAAAGCATTTTCCCTTCACCTCTAACCAGAGGCATATTTTCCCCTTGTACACACAAGGTCCCTGGGGAAGAAGTCCTATCTGAGGTGACATTGTTTGCCTCAGATA
Source organism: Bettongia penicillata ogilbyi (assembly GCA_023548195.1). NCBI lineage: Eukaryota > Metazoa > Chordata > Mammalia > Diprotodontia > Potoroidae > Bettongia > Bettongia penicillata. The sequence continues at coordinate 3,832,433 of JAJHZJ010000096.1, forward strand.
TATCTTGCTACTCTCAGTTATATGCTTTATCTCCTACTGGTCCCTTCTCTCTGATGATATAGTCAATGTCAAGAGGGGCAGTTTAACTCCTTCTGGGTTTACCTCAGCTCTTTTCTGCTTCCTTCAGTTAGGTACTAGGGTCTATCTCCTGAAGGTTCTCCCAAGACAGGACTCTTCCACTGTTTGACTGATTTATCATTCAATTGAGCTGACAACTAGGTTAACTACTCTTTCCATTCTTTAAATACCAAGATTATTCTGTTGGATAACTGATTGATTAGTTGGCATGATGGAGGGGATTTTGGAGTGTGGAATTTTTTAAAAGTTCTACATCAAGAAAATATTGGGGACCAAATTTAATGCATCAGAATTGGTGGGTGACAGAGATTCCTCTACTAGGCATACACCCTAAGGAGGTCATTGATGAGAAGAAAACTCCCATATACACTCAAATGTTTATATTTTCTATGGTAACAAATAATTGAAAACAAAATAGATCTCCTTTGATTAGGGATTGGCTAAACAAATTATGTACATGAATGCAATGTAAATTCAAATTACATGCATGAATGGAATGGAATGTACTCCAAGAAATTATGAATTTCATGGATACCAAGAAGCATGGAAAAACTTGCATGAACTGATACAGGGTAGAGTAAACAGAGGAGCAAAGAATATGTGTGTGTGTGTGCATGTGTACAATGATTATGATCATGTAAATGGAAAGAACATCAACCATAAAACAATTGAAAGTGAATTTTGCAAAATTGCAAAGAACCAACATGACTCCAAAGGAGAGATATCAGAAGATACCTTCACCACTGTTCTGCAAAGCTGAAAGGATCACAGGTGTGGAACATTGCAGATCTTTTCCAACTTTTGCCATGTATTGATGAATTTTGCTGATTTTTTTCCCTTACTTTTTTGTCTTTAAAAAATATTATTTGTTATATGGGATAACCCCCAGGGAGGAGAGAGAGGAAGGGATACTGAGAGGAATTTTACCAATGTGAAAACAAAAGGTATCAATAAAAGAATTGGTGTGTCAGTGATGAAATTCCCATATTGCTCCAAGGAGACCCCGGTTTGATTCCTGACTGATCTCACTCAGTCAACACACATTTATTTAGTGCCAAAGTCTTGTGCTTACCTCCGGGGATACAGAAGACAGAGACATCACAGACTCTGCCTTTAAGGAGTTTACTACTAAATGAGGGAAACAAACATACACAGAGAATTGTGATGTGAGGGATGAGTGTAAAAGAGAGATCCAGACAAAGTGTGATGAATTTGAGGAGAGAGATCCCCTTCATCTGGATGAATAAGAAAGAGTTTTAAAAGTCTTATGTGAACTGATGCTGAGTGAAATGAGCAGAACCAGGAGAACATTGTACATAGTGACAGCAACATTGTTTGATGACTGACTTTGATAGACTTAGCTCTTCTTAGCAATTCAGGGATCTAAGAGAGCTCCAACAGACTCAAGATGGAAAATTCCATCCACATCCAGAGAAGGAACTATGGAGTCTGAATGCGGATGGAAGCATATCATTTGCTCTCTTTCTGTTTCTTCTTTCTTGTGGTTCCTCTCGTTGGTTCTAATTCTTCTTTACATCATGACTAATGTGAAAATATGTTCAATATGAATATATAAGTGGAACTGTATCAGATTGCACACTGTCTTGAGGAGGTGAAGAGGAGAGGAAGGGGGAGAAAATTTAAAACTCGAAATCTTATGGAAGTAAACGCTTAAAATTTAAAATTAATTATTTTTTTAAAGCACTTCATGGGAGAAGGGGCAACTGAGCTGGGCTATGAAGGGAAGGGGCACTAAGGGGCACAGATGAGTCTATAAGAGGCATGGATGAAGGTGAGCAAAGACACAGATGAGAGTTAGCAAGTCAAGACGCAGAATAGGAGAGTAGCCTGGTTTTGCTCAAAAAAAGAGTCCATGGAAGGAAGTTATTAGAGAAGGTTGGCAAGGTCATCAGGAACCAGACTGCTGAAGTCCGTGAATGCCAGACCCAAATGACAGAGGTAGACGATTCAGGGAGGCCATGACAGACGTGATGTATGGTAGAGCTGAGTTCATGTCATAGCTCTAACCATCAGCATGACCTTGAGCAAATCAATTCTCCCTGAGCCTCAAATTCCTTATCCATAAAACATTGGGAGCAAACTTTATCCCTAAGGTCCCATCCCTGATCTCCAGTCCTATCTTCCCAGGAGAGTTGGTAGAAAAATAGAAAAGCAAATAATCACGAAGGCTGGGAGGGGAGGAGAAGACTTCAGGAATAAGATGGGCGTGACTAATCCTTGACACACAGGCAAGAATTAGATGGATACATTTCACTGTGGAATGAGTACAGGATTTGGAGGTTGAGTCTTTCAGCCTACCTGTGTCTTTAAGTCAGTGGTACAGGGGAGGAACACTAGGTCTAAAGTTGGAGGAACCGGGTTTGGTACTTACTACTTGTGTGGCCTTGGACATATTACTTCATTTCTCTGAGCCTTGGTGTCCCCCCTCTGTAAAATGAGGGGGTAAAAGGAGGTCATCTTTAAGACCTCCTCAGGCTCTAACCCAATGGCCTGAGCATTAGCTGGACTTCTGGCTGGACCAGGCATCTCTTGTCTCCTCCACCAGGGCCAACTTGTACAAGAGACAGCAGCCCCCTGGCTCCTGGTGCCTCTGCAGCACCGCCTGCCCTGAACAGCAGCCAAGGATTGTAAACTCCTTCCACTGCAGCCATCCCTTTGGCTGGGGCCCTGGGCAGGATGTCACTGGCCAGCCCAGCCAGGGTCTCCCAAGAGACCCTGTATAGAATAAGAACAGAGGAGTAGATTGGGGAAAATTGCTGGTTGGAGAAAGTTGAGCCAAGCAAAGGTAGGGCAGACAAGCATGGGGTGCAGGGTCTGAAGGCAGAGGATCATGGGATTTCAAGCTGGGAGAGGACTGAGAGTACAGAATGTCAGGGTCCTAAAACACACAGTATCAGAGTTTGAGAGGGTCTTAGAATGTAGAATGTCAGAGCTAGAAGAAACTTTAGAGATGACACAGTCCTACCCTTCCCTTTTATACAAGAGGAAATCTGGATCCAAGGAGGAGATGGGATTTGCTTACATGTCAGCAAAACTGAGATCCATCTTCATATATTCTGACTGCAAATCCATAACGTCACGATAGAAAGAAAGGGAAAGAAGAAAAAGCAGCTTGTCAGGCCTGAAGGTCAAATGGTAGGAAGGCTACATAAAGTCAGGCAGCTTGAGTACAGCCCTGGCTGGACACTGGACACAGGAATAAGCCCAGGGACCTCTTGCCTTCCACAGCCTTCACACTCAGAGACCTTGGCTGTGCATCTAACAGCTTAATTTTAGGGTTCAAAGGGACTTCAGAGTCCATTTAGTTTCTCCCCTCCCCATTTTTCAGATGGGGAAACTGAATCCCTAAGACATTAAGTGACTTGTCCAGGGTCACCTGCTCAACAAGCCCTTCCTATGCATAGGTCAGGCACTATGCTAAGTGCTGTGAGTACCTGAAGTGGAATTTGAACCTGGGCCTTCTGGACTGGATGCCTAGTCCCCTGCCTACAGACCAGACCACATCCAAGTTCTCAGACCTGCATGAGACTCTAACTATAGAAATGACTTCATTTTCATCATTAATAATTATAGCCCCCATTGATATAGTGCTGTGAGATTTACAAAACACTCCTCACAACAGCCCTGGGAATTAGACATGCAAGAGTTATTATTTCCATTTCACAGATATAAATACTGAGCCTCAAGAAAAAGCATCTTGGCCAACGTCCCATGGCTCCTTGATGGCAGGCTCTAGCTGGCTTTTCTCTTTATGCCTCCAAAACCTGGCACTGAGCAGATGCTTAAAGAGCATTTGTAGATTTGCCTGAGAAGTGCTTGGTCCTAGTTACGTGGGACAGTGGGGAGGGGACAAAGAACCCTTTCCCTTGACTCTTGACCCATTCTGTCCTTTCACCCTTTCAACAGCAGCTCAATCCTTCTGCCTCCAAGTAGTCATCCCCAATCACTAACCAGCCCATGAGGAGCTGAACCTCACAATTTCCAAACTGGGTACTCCTCAAAGTGGCCTGGAGGGAATCCCAGAATGTCAGAGTTGGAAGGGGCCTCTACACCAACCTTTACCTAAACGTGAATCCCTCCTGTGGCAAACCGAACAGTTCTTTCCATGTTATCTCCCCAACAGAATATGAGCGCTTTATGGGCAGGCACTGTTTTTCCCTTTGGTTGTGTCCCCATTGTTAGTATGCAGTAGGTGCTTAATAAATACTTGTTGCCTTGACTAGTAAGGGCTCATCCAGGCCCTGCTGGAAGTCCTCCAGTGAGAGGGAATCTCCATTTCCAGACAACAACAAACCTTAGGAAATCATTCCTGACATTGGAGGTAAAGGCACCATTTGCGCTCTCCATCATTGCTCCTGTTTCCGCCCTCTGGGGTCACCCAGGACAAACCTCATCTCTTCCAAGACAGTCCTTCAGATGCTCAGTGATAGTATCCTGGCCTTCCCAGTCTTCTCCAACTAATCATCCCCAGTTCCTTGGGTCCATCTTCCACGTTTAATGGAATATCCTCCAATATCCCCTTGGCTCCTGCTGTTTTCGTGGTCTGCCTCCCACTATCAATGTTCTAACATCCCAGTGTTTGTCCTCTTTCCTAAAGGAATCTTAGGGGAAGTCAGGACTTCTGTGATTTTAGTTGGTTCCAACAAATATTTTTTGGAAGGGCTACTGTGGGCACAGCTGTACAGATGGGAACCAAGATGGGGCATAGACCCAATTCTAAAAGTGCTTCTAGTCTATCTGGAGTTTGGGTGTGGAGGGGATGGATGGCTACACAAAGAAGTGTGATATGAGGTGGAATGGAACCCGAAGGAATGCAAGGGAGAACCAGACCAAAGGTTTGGGGATATGGAGCAGGGAGGGGACACTTTCAACTGGGAAAGATTAAGGAAGGATAGAGAGAAAAATTCCAGAATCTCAGGGTTAGAGGTAGCACCTGAGCTAGGAAGAAAGGAAGGAATGAATGAACAAACAAATGGAATGAAGGAGGAGAGGGAGGGAGGGAGAAAAGAAGGAAGGAAGGAAGGAAGGAAGGAAGGAAGGAAGGAAGGAAGGAAGGAAGGAAGGAAGGAAGGGAGGAAGGAAGGGAGGGAGGAAGGGAGGGAGGAAGGGAGGGAGGGAGGAAGGAAGGAAGGAAAGAAGGAAGGAAGGAAGGAAGGAAGGAAGGAAGGAAGGAAGGAAGGGAGGGAGGGAGGGAGGAAGGGAGGAAGGGAGGGAGGGAGGAAGGAAGGAAGGGAGGAAAGAATGAGGGAGGGAGACAGAGAAAGAGAGAGGAAGGAAGGGAAAAAGGAAAGAAAAAATGGAAGGAGGAAGGGAGAGAAAGAAGGGGGGAAGAAAGGAGGAAAAGGGAGGAGAGAAGCATTTATTTAGCCCCTATTGTTTGCCAGACACTATACAAATGTTAGCTCATTTGACCCTCACAATCCCCATTTTAGAGTTCACAGCAGACAGAGGTTAAATGACTTGCCCAGGATGATGCAGTTAGGGGGTGTGTCTCTGAGATGAGATCTGAACTCAGCCCTTGCTCACTCTCCATCTAGCTCTTTTCCCACATGGTGGATAGAGTTCTGAAGGAAGGACTGGCTTCACCAGACAGAAATGAGCAGGGAACAGTACAGTGGACAGAACAAAGGAGCCCAACTCTAGATCCTGGCTGCTCTGCCACTTACTGCCTGCTAGAGAATTAGGGTTCAAATACTACCTTTGACATTTATTCACCTAGGAGCTCTTGGCTTCTGTTTCTTCATTTGTAAAGTGAGGAAGGGATTCCACAACCAGCTCGAAATCTCTGATCCTATGCTCTGGGTTCAAATCCAATCTGATTATGTATGACCTTGGGCAAGTCACCTCTCTTTCTGACTCAGTATAAGTCAAGGTGGAACCAGAAAAGGTAAGAGGTCCAAAGACGGATCCCAGGCACTTGGGACGTGCTGGGACAGGAGAGCAGTCAGTTCACCTGGCTGTGGGAGTAGTTCAGGTTGTACTGAAGGAGAGCAGGCAAGTTGGACTGGACCCAGACTGTAACTGGGCTTTGTTTGCTGGGCCAGGGAGCTTCTGTTACATCCCAGAAAGAACAAGGAGTCACTGAGGAGTTTGGAGCAGGGCAGCAACATGTCTCAGGAAGGTTGTTTTAGCAGCTGTGTGGAACAGAGATCAGAGAGGAGAGAGGCTTGGGGCAAGGAGACCAGCCAGCCTGCTGCTGCGGCAAGTGGCCAGGTGAGAGATCATGAGCACCAGAGCCAGGGCACTGACTGTAGGTTTGAGAGGACCAGTCACATCTGAGGGGTGTATGTGATAGGAGAAGAAAGGGAGGGAGGATGTGGAGGGAAGATCGGGAGGGGGGATGGTGAAGGGGGACAGAGGAGGGAGAATGGGGAAGAAAGGGTGGGGAGGGAGGACAGGGGAGGGAGGATGGGGAGGGAGGATAGGGAGGTGGGAGGGAGGATGGGGAAAGAAGATGAGAGAGGAAGGATAAGGGAAGGAGAATAAGGAGGGAGAATGGAGGGGAGGAGAGGGAGAGGGAGGAATGCCACCTGAAGAACTTTCAAGGCCGGACTAGATAAAGTGGATAAGGGATATGATTAACAGGCAAACCACTCCCTGCTCCAGACACTAATCGAGCGCTGGGCCTTGGCAGTCACTGTCTCCACCAACATACTTCTAGCACTTGGCGTTCATATTTTCCCAGATTTAGGCAGTTAAGTGGTTCAGTGGATAAAGCGCTGAGCTTGGAGTCAGGAAGATCCAAGTTCAAATCCGGCTTCAGACACTTACTCGCTGATCCTGAGCAAGTCGCTTAATCTCTGTCTACCCATGTTTGTTTCCTCAACTGTAAAATGGGTATGACAGTAGCACCTTCCTCCCGGGATGTTGTAAGGGTTAAGTGAGATAATAACTCTAAAGTGCTCAGCAGAGTGCCTACCTCATGTCAGGTGCTATGTAAATGTCAGCTACTATTATAAATGACTATTAGATCATCTCCATCTTTCCTTTGCCCAGAGCATCTAGGTGGCACAGTGGATAGAATGCCAGGCCTGGAGTCAGGAAGACATGAGTTCAAATAAAGCCTTAGACACTGACTGTGTGACCCTAGACAAGTCACTTAACCCTGTTTACCTGTTTTCTCATCTATAAAATGAGCTGGAGAAAAAAGTGGCAAACCATGCCAAGAAAACCCCAGAAAAGGGGGTCATGAAGGTCAGACACCACTGTATAACAAGCACCACCAAATTCTTTCATCCTCTTTTTTCTCCATCTCCTTTTATGCTCTTGAGGACCCCCAGGGCCTTGTTCCCTGCATTCATGGAGCGTCAGGCTCTTAGAGAAAGGAGACATCTTTTTTTTGTAAGTATCATTATTTTATCCACCTTCTGCATGGAAGACAGAGCTTTGTACTTTTTCATTTTTATTTTTTGCTGGCCCTGTCATTTCATCAGTGCAGGGCATTTAGGATGAGAAAATCCCTCTACCAAATTACTTTGACAATTATTTGCCAACTACTGAAAGGTTAAGTGACTTGCCCACAGTCCCTCCCTCACCCTTCGCCTCCCCATCCCTGGCTTTGCATCTATCTGGAACTTAAGAAACGTTTATTGAATCAAGATCTAAGGCAGAGTCCTGCCTGCCTAGCTGTGTGATTCTGGGAAGTCACTGTTTGCCTCAGTTTCCCCACTGGTAAAAAAGGGATAATCACGGTATCTCCCTCCCAGGGTTGTGAGGAGGATCCAATGAGTTGTGTGTAAAGTGCTTTGCAGCCTTGAAATCTGTGAAATGGAATCCACTGCTGACCTATGGCAGGGAGGCAGAGAATGAACCATTCTAACAAGAGCTGTCAATCAGTTGGTGAGCACTTTGTAAGTGCCTACTGTGTGCCAGGCACTGGGCTAAGAACTGGGGATAAAAAGAAAGGGAAAAAAACCCCAAGCCACCCAGTCCCTGCCCTTAGAGAGCTTATGTTCTAATGGGAGAGACAACAGGCAAACGATGCAAGATCTAAACCAGGACAAACTGAGGACAACCCAGAAAGGACGCGTTAGGGTCAGGAACGATCAGAAAGGCTTCTGCAGAAAATGAGATGTTTGAAGGAAGCTGGGGAGGGCAGGAGATGGAGATGAGGAGGGAGGTCATTCCAGGCATAGGGGAGGGGGTGGGAGGGAGGAAGAGGGGATCAGAGGGGAGTGGGAGGAGGTGAAGGAGATGGAGATGAGACTAGAGATCCATTCCAGGCCTAAGGAAAGGAGTGGGGGGAGGAAGGGGGGATGAAAAGGGTATAGGGGGTTGCAAGAGGGGGAAGGGAGGAGCAGATGGGGGCTGGTGAGTGAAGGTGCCCAATCAGGCGATGGAGCATCCACTGTCACTGGAGTTCTTGCAGAGTTCTTGGAGAGGAGGAGGCAGCAGGTTAAGGATGGGAGGAGAGGGCCAAAGGTGGGCTGGGCTGCCTGGGGAGACCTTCCAGCGGCCGGACAGCTTGTTAGATGTATCTGCCAGCTCACTCACAGTCCAGTAAACGCTGGACCACGTGCTCTCTAAGGCCCTTTCAGCTTCAACGTTATTTCTCAGATCCGGCCTCTGCTCCTGACTCAGGCGGGCTCTTCCAAAGTAGAAGAGATTCCCCTGCTTAGGTAAACATTGACTGAAGCAAAGCTTCCCTTGCAAGTCCAGGGCTCTTTCCTGGGAGCCTAAGGGAGGCCCTCCAGGGCATCAGTACCCAGGTGGGCCCCTGTTCCTCCATCTTCTGGAGAGGACATGAAACACATGAGCAGCTAACCTTCTGGTTTAAGGGAAGCCATCAAGTAAGAGGCGCACCTTGGAACCTGCCATAGCCGCTAGAGAACTCTGTGGAAACAGTTGCTGGGGAGGATGTAGGCAGGGGCTCACCCAGTGTTGGGGGATGGGCTAACAGAGCCCTTCTTGGTGATGCACCCCAATATCTAGCAATCCTCTGCCCTATCAGGAAGTCCCTTCCTTCACCTCTCCTTTGCCTTCTATCTCCTCTCCTTCTCCCCAGATGCCAGGGTCCAAGTCTTACATTAAACTGAGGGAAAGGGGAGCTACAGCCCTTCTCTTGTAATGGTGTGTCTAGAAAGAGCTGAAGGCTGAAGGGGTGTGCGTGCATGTGTGTGCGTGTACGTGTGTGCGCACAGGTGTGTGCATGTGTGTGCATGCATGTGTATGCATGCATGTGTGTGCACGTGCACGCGGCACACTCACGTACAGGGGCTGGAGCAGTATAAGCAATTCCACAGCCTCCTTTCTCCCCCTAAAGCCACGCTGGAGCTGGTTCTCATTCCTGCACTGCCACCAGCAGATAAGGGTGTGGGAGTTTCTGGAGCTATGGTCGAAATAGAAACCCCTTCCCTCCCTCTCCCTAAATGACAAATAGCTCCCACCTCCCACCCTCAAGTAATTCCCCTTCAGAAATGAACAGACAGAGGAGAGAGCCGGCCATGTTTCTAGGTCAGGACTCCCTCACATGCCTTCCCCATGAGAGACAAACAGACAGATAGTGAGAGAGGAAAATGTGGGCACACAGGGGAAAAGAAAGGAGACGGAGATGGCAAGAGAAACAGAGAGAGAGAAAGATTGAGAGAGGCTGACAGACAGTGAAAGGGAAACATGCAGACAAAGAAAGACAGGAAGAAAGAGAAAGCAAAGAGAAGAAAGAGACAGAAAGACAGAGAGGTACAGAAACACAGGAGAGGAAAACACGGAAAGGTGAGAGACAGAGAAACATACAGAGAGAAGGAAACAGACAGCGACACAGAAATGAAGGCACAGGAAAGGACATGGTAAGAAAACAAGACAGAAACACACACATGGTCAGAGACAGACAGAGAGACACTTAGAAAGATAAAGAAACAGCCACAGAGAAAAAGAGACACAGTGATACATGGAGACGTATACAGAAAGAAACACCAAAGGAACAGGAGCATACAGCCAGGCACATACACAATGAAACATGCAGAAGAAAAAACAGAAGAGACACAGAAAACAGAGACACAGAGACAAACACAGTAAGAGACAGTTACACCGATGCAAAGAGAGAGACATGCAGAGATACACATATAGGGAGAGACATAAGGACACAGTGAGAGAGAGAAAGAGGGAGGGAGGGAGAGCGAGAAACACACTGAGAAAGAAATTTCTAGCACTTCTTTATTAAGCACCTACTACATGCCAAGCCCTAGGCTAGGTTCTAATCGTACAAAGACAAAAGCCTGTCAGTTCCTGACCTTAAGAAGTGAGGGAGAAAGAGTCAGAGAAAGAGAGAAGTGGAGGAAGGGAAAGGGAGAGAAAGCAAAGGAGATACGGGAGAGGGTGCTGGGATTACCCAACTGACCACATCCACACAGTAACCCCCACCCCCAGGCTCCTGAAGCTGCAGCTCTAGGCCTCCCTGGCTGGGGGTTGGGGGCACTGCAGGTAACCTCCTTCCTCCCTTCTCCCTTCTCCTTCCTCCCTCCTCCCTCTTCCCTCTTCCCCCCTCCCCCGACCGCCTGCTGCTCTCCAACCAAGTCAGCTGGGGACACATTTTCCTGGCAGTGACTATGAGGAGGGAGAGAGGGAGGGAGGGAGGGCTTGAGAGCTCAGCTCCTTGCAGCCCCTCCCCCTAGCCCACCCCAAAGGGTAGCTGACCTTAGATAAATAAAGATGAAGGGCTGGCTCCCAGCTCCTGCCACCTCTTTCCTGATTTAAGTATCAACTCTCAGAGCTAGGAAAGAAATCCTGCAGCACAGACCCAAGGGAGAGAAAGGGAGAGGAGGGGGCTTCTATTCTCCCATGTAAAGGAAGCCTGCCCAGGTGCTCAGAGCTGCTGGGAGGGAGAGCAGAAGTGGCTATGGACTCTGAGTCCTGCCACATCCACTGTGACCTTGGGTAAATCAATGCCCTTGTCTGGGGCTCAGTTTCCCCTTATATAAAACTAAGGTTTTAGACAAGAGGATCTCTGCAGTCTCTTTCCAGCTCTGATATTCCCTGTTCTAAGATCCCTCCCACCTCTGACATTCTGTGTCCTGAAATGTTCTGTTTCTGCGTGACTTCCAGTAAGTTGCTTTACCTGTCTAGACTTCAGTTTCAACTGTACAGTGAGTGACTTCCAAGCCCCAACTCTGTGACTCTGTGTACCTAGATCTCTTCCAACCTGAATACTCTGGTGTTCTGCTGCATCCCTATGAGGCACTAGGACAGTGAAGTCCCTGAGGGGCTTTTGGGTGTCAACTTTTTTACTTGAACAGGTCACTTTTATTTTTCTATGAAGGTCACTAAATACATTCTAATATCCCGAGTTGTTTTTAATAGCTACTATCTTTGGCATTGTTTGTGGCATTTTTATTTACTTATTTTGTAGTTTTCATCATTCTCTTCACCAGACTTTGAATTCCAAATTTTTTCTTCCTGTCTCTCCCCTCCCCCCACCCCAGGACAGAGTGCATTCTGATTATCCCATCCCCCAATCTGTCTTCTCTCCTATCTACCCTCCCCTCCTCTCCTCTTATCCCTTTCTCCTTCTATTTTCCTGTACAGCAAGATAGATTTCTATATGGGGTCTACATCGCAGTCTGTTCTTGAACACCTGTCTGTGTGTGTGTGTGTGTGTGTATGTGTGTACAGTACCTATATTATATGTGTGTATACATACATATATAAATGATCTTTGGAAATATATATCTAAGTTGAGATCTTTGTAACAGTTTTTATCACTCAAATAAAAAGCAACAGTAAAAAGATTCTTCACAGGCTCTGGTGTGTTTAGAGAAAACTTTAGCCCAGTAAGGGAGATAAGAGCAGAAAATGCTGTCCCTTCTTTCTCTAGGAGGGTTTAAGACTGTTTGGTTCGGTTCTAATCCCATAGTGGTCAATGTTCCTGAGACGAAGACTCCAGTGACTTAGCTCACACCATGGCACATACAGATCTCAAGGCAAGAGGGATGGGTTAGGAGCCAGGAGATCTGAGTTCAAATCCTGCCTCAGCCATGGAGACAAGGCAGCTCTCCTCTCTGGACCTCAGTACCCTATGATGCAGTCTTGAAAGTTATAATTTCATGGTAATCTAATATCTTGCGATGGGAGAGGGACTGCAACAAGGGCTGCTGTTGATTCAGGACACTTAATGATTATGAAGGTTCTTAATTGCCAAACCAATCTCCTTTGATTTTAGGTTGCATGGAGTTTATTCAGGACTGAGGAGATAAGAGCTGGTCCAGTCATGCCCTGCCCTGGTCAGGTGACACCAGGAGTGTGGTGCTCAGGTTACCACACCAAGTGTTCTCTTCTCCATCTAACCATCCCTCGCCCCTTCCATCAGCATTCACAAGGACGATATCCAGGCCCTTCCCAAGTGTCTATTAAAAACCTGGCAGTCTTAGTAAATAAACATGGAGGCACAGATTGTTGGCCGATGATATGTTCAGGACATTTATTGATTATCTGCATAGAGTGTCCAGAGAAAACTGGGAGAGGATGGAATTAGAGCCTAGTTGTTTTCAAGTATCTGAAGGGTTGTTGTGTGGGGAAAGAATTGGTTTTATCCTGATTGGACCTAGAGGGAAGTATTAACAGCAATGTCCAGAAAATGCAGAGAAGTATTAGGTTGGATAGAAGGAAAAATGTCCTCAAAATTTAGAGCTGTTCCAGAGTCACAAGGGACTTAGGAGGGAATAAGCTCCCCATCCCTGCATGTGTTCAAGAGGAGTTAGACTTAATAGCCTCTAAGATCCCTTCAAGCTCTGTGCTGTTCCTTTGGTTGGCAGGTCAGGGAGAAATATTCCCATTTTACTCACTGGGAAATGAAGGCCCAGAGAAAAGGCAGAGTCAGGACTAGATCTCAGGTCACTTAAAGAGTCAGCCCTTTCAGAAAGCAGATATAGAAGAGTGCTGGAGACTTGGGTTTGAGGTCTGGTATGGACTGGTTGGGTGACCTTGGGACATGTGTTACACTCTGTTACAGGGTTGCCCAAAACCACACAAAGATTGAGGGCAGAACAAAGACCGCAAGTCAGAGTCTGAGTATTGAGAGGGACCCAGTAGCCCTCTGGACCAACCTGTACTTGACAATAGATCCCAAAAGTGCTTCACTTCAAGAGCTCTCCTCTCCCTTCCATGTGAGAGCCCCACTCCAAGTTTGAAACCCTGAAGATACTCTTCTTGTCCTTCCTCACTGACCCCTCCAGGTTAATCATCAAGTCCCTCCCATCAGTGTTCACAAGGACAATTTCCAGGCCCTCCTCCAGTGTCTATTAAAGACTCAACCATCTTAGTAAACATAGAGATAGAGATTGTTACCTGCTGCTGTGCTCAGACCTGGGGTAAAGGCAGAGAGTTAAAGAACAATCTGTGCCTATATACAATCCAGGGGCTCACAGTTCAGTAAACAAGGGAGAAAACTGTAGCATAGCATAAGTTTGGGAAGGTAGTATTTTTTTTTAAGTATGGGAATGATAGAATCAGAGCTATATGTCAGGAAGAGAAATTCAAGCAGCAGTGAGAAAGACGGGGAGAAACTGGAGACTGGGAACACAGGTAGCAGTTTAGTAACAATAATTCAGGTGTGAGGTGAGCAGTAGGAACTCAAAAGAAGGGAGAGAATTCATCCGTTCACTTGTGGCACCCCTCTCTGTTCATTCCAAGTCTCTCTTCTCTAGAGGGGTTAGGTTCAAAAAGGCAGTTCACTGCTTTTCCCCTCTGACTCTAGAAATGACCCTGAGAGGCTGAGAAGTTTCTCTGGTCTATTTCTCTTGAGCCCCCATCCAAGGTGTTTCCCAGGAATTACCAGACAGACAGACTGAATTAGTTTTTAAAGCAGTATTCACTAATGTCATTCAGCCTACCAACAAGCACTTACTTAGTGCTTACTCTATGTTAGGATCTGTGTTAACTTCAGGGCAAAAACATTCCCTGCCCTCAAGGAGCTCCCATTCTAATGGCAGATGTATATACAAACACATACACAAAATGTGTATACAATGTATATGCAAAAATATGTGTGCAGCATATATATAAAATGTGTGTACAATGTATATACACAATGTGTATACAAGATGTATATACAACGGATTTACAAAATATAGACAGATTAAAGGGAAAGTAATCTCAGTGGGGAGGCACCTGCATCAAGATAGCCTAGAAAAGTCTTCATACAGAAGGGAGAATTTGAGCTGTCTTGAAGAAAGCTAGGAAAGCCAGGAGATGGAGGTGAGGAGGAAGAACATCCCAGGTATGGGAGACAGCTAGGGATAATTCTCAGAGAGGAGAGACAATGTGTTCTGTATGAGGAGCACCAAGGCCAGTGTCACCAAATCATAGACCACGTGGAAGGAAGGAAAATGTAAGAAGGATAGAAAAGTAAGAAGGATCCAAGATAGGAAGAGTTTGAAAAGTCAAGTACATTTTAGTTTTCATCTTGGAGGTAATAGGGAGCCACTGGAGGTTAATGAGTCTGGGGGAAATGACAAGGCCAACCAGCAGTCAATGGCAATGGTCCATGCCTGATGTGATGAGGTCCTATGCTAGAATGTTCAGAATGGTAGAGGAGAGAAGGTAAAGGCACAGAAGAGGGATGTTATGAAGTTGGGAGGTGGGAAGGAGGAAGGTTCCTCCACTCTAGCAGGATCTAGGAAGAAAAAAGAGGCTAAACAGATGTGAGGTTTTGCCTTGGGTGGGAAAATATCTTACTGCTAGTTAAAGGTCACTTTCCCCAATGCTGATAGGAATTCAGACCAAAAGGAAGACAGACATTCCAGCCTACAGAAGGCCTTGTTCCAAAGATTTGGTCAAATCCTTGAGTTAGAAGAGGCTCTAGAGGCCATTAGGTCCAGTCCCTACTCAAAGCAGGAATTCAACTGATTAGTCAATAAATATTTATTAAGCACCTACCACCAGCTAGGCATTGTGCTAAGCATTTGGGATACAAAAAGAGGCAAAAGACTGCCCCTGCCCCCGCAAAGAGCTCAATTCTAAATCAGACAATAGGCAAATAAATATATATAAACAAGCTAGACCCTGGAGAAAAAGGAGATAATTAACAGAAGAAGCCCTGCTCCCTTAATCTAATGCAACATCTCCAGGTAGTCACTCACCTTGCCTAAAAGCTTCCAGCGATAGGGAGCCCACACCACTCTTTTCCTGGTAAGACCACTGTTTTAACTCAAAACACACTCCTTTCTCCAAATCACAGAGTTATAAACTGATGGAGATTTTAAGGGACCTCAGATATTATATAGACCAGGGCTATTGAAAGAGTCCCCTTTTCAAGTTTCAGCAACGTTTGTTGGCATCACATGGCACTTTGCACTGCGCATGCTTTGTGTTCAGAACCAAGGCTGCAGTAAAGCTGCTGGATGCAATGTAGGCAAGCCCTTCCAGAAGCACTTCAGATTCATTCATGGTTTAATTTTTAATTAATTTTTGACTGTTGCATGTTCAGAAACCTATTATTGTTGCCAAATTTTTGAGACCCCATATGGGGTCTCAACCCACAGTCTAAGAAGCACTGAAGACTATAGGTTATATAGAGACTTGCAAACTGAAACTCTGAAGGGTTCTCACGTGCCCATGGCACTAAACACACCCTGTCACTGTGTTTGACTTAAGTCAGGAAGACTTAGATTTAAACCCATCCTCAGTCTCTGGTTATGCCATGCTGAGTCAGTCATTCAACCTCACGGAGCCTCAGTTTCTTTATCTATAAAATAGCACCCACTTCCAAGGGTTGTGAGAAACTAATGAGATAATGTCTGCAAAGCACTTTGTAAACCTTAAAAAGCTAAAGAAATGTCAGTTCTTATTATTTCATCCCCAATCAGTTTAAATAACAACCCCAAATCATCCCAGGTTTCCCTCGATCCTGGCACATTACATGAGCACAACAGTGGGGGAAGTCTCCAGTAGCAGAGGCAAAGACCTATGTAACGGGATCTGACCTCAGAGAAAAAGGGAAGACCTCTATCAGAAGCATCGGACAAGCAGAACACAACTGAGTTTGAGACAGCTATCTCTTCAATGACTGTTTCCTCGTGGGACTGAACTGCCCTGGTCTCTTGGATGGATAAATGGGTGGATGGATGGATGGATGGATGGATGGAGGGTGAATGAATGAATAAATGGATGGATGAATGGATAGATAGATGAAGAATGAATGGATGGATAGATGTATGGATAAATGAATGTAACCACATTTAATATATGATGATTTTGCCTTTCTTTGTATCCCTAACACTTAGCAAAGAACCGGGCATATAAGAACTTAATAAATGTTTGTGGACTAACTGGTATTACGTGTCAGGTACATTACTAAGTGCCAGGGATACAAATACAAAAACTGAGACAGATGACCTGGGTCAATGGCTGGGTGGAATATGAAGTATAATCTAATATGGTCTAGGGACAACTGGCTAGGCAAGTCTGTCCCCCTATAAGAGGGCTCAGTCCCAGGGAGGAAGTATCAAAATGGAGGAAATTCATTGCCAAGGGCTATGGCCATGGGTGTGGAAGGTCCCAGGGGCTTGGTGTGTCCCAAGGATATTCTATAGAGGTGACAAGAAGATGGTGTGTATGGACAGCTACATGGGATATGAAGCACGGGATACTAGCCTCAGATAAAGACAACCTTATACAAACAAGAATTCATTCCAGGCAAGACAAATAAGAGACAGAATTCCTTTCCTGTGAAATCTATAGAGAGCTTAGAAAGAAGGGATTCTAGAATACCCAAAGACCTCTGTACCCATTTGAGGGCAATGGATTTAGCATTGGGCTTGGAGTCAAGAAGACCTGAGTTCAAATCTAGCCATGTGACCATGAGCAAATCACTTCATCTCTGCTTGCCTCAGTTGCCTCATCTATAGAAGCATCTACTACCCAGTGGTGCTATAAAGAACCAATGAGATCATATACGTGTCCTGGAACATAGTAGGTGCTCACCATGATGACAGTTGCTATCACTATCATGATTCCACTCCCAAGTCCCATTTGGATGGTCCAATCTTCTTCATTCCACTGGAGAATGAGATGTGACCAGTGTTAACCACTGGCAGTTTTATGAGGATTGAGCTTAAGTACGATGCAATTCACCAGAAGCCTCATTCAGGCATCTGGCTCTCTTCTTTACAAAAGTCAGGGCTTGGAGATAGGAAATGGCCTATCGAAAATCACACAAATAGCAAAGAATAGGTCTGATTTCAAAGCTGAATTCTTACTCGGGTCTTTAAAATCCAGAGCCTTCCTGGAGTCAGGAGTCAATAACACTCACTTTCTGGAAGTTTTAAGGAAGTGGTTTTTGTTGTTTAAGAAAAGCTGTGGAAGGAGGAAACAAAGGTGGTGGGAGAGAATTTACTCTTTGGCTGAGACCTTGGTGAACGCAGAGCCCAAGGAAAATTTGGGAGTCCTGCTGTAAGCTGCTCAGTCGTGACTAAGGGGTAACCCAGCGCCCACTACACTGTAATTTAAAAGTCACAGAAAAATGCCTTGCAAAGCTCCGGAAACCAGCCACGTCTTTGATTCCTGTCAACATTTCCAACCAAATGACTCTTGTCAAGCTGCTGCTTACTTTTCTAGCCACAAGTGGGGTAAGCTGGGCTATGGCTTTCTGCCTGCTCTTGTTCTGAGCTCAGCCCCCTACCCACTGTGGTCAGGGAGGAGGCAGAAGTGCTGGGAGGCCGGCAGCCTCCCATGATCAGGGGCCCTTCTTGCCCTGGGTCCCTGCTAACTCTGTATGTGACCTCAGAGAAGCTACTTTCCATCTCTGGTTCTCAATTTCCTCGTCTACAAAACATACAGTTGGAGTAGATGAGTATTAAGAACATTCTATGCTCTTAAAACTCTCAGCGCTGACACTTCTAACATTCTCTGTTCTAAGGTTCCTCTGGGTTCAAACACTCTTCTCCTCTATCATTCTAAGGAGTCTCCAAGCTGTGATTTTATTGTTCTAAGCTCTCTTCTCCCTAAAGGCTCTCCCATCACTCCATGACATTCTCTGCTCTATGTTCTAAGATCTCTTGAAGCTCTTATAGTCTAGATTCCATTGTCTTGAGCCCCTCTCAGTTTCAGTTATATGTTTTACAGTCTCTCCTAGATCTAAATTTGATGTTTTAAGGTCCTTCCAAGCTTGAACCTTGTACATTCTAACACTCTTACTTCTAAGATGCCTTACATGTTCTAGGTTCTTTGATCCTTTTAAACTTTAAGACTCGAGGTTCCTTCCAAGTTCACCATTCTATGTTCATAGGTCCAGCACTAACATTCTGAGTCTGACTCCTCTGCCAGGCTTTTAAGCACTCCTTCCTTCACATCACCTTCTCTCCTGCTGCCCAGCTACAAGAACCTCCCAACTTCAGTGGGGTCCTCTCTCTTCAAACACCCTACCTACACTTTTTCCACTTTGACATCTTTGCTCACCCTGGTTCTTCCCCATCATCCTTCTTTGTCTCCAACCTGTCTTTCAAAGATTGTAGAATCCTAGATTTAGACCTGGTAAACCCTTAGAACATGGAAGGTCAGAGTTGGAAGAGACCATAGAAACTATTGAATCCAACTCCATAATTTTATAAAGGAGAAAACTCATGGGTGGAAACTGTAAGTTGTATGGATAAGGCAGATTAAGGCTTGATGGAAGGAAAAACTCCCTAACAATGGGAAAGGTCCAAATGTGGCCTGGACAGTTGGTGCTCTATCATTAGAGGTTCAACTTTACTTAGATGGCCTCAGTTTTAGAAAAAATGAAGCCCAGGGAAATGAAAGTTTTTGCTGTTGGGTCAAGTGCCAGCTTAGGAGGAAATGAGGCTCACGTAGCTCCTTGAACAGTTAATAGAAGAAGGTAACAACAAAGCAACAAGGAGGGGGTCCTCTTAGCTTCCATAGATATGCACCCCATCTCTCACTCCCATCTCCATTTGGAAACAGGTTGACACTTCAGGACAGGGTATGATGACTTAAGTGGTCTTCTGGTAACTCCCAGGTCTGAAGGACAGAACTTAGATGGGGCCACCCCTGAAAAGGAGTCGCCAGTACAACATATATGACAAGTACTGATCCAGAATGGAAGGAAAGCTGAGTTTAAATCTCAACTCTGCCACAAGTTCTGTTATAGACAACTGAATGATCTGGTTGGTTGGCTGGCTGTTGTCCTTCATTCTTGAAGAGGACCAAAGTGACATCACTATGATAAAGTGAAATTTCAATGTGTTCGACGGTGACTGATCAGACCAAGACGAGCTCGGAATGCTCTACCATAGGTTGTGCACAGATAGATCTAGTGATTATCAGGCTATCCCTCAAATAAATCCAGCTCACAAGTTGTGCACCAAGTGCAAATGAGTTATTCTCTCCCAGACTCAGATTCCTCATCTGTAAAATGGGAAAAATAACAGCATCTGACTCAGGGGTAACGTGTAAAAACACTTCTCAAACCTTAAAGTTTATATAAATACCAGTTAATATCATTATTTTTGTTAACCTGCCAAGTAACCTTGGGTAAGTTAATTCTCCCCTATGGACCTCCATTTACTAATTTTTTAAATAAAAGAGTTGAAGTGGAAAATCTCTGAGGTTCCTTCCAGCTTTAACAATCTATCGTTCTATGAGACTGGGACTCCAGAAATGAAACAACTCTGGCCTTCAAAGTCTTTACTACTTAATTGCATGTGGGTATCTGCTTCCTGGTTAGATTGTGAAGGAGGGAAGAAACTAGAGTTTTTTCTGAAAAGAAAGATCAAGATGGAGAGAATACTGAAGACCAGGATGATGACACCACATTGTTCTAGGTCTTTAGAGTGTGCCAAGCATTTTTTTCCCAATAACTTTGTGAACTCAGTAAGACAGAATTATTGTCCCCATTGTATGAATGACAAACTGAGGCTCTGAAAAGTGATGAGACCTCACAGATGTAACAGAATTTAGGTTAGAAAAGGGGCATGCAGTCCAACCTGCAGCTCAGCTTAACCTAGAGGCCATGAACTTGTTTTTTTCTTTTTAATATAGATAATTGCATTTTAATACATTTGCTTTGTAAACCTCATGAATTTTATTTTATGCCTTTAAAAACATGATTCAGAGAAGGGGTTCCCAGGTTTCACCAGGTTGATTGTCAAAGGGTTCCTGGACATGAGATTTGTCAAGAACCCATGCCACACCTGGCAAGAATCTCCCCCACAGCTCATTCCCAATATGGTCATCAAGCCCCTGCCTCCAGAACTCCAGTGAAGGGGAGTCACCACCTCTTACCTTCTCTCTACTACTGTTACAATTCCCAAGAGCTCTCCTTGTTGGGATTTTCTCCTGCTATCAAATCTAACTGTTCTCCTCACCCACTGCTCCTGGTTCTGCCCTCTGGACCCCTCCTCCACTGGGCAGCCCTTCAAGAGACTTGCCCCTGGTCTCCAGGCTAGTTAATGTCCCCAGCCATCTTCCCAATGAGGGCCTTTTCTGGTTCCAGGCCCATCATTCTGTTTACTGGACTGGACTGCCTATCCTGGAAGGTTCAAGGGCAGGGAGATGGAAGGTCAAGTCCAGAGCAGGACCAACAAATAAGTCTCCCTGGATCAAATGCAGAATTTCTGGGGGCATGAGAGCTGCCAGTGGATTTGCAGGGGCTGACTGTCACCTCCATCTGGTCCCTAAAAGGCAGGGCAGGGAGGAAGTTTCCTAGGGTCAGATCCACTCCAAATGGGCTGCCCTGGAAGGCAGTGGGTTCCTTGTCCTCTGACAGGCCAGATGGGTACTCGCTGGCAGGGCTAGACAAAGAATTCCTGCCTGGGTAGAGGTTGGATTCTGGATTATCTCCCATTTATCTGTTCTGTACCGAATTAGTTGCAAGTGGTCTCCTCTGTGGGACTGGGAGATCCTCAAGGGCAGGGACTATGTTTTACCTTTCTTTGTATCCCCAGCACAATGCTTAGCACATAGGAAGTGCTTAATAAATTTCTGATCTGTTCTGCAGCATTTACTATATAGTGTTGGATTTTTCTTGAAGGAGGGATGGGAAAGGGTAGGATTCTATCAGTAGAGGGAACTCCTGGTGAGAAAACTCCCCGTACTCAGGCAGATCTGTACCTGCCCAGCAACTTCTTATCTGAGAGGGCTGCCCGGGGCACAGCTAGGGTGTGTCAGAGGTGGGACTTGAACCCAGAACCCCACAAGACCACAAGTGGGAAGGGACTAAAGATCTATCAACAATATGGATCTCTGCCTCCTGGGAGAAAAGTCAGGAATGTGAAACCAGTCTCCTCTAGGTCAGGGTGACCTAGGCCTCTGTGTTCCTTTCCTGCAAATGGTCCCAGGTAAAAAAAGAGAAATCCCAGCTTCAGCCTGGCAATGCCCAAAAGAGAGGGAAAGGGCATGGCCTGTCATGGGTTGGCAGAGCTCCAGGCTTCCAGGTGTGTTCATGTGAGGCCCTCCATAAGCAGAGTCCAACCTTGCCTTGCCCATCTCTTTTCATAGAATCCCAAGGTCAGAGAATGGCAAATTTTGAAAGCTGGAAGGGAACTTTAGCCCAAATGCACAAATGAAAGGAATCCCCACTAAATATACTGAGCAGGCAGTCCTCCTGCCATCCCTCTGCCCCCCACAAATGCTGCATTTGATCCAAAGGCTGTGCCAGAGACTCCAAATCCTGACATTTACATAGACTGTTTGCCAGAGCTCGGGTGCATTCCCCTCTTTCCACCTCCCAGAATCCTTGCCTTCTCTCAATCCTGCCCTCTCTATGCAGTCTCCCATCATTCCCCAGCCCCAGCAAACAGGGTTTTGCTTTTTTATTCAGTTCTTCAATATATTATCAATATACATGGTATATCCCTCCCCTTCTCCCCATCCCATTCCCAAAGTGAACTGCTTGAAGGCAGGGACTTTTTTTCTGTCAGTCAACAACCATTTATTAAGCACCTAGCATGATGTGCCATATCAAGTCAAAGACCAATTTTAAGCACCTAGTATGTGTTATGTCAAGTGAAGTCAAAAAGCATTTATCAGGGAAGTAGTGAGTGCCAAGCACTGTGCTAAGTGCAGGGGATAAAAAGAAAGACAAAAAACCCAAACCCAATGTGTGTCCTCAGGTAGCTTATATTCTAATGGGGGAAACAACACATAAAGAAACAAACATGTACATGACATGTACAGAGTGTATGAAGATCTTCTCAGTGGGGATTGAGTAAGAGCTGGTAGGATAGGAAAGGCTTCCTCCAGAAGGCAGAATTTGAGCTGAGCCTTGAAAGTAGCCAAGAGGCAAAGAGGAGGAGTGAGAGCATTCCAAACTCCGGGGGGGTCGGGGGGGAGGACAGCCAAAGCAAAGGCATGAAGATGGGAAATGTTTGAGGAACTGTCAGTAAACCAAAGCAGTTGGATCATAGAGTACAAGGCTGAAAATAGGTGTAAGAAAGCTTAAAAGATATGAAGGGGCCAGATTATGAAGAGTTTTAAATGATAGAAGACTTTATATGGGATCCCAGGAGTAACAGGAAATTCCTTGAGTAGAAGGGATGACATGGGCAGATCTACAATTTAGAAAAAACACCTTGGTAACTGAGTAGACGATGGATTGAAGTGGAGAAAGACATGAGACGGACCAAGCTGAAAGCTATTACAATAATCCAAGTCAAAAAGGATGAGGACTTGTACTAAGGTTGGGGCTTTAGGGACATATTGACTTTGAGGTGCCTGTGGGACATCTAGTTCAGGTTGTCCAAGAGACAGCTGGTGATGCATGACTGTAGATCAGGAGAAAGACTAGGTTTGGATATATAGTTCTGGGAATCATTTGCCGGGAGATAATCATTTAACCCATGGGAGCTGATGAGATCAGAAAGGGAGATAGTATAGTTAAAAAAAGAAAGGATGCCAACATAGAACCATGGGGGACATGCATGGCTAGGAGGCATGATTTGGGTGAAGATCTGGCAAAGAGTGTTGTGAAGAAATAATCAGATAAGTAGTGGCGAAACAGAAGACATCAGTGTCACAAAAACTTAGAGGAGAGAGAGTCAGAGAAGAGGGTGAGCCCCAGAGTCTAGTTTGCTCTAGCGATATCAAGGAGAATGTGGATTCAGAAAAGACCATTAGATCTGGCAGTTAAGAAATCATTGATGATGGAACCAAGATGTTGGAGTACAACGAAAGAAGTACAATGAGCTCCCCACTCCAAAAAAAGAAGAAACAGAAAAAGAAGAAGGAAAGAGTGACTACAAAACCTCTATAAGCAAAATTTCATAAATTTAATCAGAATTCCTGGGAGAGAGAAAGCAAGAGTTTTGTGGGGATTTTTTAGCAGCTGAAAAAAAAAATGTACAAATTAAATGAGAGCAGGGGAGGGAGAAACGGAGGATTTGGAAATGAAACAAGAGCTATGAAAGGAAGACTTGAAGGGGAATGAATAGCTTAGCTCAAAGGTACAAAATCTTGTCCAAGCAACAAACTCACTGAAAATTGGAATGGGTTAAATAGACCCTATGACTCCATGATACAACAAGAAATATTGAAATAAAGTTAAACAATGGAAGAAAACTAGAAGAAAAATGTAAGTTATTTTACCTGACCTAAGAAAACAGATTTCAGAGAGATAATTTAAGAATCATTAGACTATCTGAAAGTCATAGGGGCAGGGGGAAGATTACGCATAACATTTCAAGAAATTATGAAAGAAACTTGCCCAGATCTCTTAAAATTGAAGGATAAAGTGGAAATAGAAAGAATCCACTGGTCATCTCTTATAAGACATCCCAAAATGACAACTCCCAGTAACATTATAGCCAAAATACAGAGCTTCTAAGTAAAAGGAAAAAACACTGCAAACCACAGAAAGAAACAATTGAAGTACCAAGGAGCCACAGTTAGAATCATACAAAATTTAGCGACCCCCCAACATAAAGGAGTGGAGAACTTGGGGTGCCATATTCCAAAAGACAAAGGATTTAGGCTTATAACCAGGAATAATTTACTCAGCAAATCTAAGAATAATGCTAGAGGCAGGGAAATGGATCTTTAATGAAATAGAGAACTTTCGAGCATTACTGATGAAAATAACAGAAAACGCTCAGAGACTCTGGTAAAGAGAAACATAAAAAAGTAAGCATGATTTAACAAGCATAGGGGATAAAATAAGGATAAACTGTTTACATCCTAATGCAGGGAAAGAGACATGCATCCCCTCTGAACACTTATCCTCAGGAGTCATAGAGGAAGTCTAATTAGATAGAGGGCCTGAGACTGGTTCTGTTCCATTTTGTTGATCTTAAAAAAGAAGGAAGGGAATGGGAATGGGAATGAAAAGGGAAAAGAGAAAAGGGAAAAGGGAGAGTAAGGTTGGAGAAATTATCCCACGTCATTGGGGTGGGCAAATAGAAATCTCTACAAACAAGGAGGAAGGGGTAGGGAAAGCAGGCAGTACTTTAACCTCACTGTCGTCTGAAGTGGTCAAAAGAGGGAAGAATGTACACATAGTTGGGTCCAGAAATCCATTCGCTAAACAGAAAAATAGGAGGGAAAAGGGAGAAGACAGAAGGGCAAACAGGAAAGAAGAAAGATCAAAAGAAGGGCAAGTTCTAAGCAAAACAAACTCTAACTATGGATATACAAAAATACTGATAGCATTTCTTTTTGCAATGAAAAGAATTGGAAACTGAAGGGCATCCATCAAACAAGAAATGATTGAACAAATTATAGTGTATGTGATGGAATACTAATGTGTTATAAGAAATGAGGAGCAGGATGGCATCAGAAAAACCTAGGAAGACTTACATGAACTGATGCACAATGAGGTGAACAGAACCTGTGTTGTAATTCACACAATGACTATAATTTTATAAAGACAAGAAATTCTGAAACACTTAGCATCTCTTATCAGTGTACAGATGACTCCAGAGGACTCATGATGAAACCTTCCACCCACGTCCCGATAGAGGGGATGGACTCAGAGTGCAGAAAGATTTTTTGGCTAAAGATGAAGCTGTAATTACTTTTGCTTGACTCTACATGTTTGTAACAGGGGTTTTGTTTTTCTTGCTTTCTCAATAGGGAATGGAGGGTAGAAAGGAGAGAAGGCTGATTTTTTCTGATTGCACTTTTTCAAGGAGTTTAGCCAAGAAGGGAGGAGAGATACAGTATGGTAGCTTCAAGGGAGGGATTTTTAAGGAAGAGAGAGACATGGGCGTGTTTGTAGGCAGCAAGGTAGGAGGCAGTAGATAAGGAGAGATTGAAGATAAGTGAGAGTGGGATGATAGAGAGGGGGGCAATCTTGCTGGAGAAGACAGGAGAGGATGGGATCACATGCTTATAGAGGAGCTTGCCTTGGCAAAAAGAATGGGCACCTCTCCTTCTGAGACTGGCGTGAAGGAGGCGATAACGGGGAAAGTCGTCTGAGTGATGTGAGCAGAGCAGGGGTGGTTTCATTTTTTCGGTGAAATATGAGTCGAGGTCTGCTCAGAGGGCTGGGGGAGGGGTGCCGTGGGAAGCCCCAGGAAAGCAGAGAAGGTCTGGAACAGCTGCTGAAGAAAGGAGGGGAAGGAATCGATTAGAGAGGAGTAGAATGTTTGTCCTGCTTCACTGAGAGCCCAGTTGAGACTAGATAGTATCCATTTGCAGTGAGCCTTACCATTTTGTTTTGCTGGGCCCTAAGGTCTTTTCGATAGGTCAAAGAAAATACCCTTTCTTTGTTGCTGTTTGGGAAAGAATAATGATATCACCTACCTCACAGGGTTGTGCTGAGATGAGATATTCGTAAAGCACTTGCACCTCAAAACTTAACAATATAATCAAAATGTTTATTACTGTCCTATGAGCATAATTTTCAGAGAGAAAACTCCCCACACTGAGGCAGATGAATAACTTTTCTTTAACTTAGAGTCTTAGAGTTTCTTGGGATATTGAGAGTGTTCATTGGCACAGATAGTATATATGCCATATATACAATAGGTGCTTAATAAATATCTGTTGAAAGGAATCAAGTTGTAGCCCCAAGAAGACTCGACCTCTGGACCCAGCTGTTCAGGTGTAAGGGACAAGAATTTGGAGTTCCTTCCATCTCCTGATACCTCTACAACCTTGGTCACTGGGCCTCAGTTTCCTTTCCTGTGAAAGGAGGGGGTTGGACCACTTGATCTGATATTCAAGGTCACTTTCAGCTCTCAATCCTACCATCCCCAAACTGGGATTCTATCTGACCCTGGAAGGAAGGGAGGAACGAGATCATTTGGGCTCATGTAAGCCTTGCCTCCTGTCTCCTAGTATGACTGAGGTGACTGAAATAATGGGTGAAACGGAGAAGGCAGAGGATGAGGAGTTAAAATGGGAAGGATTGCAAGTGTAACCTTTCAAAACTGAAAGGGACCCCACAGGCCCTAGTCCAAACAACTAAGAAAACTGAGACCCAGAAAGGGGAGGGATTTGGCCCAGGTCAGGATGCAGACATCAGTCGCCCTGATTTCCAGTTCTTGGACCTTTGCAAAATGGCGGGCCAGCTGCCTTGCTGGAGTTGGGTACAAAAGTCCCATCATTCCTGAGCAGTGATTGAACATAAGCTGTTGCTGTTGGGGAGAAATAAGAAGCAGGTGCTGCTCAAAAGGTGTTTGCAGTCTAGGCAGGAGAGGAGATGCAGGGATGAAGAGTTCAGTCATAACTCATGAGATGGGCTGACTGAGAGCACCATCTACACTAGCAAGTATGATAATAAGCATTAGGAGGAGGAAAGGGTCACCAAGGTCTAGAAGAGTAAAACAGAATTTTAAAGGCAAGACATTCTCAGCGTAGAGAATGTCAGATCAGGAAGGGAATTCAGCACAAAGAAGTTCAAACTGGCAGGGCCCTAAGAACGGTGGAGATGCCTTAGAGCACAAAATTAAAAATAAAGCTGAAAGGGGCATCAGAACAGAGAAATGTTAGTAAGAAACATTATAGGTCATACTATAACCCCTTCAGTTGAGGAGACCAAGTTCAGAGAAAGTCTTCCCCAAGGTCAAAGGGAGAGTAAGCCTCAAATTTTGGCATTCCTGACTCCTCTTCCCCTAGGGCCAGTGCAAAAGGAATGAAGGAATGCATTAATAAAGGAATAAAAAGCATTTATGAAATGCTTGTGTCGTCTGAGGTACATTGCTAAGCTCGGGGAACACAGAGATAAAAACAGTCCCTGACCCGAGTAACTTACATTTTTATTAGGGAAGAGGAGGGGTGAGCCCTGGGGGTATCTGGGAGGTACCTGGCCAGGAAGGGGTGATTTGGTCTGGGTCATGCCAGGCCTGCTGTGTGGAGCCATGGGGTCATTGACTGACTGTGGATCCAAGAAACAGGGAGCGGGGGTTGGGGGCTAGGTAGTCAGGCAGGTGTGAGCCAGGTTGGTTCTGGAGAACTCCCACCAATCCAGAAGCCTAAGAAGTCTTTTATCTTCTAAACCGGACCCAGTCTGGGGTGATCACATCACTAAGTCACAAAGGTTCCTTCCTCTCTCTGGGCTTGTTTCCTCAAATCAGGGGAGATAATCCAGATGGTTTCGAGGGGCCCTTACAGTGGTAATGCTCTCAGTTCTAAGGGTCCTTTCAGCCCTAGCTCAGGAGCTTTTTAATGACCAGGCTTTTCCTGGAGCCAGGAGGAAAGGCCTCCCTAGATACACCAGCTCCCAGGTCCTCCTCCGGCTCTCCCCTCCCCTCCTTTCCCCAGCCTGGCCCAGGAGAGGCAGGCTGCCACCCCGGCTCCCGCTGTGTGTACTTCCTGCCCGCCCATAAATCATAGCTACGCTAGCCACGGGGACAAAGGAGCCCTGTTTCTAGGCAGGGCAGGCGGGGAAACGGCTCCAGTGGAAGGGGGACTTCGAAATCATCTACCCCCACCCCTCCAAGACTGGTCTGCAGACAACCATGGCACCGACAAAGCCAGGCGCTTGCCCACGGGTGCCCAGGTACATGACGTTTGGAAATCTGTCCTCTTATCTGTCTAGCCAGATTCAAGAACAGACCCTGACATTTTCCCTTAATTGTGGGACCCCAGAAGAACTCCCTTCCCTTTCATGGGGCTTGGGAGTAAAAACACCTGGGGTTCTGATTCCCGTTTTGCCACTAATTCACTGACTGGGGGATCTTGGGTAATAATGTCTATCCACTTTGTAGTTCCCCACTAAGTGCACACACCCCTAAGTCCCCCCAGAGTTCACCACAGACAAGGGAAAAAGGAGAAAAATCTGGAGGTTCACACATCTATAGCAGAGGCTGAGTATGTGGACCCCTTCATTTTACAGATGAGGAAACTGAGGTAAAGAGAAGGGAGAGAGGGAATAAGGAAGAAAGGAAAAGAGGGAGAAGAAAGGGATGGACCATAACCTTCACACACCTGGACTTTACAGGGAGAGAAACCAAGTTCCAAAAAGGGAAAGTACTGGCCCAGTGGTCACACAAATTTACAAAGCCCTGATTCAGCCACAGACAGGTGAGGTAACAAAGCATTCTTAACCCTTTTGTGCAGAAGAAATTGAGGCTCCAGGATGGAAGCCAGGTCTCCCAACTCCAAATCTAGCCCTAGGTTCTACTGCAGCACCCTGTGTGGTCTCTGCCTCAGTTTCTTCTTCTGAAAATCAGGGGCTTTGGCCCCACAGGGGAAAGCAGCCTCACCCGACTGTATTGTCTTTCCCCAGAGGCTCAGACGCCAAGCCTGCGGTCCTCCCACCACCTTCCCCAGCCCCACGACCTCCCTGCCCTCCCTCCCCCCTCCATTCCAGTCCCCAAGCCTCCAGGCATCTGTGGGATGCCAAACAAAGGCAACATTTAAATATCTTTTGTCCTGGGCCTTCCAGATCCTCCCACACAGCCCAGGCGACGCCCTGCAGAACAGATGGGGCTTTCGGGGCCACCTCTCCCTCCAACTCCCAGCACTGCGGC
The DNA here is from genome assembly GCA_023548195.1 of Bettongia penicillata ogilbyi. Taxonomy (NCBI): domain Eukaryota; kingdom Metazoa; phylum Chordata; class Mammalia; order Diprotodontia; family Potoroidae; genus Bettongia; species Bettongia penicillata. Next base: position 3,861,370 of record JAJHZJ010000096.1, read on the forward strand.
TCCCTGGGGTCTCTTATCAGAGGAGTCTTAAAGGAACCTGGTCCTTTCTGCTTACACATCCCACCCCCAGGCCACTGAAGTGGGAAGGGGAAACCAGTGCTGGGGCCATAGGACTGAAAAAAAGGCGAGATAGGTCTTGCTAAGGGACTCACCCAAGGTCACGGAGAGGCAGCTTGCCATAGAGCATCTAATGCTTATACTCAAGAGTCAGGAAGTCAGATCCCAATCCTGATTCTACCTGGGTGACCTAAAGCCTGCCCCTCTCAGAGCCTCAGTTTCCTCCTCTGTAAAATGAGGGTACTGGCCCCTCAGGCCTCTTCTTCTAGTCTAGGCCCTGGAACTTGTGGCGGTGCTGAACTGAACCTTCTCACAATAGTAACCCCTTGCCCAGTGACAGTAGGCAGGCTCTCACTTTCTTTTCCTGACTCTCATCTGCAAAAGGGAGGTAGAGGTCCTGGCACAACCTAGCTCAGAAGGCCATGGTCAGAAAGTACCTGTGTACCTGCAGCCTTAATTGTCAATAAAATCAGACCTGCAGTGCTAGAAAGAGTCCTATCAAATGAGTCGCCTGTCTCTTCCAGAGGAGAAACTGAGGTCAGGGGATCATCACAGCTAGTTTACGGTCCAGCAGTGTCTGCACTTTCCATTAGGGTCTCACTGGCCAAAGCCTCAGTCATAGCTTCTTGGAGAAGGCATCAAGGACTCAGAAACGCCTTCCAAGAGGAAAAAAGAGAATGGAGAAAAAATAAGGGGGCTTGTGGGGGAGACAGCATTTGAATCAGAGGAAGAATCCTTAAAACTCATGACTAAAACTGGGTTTCTCTTGGCTGTGAATTCCCTTCATGTCAGGAGTGGAAAACAGGTTTGGGGACTGAGGACCTTGGTTCAGACCTATCTGCCTCCATTGTCCTTGGAGAAGAGCCTTAAAAGTCTCTGGGCCACAAAGACAGGGTGAGGTGGTATTGAAATCTAAGCTTCACCTGACTGGGTCTAAGTTCCGCTGGGATTGGAGGCAGCCAAGCCAGGTGGAGGTGGGATAGTGGAGAGATGCCTGGGCTTGGAGAAAGCAAGAATATGTTCAAACCAGCCTCTCCAAGGCATATTAGTTATAGGACAATCACTTAACTTTCTTCAGCCTCAGTGCCCAAATATGTAAAATGGCAGGATGGGAGGGACAGCCTCCTAGGTTCCTTCCACATCGAAATCTAGGCTGGATGTCTGGATCTAAAGTCCATCCCAGCTTTACATCCGAAGAGACAACTTAACCAGGGTTCTAACGGTACAACTCCAGTCTCTTTTCCTAGAATTCAGAAGACTGGGCCATTGTCCTAGTGCCCCAAAAAGAGGCCCAGGGGCTCAGAATTCTAGAACTCAAAACAGGGGCTGATCCCAGCAACCTCTCCACCGATAATGGAACCTGGCAAGTCAGACAGGGAATGTAAAGGAAAGACTTGTGCTGGCGCAAAGACATTCTGAGAGGGACAGAGGGAAATGGGAGAGGGGGGTGGTTAAAGAGAGAGGAAATGAAAGCCTAAATGTAATAGCCATGGAGGCCAGAAATATTCAGGCCAGAGAAACTTTAAAAAAAAAAAGTAGCATTTATGTTAAAGAACTACAACCAGACCACTTTCTAGGGTGGATGAAGGAAACTAAGGAGTTAGAAAGAGGAGGGGGAGGAGCTGGGGGTAGCCTCCCTACCTCTAGCAGTGGGCAGCTCCCTTCCTCCCCTCCCCCTCATGGATTCCCTCCTGCCCAGCCCCCCAGCCCAGCTGGAACTTATTGCTCCAACCCCCAGCCAGGAGACTGCCCGCATATAAAATTTGAGGGGAGTAAGGATCTCGCAGGAGAAATGTTCTGCCGATAGAGACCCCAGCAGCAGCCCCAGTCAGGAAATTTAAAACAACTGCTAGAGGCAGTTGTGTTTTAAAGGCTCCAGACCAAAAACACAAAACATACACAAAATTGCACTTGGTAGGTTCTTGGGATTGAGAGAAGAGACCTAGAACGAAGAATGTCAGAGCTGGGAGGATAAGTAAAGCTCTCCCAAGAGAGGGGCCTTAGAACAGAGACCATTAGGGAGGGATGAGGCCAAGAAGGGGGAGTAACAGTAGCTAACTTTCCCTACAACTCTTTGAGGTTTACAAGGCACCACTGCGAGTATATTGTCTCACTTCACTTGATTTCATGGTCACAACTCTGAGATAAATGCTTTTATTATCCCCATTGTGAAGATGAGAAAAAGTGAGGCTGAGAGAGGTTTAGCATTATACACAACTAGCAGATATCTGAGGCAGGGATTTGAACTCTGACTCCAGTGCCAGCTCTCTGCCCTAAGCCCACCGGGATCATAGAACTGGAATTGCATGCTTCTCCTTCCACTACAGTTACTGCCTCACTAGAGATTAAAGGGGAGAGATCGGGGATGGAGCCCTGAGTCCCAAGTCTTCAATGTGTGAGTCTCATTTTCATCCACAAATAGCTCCTGAAACATTGTGGATGGATCAGCTGGGACGCAAGCACTTGGTGAGCTTCAAGGCTGGTTAGAGCTTTTCACAAAGAACTTTCCGTAAGATTCCAGACCTTCTACCACTTGTAATTCTTCCTTCTAAGGAAAGCTTTGCCCTCTCCTTTAAAAAAAATCTAAATGTCCTTGGATTGCCCCTAGCCATTCTGAAAAGCAATTTAGACTTATGGGGGAAGAAAGTGATTGCCATGTCCCTGTTCCTTAACCCAGAGATCCCAGCGCCCTATGTATATGCCAATTAGGACGAGCATAAGAAGAAAGAGTCCTTAAACCTTAACAGAAGGCCCCTCCTACCTTTTATTTATTTCTTAGTCCATTCATTCGTTAATTTTTTTTAGCAAAGACATGGAAACAACATAAGCTTTGCAAAGCACTTAATATATGTATATATACTATTTCATTTGATTCTTACAACAATCCTGTGGGATAAATGCTAATATTATCCGCATTTTACAGACGAGGAAGTTGAGACTGAGAAAAATGAGTTGCCCAAAGTTACCAAGCTAGCATTGGAAGCCAGATTTGCATTCAGATCTTTTCTCTGTTGTTGCCCACTGTTCATTTGTTCGTTGGGGAATGGCTAAGTAAATCATGGTGAATGAAAGGAATGACTTAGTACCACAGAATTAAGAGAAGCAGGAAAGACTTGCATGAGCTGATACAGGGTGAAGTTAGTAGAACCTGGAAAACCACGTTCACCGTGAGGGACAATATAAGGAAAAGAGATGAAGCTTTCCCATGTTTTTTTCTGAGGACAGCCCTTGCTGCTATAATTATACAACACAATTACTGTTCTATCCAGAACAAAATAAAGTGGAGAAGTCTAATTGACCTTATTTCTTTGAAGAGATGGGGGACTATGGGAGTGGAATATTGTATATGCTGTCAGATATTATCAGTGTATTGACTGGATTTGCGGGAGTTTACTTTTGCTTTTTCCTTTTTTAAGGGGTGGCTTACTGGGTAGCCTACAGGATGGAATATATTTACAAATAAAGTAAGGGGCAGCTAGGTGGCACAGTAGATGGAGCACTGGCCCTGGAGTCAGGAGGACCTGAGTTCAAATCCAATCTCAGACCCTTCCTAAGCTATGTGAAGTCACTTAACCCCAATTGCCTCCGAAAACCAAAAACAAGCATAAAAATGACTTCAATAAAAAACAATACTGAAAAAAGATTAAGAGGGGGAAATTACCATGCCCCCAGAAGGAAATAACAGAAGTCCCAGATGTCTTAGAGCTGCCGCACAGAGGGGTCAAACTTGAATCTTGAAGAGCCCACAAACCTCCCTCCCTGTTTGACCATGGTGCCCAGAGCATCTGGGTGGACAAGGACCAGGCTAGGAATGAGAAGACCTAGATTATGCCACCGAGAGAGATATAAAGCATTTAGTAAGCACTGTGCTGGGACTGTAAATAAAGCTGGTGTAAAAGAATTGGTTCCTAATAGAAATACAAGCAAAAAAAAAAAATCCTTGACCTCAAGCAGTTTATACTCTGAAAAGGAAAATACCACATAAAAGAAAACTGAAAATCAAGGAAGGGCACTTGGGGCAAAGTCAAGTATCATGGGTTACACTGGATTTGAACACCACTGGCCTGATGTGTGACCAGAGGCAATTAAGTTTTCTTTCTGGGCTTCAGTTTTCTTATAAAGAGAATAGGAGCTTGAGCTTCTCAGGACAACTAGGACATTCTACATTCTTATAGTCTATACCCTGCAATTCTCTTTAGCTCCAAAGTTCTATGTGCTAAAAGTCCATGTCCTCAGGCCCCTCCAGCCCTAACATCCCCTGTTCTCAGGCCCCCCTCCCCAGCCCTGACATCCCCTGTCCTCAGGCCCCCCCCCCAGTCCTGACATCCCCTGTCCTCAGGACCCTCCCAGCCCTGACATCCCCTGTCCTCAGGCCCCCCCCAGTCCTGACATCCCCTGTCCTCAGGACCCTCCCAGTCCTGACATCCCCTGTCCTCAGGCCCCCCCCCAGTCCTGACATCCCCTGTCCTCAGGACCCTCCCAGCCCTGACATCCCCTGTCCTCAGGACCCCCCCCAGTCCTGACATCCCCTGTCCTCAGGGCCCCCCCAGCCCTGACATCCACTGTCCTCAGGGCCCCCCTGCCCCGACATCCCCTGTCCTCAGGACCCTCCCAGCTCTGACCTCCTTTGATTCCCCAGGACACACATTGCAGGTCCATCCCTCCCTCCATAAATTCCTAAGTCCCCCAGATGGTCTGTCCTCAGTCCTGGGCTCCCTGGGCCTGGGCTCCTTTAAGACTAGCTTCTGGCAGCCACAGGCAGACAGATGGACATCAGGAACAGCAGCACCCCTCCCCCATCCCCCTCTCCTTCTCCTGTAGCCAGCACAGGCGGGCATTAGCAGGTTCCCCTCTCCTCTGGGGTAGGTGTAGGCCTGGGCCTTGCCAGTCATATGGGGATCTGAGCCGAGTGCTCCTCCAGCCTCCTGGGAGGACCCTGCCTCACCTCTTGTCCAAGGGGCGGGTCATGGAGCTGAGCAGCCTCCAGGGATGCTGTGAGTCTGGAGACAGGGCAGGCAGCAGGTGGAGAGGGCCCAGCCCCTGACCAAGCAGCCCATGGCCTCCTGGTCTCCAGGATGGCGAGGTCACAGGGTGAGGGCTTCCTCCATCCCTGCCCACCCATTCCCTCAACCCCCACCCTCCCCACCCCCCACCCTGGTCTCCAGCCTGGCCTCCTCTCAGCACTGGACAAACCTGACCTCTGAAAGTCACCCTGGGGCTCGGTATTTGTGATTATGACATGATATACGATAGGATATCTAATCATTGTTCTCATCAATGCCACACATCGTTCATGCTCTCTCCCACCAGTAGAGCCTTGTTACTCCAGGGGAAAGACCTAAGAGTCAGGAAACCTGGCTTTAAATTCCAACTCCAATTCTTCCTCTCTGTGTGACCTTGGGCAAGTCAGGTGACTTCACTGAGCCTCAGTTTCCATCTTTCTTCAATTTAATTCAACAAATATACCATATGAAAAAGAGGAAAAATTAGAGCTGGTCTAGAAGCCAGGAGGACCTGCATTCAAATCTGGCCTCTGACAAATCTAAGCAAGTCACTTAAAATTTCAGTGCTCTAGAGAACTCCCTTGGAGGGCATACGGTGATTCTCCTCATTAGATCCTTAAGACTACAAGCTGCAGAGAAAGTGTGACCTTGATTGTTAGAGAGAGTTTCTTCATCTGGCCACCATGTGGCTGAGAGTTTCCTCATCTGGCTATAAATACGTGACTGCTTCTGTTTCTTCTGTGCCTGCTAGGTTCATTGTTTCCTGATAGGTGAATGAGCATTGGAGACAGACAGAACAGGTGAACTTTGACAGCTCAGAAGGCTAGGCAACTGGAATTCATGGACATTTTCCAGTAGCTGAAGAGGAACTTCCTTGACCCAACCCAGCAGCCTAGATAACACCTTAGCATGCAAGGGAGGACCTCACGGAGAGGCAGAGCCAAGATGGTGGAGTGAAGGCTGATACTCCCCTGAGCTCTGTCCCAAACCCCTCCAAAAACCTTTTAAAAATGACTCTAAACAAATTCTAGAGCAGTAGAACCCCCAAAAAGACAGAGTGAAACAAATTTCCAGCCCAAGCGAGGACCTCATCTATAGATTATTTCATTACCTAGAACCCAGTGGGAAGAAAGTTTTGTAGGCAACAGCAAGTTGGGGGAAGGGCATGTACAGGAGAGAGTGTGCCCTGGTTGAGAGGGATCTTTTTTTAGTTCTCTCCTTGCTGTACCTTCTCAGAAAGTATCTTTTTGTAGAGACTAATTGCTGTCACTTGGTTACTTGATACTGGTGACACATTCTCTGAGATGGATAATGGGGAAGGTGGGGGGAAAGGGTGCTTTTTTGTCCGTAATAGCAGCGACATGGTCAGATTCGTTCATGGTTTAGAAAAACAACTTTGGCAGGTAAGTGACCACTCTTTCCAGAACTTATTCTTTCCCTCATTTCCCCAATTCATGGTTCATGGTGAGGGAGTTGGAATCCTCCTTCCTTCCCATTGCCACTCGCAGGCTTTCTACCCATCACCATCCCTCCTTTGAAGTCCATACTTTTTAAATTTATCTCCCAGTTCAGATCCCAGAGCCTGGCATCTATCATTGCCCAGAACATTCTCCTTCCTTCCTCAATGAGGAAGGTCAGGGCCTGGCTCCCATTCACCACAACCCCAGCCCTACGATGATGTAAACAGAAACAAGTGAAAAAGAAACTCAGCGATCTCTAATGGTAATCACCAAGGTCGTCACCAAAATAGGGCTGGGAAGATGTTCTTCCTTCTTTCTTTAAAGGGGTGGAGGGCCAAGGGTCAGGAACTTTTGATCTACCCCTGGATTTGGTAACCTCTTCTTCTCCTGTTCTCCATTTTCCTTTGTAATTCTTTGCCATGAGAGATGGCTCTCTGGGTGGGTGAAAGGGTAAGATGATAGATTTTCTACCTTAAAAAGATCTTAAAAGGCATCTGATCCAATCCCCTCATTTTAATAGATAACTTGCTCAACATCACATGCCATGGGTTGGATTTGTACCCAGGTCCTTTGGCTCCAAAGTCAATGTTCTTTTCACTGTTTTATGGTCCTTCTCATATAATGGAAGTTAAAGTGATATAAAAAAAAGATATTAAAATCATTTTTGTAAATGCTACTATGTCTATTTTTGGTACATATAGGATTTTCTGTTTTTTTTTTCCTCTTAGGGATAGAGAGAGGCCTAGCAGTGAGATCTTGGAGTCAAAGGTGAGAGACATTTTAGTCAATTTTTTTAAACTAAAACTCATTTTTTTTTCCCCTCCACAAGGGAGTTCTATTAAGATTTTTTTTATTTTAATTTTGAATTAATTAGAATTTTCCCTCCCACCCCCTCCTAATTAAAGAGGGAAAAAAATACAAATTAAATATTTTTAAATAAAAACAACTTTTATCAAACAAAACAAATTTCCACCTCGTCCAAGTCCAAAAAGGTATGTCTTATTCTCGAAGATCATCTTTTTAATTTCAATATTTTTTGATGATGCTACCTGGCTACAAAACATGAAACTCTAGGCTGAACCCCCTACAGAATTAGAAGTCAGCAAAAACATGTCCTAAACCTTCCTTTGTGGAGGATGCTCTTCTTAAGTTATAGACTTCTGATTCTGTCCGGTCAGCAGCTTATTTCTATCTGTCCTTGGGCAAATACCTGCTTCTCTGGGCCCCAGTTTCCTCATCTCTAAAGTGAAGGAGTCAGAGAAATGATCTCCAAGCACCCTTCTAACTTTGGCTTCAGTGATTCCCTCTTCTGCTATCCCCCTTTACTTCAGATTCCAGTAAGTTCTAGGTTCTAATATTCTATGTTCTCTGTCCCTATCTTCTAACTATCTAATCCTGTTCTCAGGAAAAGCTCTAATATCAGTCACTGACACCCTCAGGGGCAGGTGAGGGAGATATTTGGGAAGCTAATGGGCTTTCCTAGGGTTCTGAAAGCCTTACCACATAGATAAGCTGCAAGGCTTCTGTGTAAGACCATCCTGAGCTCTCGAGCACACACATGTAAAGGGTGACTCCTGGGCCTGTAACCCACTCTGACGATTAGTTAAGTAATAGAAAGACCACTGGTCACCACTTTTAAATGCAGTGGCCTCTTGTAACCTTATCTGAAGTGGAATGTTCATGAGTGAGAGCCAAATACTCATGAAATGAGCGGATAAGGGTAGGAAGAAGGACCTTAGAACACAGACTATCAGAGGTAAGGGGCACCATAAGAAGAAAGAATGCTAGGACTGGGAGGAACCTTAGAACATGGAACAACAGAATGGGGAGAGCATAGAACACAGAATGTCAGAGTGGGAAAGGACCTTAAAATATAAAATGTCCAAGCTTGCAAGATCCTTGGAACAGAGAATGTTAGGAAGGGGGAGGGGAGATCCTTAGAACACAGAACATAAGAACTAGGAGAAACCTTAGTATATAGGATGGAATCTAGAATGTTCTTAGCATATAGAATAACCTTGGAATATAGAAATGGAAACTGCTTTAGAATGAAGAGTGTCTGAGCTAGAAGAGATCTTAGGACAGAGAAGGTGAGAGATACCACAATGTGCTGGTAAAAATGTTGAATTCCAAGTTGTCAAAAAAAAAATCGCCTATAACACACTTTTGAGCTTAATTTACATCTTAACATTTTCCCATAACTTTCTTAAATCTAGACAATCACAAAGCAATAAATTTAGGCCTGATTTGTAGTCAAATACCTGATGTGACAATGCTCACACTGAAAATTTAAGAACCAGCTCTCCCAAGACAATGTGAAGTGGCTCCAACTCACCCTTGTCTGAAACACACAATGGTATGTAGCATGTCAATAGCATGTCAGGGAGGTTGGAGAAGAGAGAATTTCAGAGGTGGAAAGGACTTTAGAACAGAGAACATCAGAGCTGAATGGAAGCTTAGAAGATAGTGTGCTGGAATTTATCACGTCAGAGCCAAAAGGGATCTTGGAGCATAGAATGTTGGAACACAGCTCGTGGAATTCAAGAGCTGGAAGGTACCTAGAATATTAGAACATAAACCCCAGAGCATTGGAGCTGGAAGTGTATCAGATGTCTAACCTAGCCCAATGCCCTCATTTTCCACATGAGCAAAGAGACCCAGAGAGGGAAGTGAAACCACATATATAGTCTTTATTGCACAGCACCCAGTGAGGGAAGCATGCAAAAGGATGGCAACCCGAGCATGTTTAAAAGCAGCTCTCTCCTTTTCCTATGGAGTTCTCAAGGGGCTCCCACCTCCCCATCCCAGTGGGGAGTTGACCCACTGACGGGGCACACAGGGCCTAGAAGCTAGGATCACAAGAGGTGGGGGAGACTGGGACAGGAACTCTGAGGAATGACTCAGTATCCAGGAGAAGGCAGCATGGGGTAGGGAAGGGAAGGAGCCTGGGTTTCAAGGCAGAACATCAGGCATCAAGTCCCTGCCCTGCTACTTGCTAGTGGGGTGATTCCGGGTTATCTCCCCTTTCTCTTGGAGTCTCTGTTTGCTCATCCGCTAAATGGGGAGAGTAACTCATACCCTCCCTGTGTCACTGGGCTTTGGGGGGAAAGTGCTTTATGACTTGTAAAGCATCATGGACAAAGGAGCTGCTATTATTAGAAACCAAGATGAGAAAAAAACAGATTTCACAAAGGAAGTGATCAAACTGGAGATGGCTCATTTTCTCACAAGGTGGCATTGAATTTGCCTGTACTTTCCACCCTCCTGCCTGTACGCAACAAATCAGAAGACTCAAACTTGGCCAAGTCCCCTAGCTGCCTCTCTGGGCCTCAATTTCCCCATATGTAAAATAGGTGGGCTGGACTGGAGGGCCCCTGAGTTCCCTTCCACCTGGCTGTTTATGAGCCTTTCAGTCCTGAAGGCCCCTAATGTATGTGGGGAGGAGGGGTGGGGGTGTAATTTTGGAGCGACTAAAGTAGGATCAGTCAGCTTAAGATCGCTCTTGGTCAGAGGTGGGCCATCTCCTCCAGCACCCTGGGCCCTTCCGGCTGGATGGAGGCAGATGGGGCATCCCAGAGACTCAAGTTAAGACATGGGGTGGGGGTTGGGGCAAAGCTGAGCAGGATCTCTGGGCATTGATTAGCTCACTAGCAAGTGTTTCCTAAGGGCTCCTGAGAGTTAGATGAGAGGGACGGTCACTTCATGAGATGGGGTTCAGGACCAGACTTGAGAATGTCATTCAACGTAACAAAATATTTCTTTCCTTTTCCTGTAATCTCCTGACCTGTAGCATGGACCTCAGAGTGTCAGAGCTGGGAGGAGCCTGAGGACAGGGGATGTCAGGACTGGGAGGGGTCTGGAGAACAGGGGATGTCAGGGCTGGGGGGCCTGAGGACAGGGGATGGCAGGACTGGAGGGGCCTGGAGAACTGGGGATGTCAGGGTTGGGAGGGGCCTGAGAACTGGGGATGTCAGGGCTGGGAGGGGCCTGGAGAACTGGGAATGTTAGGGCTGGGAGGGGCCTGAAGACAGGGGATGTCAGGGCTGGAGGGGCCTTAGAACTGAGGATGTCAGGGCTGTGAGGGGCCTGAGAACTAGGGATGTTTGGGCTGGGAGGGGCCTTAGAACTGGGGATGTCAAAACTGGGTGGTACTTTTGAATATAAAATATTGGAGGTGGGACAAACTTTAGAATATATAATATGAGTACATAGAATGTTACAGATATGAGTACCCTTCAGACCCAGGATATTAGATTTGGAAAGGTGCTTGGCTGAGGCTGCATATCTAATTAGCCAACAGAGCTGGCACTAGACCCCAGGTCTCTTCTACCCTTGTCCCTGTCCCCACCAAATCCTATCACCTCAGAGGAACATAAATGCACAAAGTTTGTTTATTTTAAAAACACTCCATACTTCATGGACCTGTGAGATGGTTGCCTGGGACATGTTCCCAGATGACACAGATCATCACCACCACCACCATGACTTGTTCTAGAGGCTCCAAGAATTACTATAAATGAAAATTCCACCCTCCTGGGGCCAACCAGGTACTGAGCCTCTCTGCCATGAACTGGGCTGCGTTCTAGACAACAAACCTACTTCCACGTCCGTTCTCAAACTCTTCCCTTTGTGTTAAGATCTACCAGGACTTGATGTTCCCCTGATAGATCCTTTGAGAACCACAGCTCTGCATCACAATGTGTATCAAGGAAAAACTTTAGTATAAGATATTAAAAACATAATAATTTCTACTTTATAGGTATGAACCAGGGCTTGAAAAACACGGGGCTCACATGAACCAGGTCTGATTTTTTAAGGGAAATTCAAAAGGAGACATTCTCTTTTAGGCTCTTGTGTCTCCAGTAAAAGTTTCCTCTTGAAAATCTGCAGATATACTCTTGTCTAGGTTTCCACAAATGTGGGAGACAGAATTCCCAGCTCCTATTCAAGCACTCAGGCTAACAAATGCATATCAGGTAAAGGATAGTCCTTTTTTCACCTCAAAGAAACTGAAGAAGACACAAAGGACACACAAGAGCCTATCTATAGATACAGAACAAAGTAGTGACAGTAGCCCATAAGCTCAAAAAAACCTGAACTGGGGTTACTATTTAGCAAAGCACCCTGACATTCCAGTGGGACGCCCAGGGTTTTTCATGGACCTTCTCAATGTCATCATTCCACTTTATAACTTAGGCTTCCCCAAAGAAGATAAACATACTTTGGGATGTCTAGATAGGCAATCTCCTTCCCATCAGACCTCCACTATCCAAATAACTCATGGTGATACCAGCAAATCTTCTCCCTCATGATGTGGCTTTAATACCTTTACTGAACCCTCAGTTTTGGGACTACATAGGTGATCCTTTTCTATCTCCAAGAGATATATGACTCAGGAATGACCTCTCTCTGGAGGTAACAATATGAGATTACTCTTGAGATAGCTCCCAAGACTGGTGCCAAATAAAAATATCACTACATGTTGCTTGCCTCAGTTTCCCCATCCCCAATGAGCTGGAGAAGAAAGTGGCAAGCCATTATCTTTGCCAAGAAAACCCCAAATGGGGTCACAAAGAGTCCAGCACAACTAATCCACTGATCAGCAATGACAAGCTTGAGCCACATGGGCCCATACACAAAGAAGTGGGCCACTGTGTATATATATGATAAAAAGAAAACCATTGGTGCCACCCCAAAACAAGGAGGGTGAGTACAACTCTGTACCAGGCTGGCACAGAGAAGCATTTCTTCTAATCAGACCTCGTAAGGGTCTCAGTCAACCAACCATCTTGGAGGCATCCTCTGTTCCCAGAAACCAATCAGTAACCGTCTTTGTTCTCTTGACCAGGTGCCAACGGGCATGTCTAGATGCTCCACGGAAGGGTCCTAAGCAAATGCCCCAAGCAAAGGTTTACCTTACTGTCCTATAAGCTCGTCAGACTTAACTCATCTTTTGTCCAACACCCCCTGCCCATGAAATTATACATTTTAAATTAATGTAGCCTGAGCCTAGGTTTCCTCATTTATAAAATGGGGATGATAATAATGGTTAGTATTTATAGAGCAATTTAAGGTTTGTAAAAGGCTTTACTATATTAACTTATTTGGTCAAAATAACTACCCTGAAAGGTAGGTGCTATTTTGATCCCCATTTGACAGAGGTAAAAACTGAGGCTGAAAGAGATTAACTGGCCCAGGGTTACCCAGGCTAGACTTGAACTCATGCCTTCCTAACGTCAGGTCTAAGGCTCTATCCACTGGGCTACCTATCCCTCAGAGTTATTGTGAGGAATGTTCTCTGCAAATCTTCAGTCCCTCTACAGAAATGGAAATTGCTACTTTTCATCTTTTTTCCATGCACTGACTCATCTCCTGAGCCAACGACCCTCAGCTCTTTCTCCCTACCTCAGTGAGAGATTATAGCTTATAAATCCTAGCCGTTCATAAGTAATGTTCAGATATGTAGTTGCCAAGGCTGCTGTTGATGACTGGAAATTCTAATGAGGGAAGGGCAAGGGAAGCCCCGACATGTGCACTGACCTGAGTCCTGGGCTCTGGGTTTCTGTTGTTGCCTGCATCCTCCGGATTTATTAGCTTCCTGGCTAGTTTCTGCCTAATAAATGAATTTGTAAGTCAAATTCAACATGTCCAAAAGCAAAACTATCCTTTCCTCCAAACCAAGTCCAATGTTAGAATTATTGTCTTTTCACACCACATGGGGTCCTAAACATTGTCTTGTTCAGCCCCCTCATTTTACAGAGGAGGAAACTGAGGCAAAGGAAGGAAAGTGACCCACTCCAAGATACTCAGGTAATAGATGGTAAATATGGAACCCTCGCCCATCTTCTTTATTGCAGTCCTGCTTTCGTCTCTTCCATGTTACCCAAACTCAAAACGTGAGTTATTAATCTTGTTTTTATTCTATATGTAAAAGTGGAATTGAAATCATCCCATTTCACTTAACCCTGATGAGAAAATATTCAATTTGATCACAGGTATGAACAAGGCCCGGCCAACTCCCTAGGTGGGACATGGATCTAGCACTTGTTAAGAACCTGTGGGACACATAAAATCAGGGAGATAGTTGGATTCAGGGTCCTGAGAAAGTGGAGAGCCAGGAAGTGTTCTAGCTGGAAAAAAAAATAGCTTAAGAGGAAGAAAGCATCTTAGGCTTCCTACCCCCTCTCCTTGGTAGAGGAAGACCCTTTGAATTTTGGAGGGTCCAGAGAATTTGGGGTTTCCCACCTTTCCATGGGTGCTCTGGCAGTGTCCCTGGAATAGATTGACAGCATTGTCTGCTTTGGGAGCCAAGGACCAGATAGATGTGATGAGGTAAGCATATTCAAAGTTTTACAAAGAGCCCCATGGAAAAGCTATAGCACAATTAAAGGAATGAGTTGAATATTCTAGCCAAAGGCCTTCTAGGAGTTTTTGACTTATCCCTTGGTCACATACGCCCTCTAAGCTTTAGCCCACTTTCTCCTGGACTCTGTGTGTACTTTGAGAAGTTGACTTTCAGTGGGAATGTTTTGTATTACCTGGCCTTAATTTGCTACTTTAGTCAATACCCCTTTCTAAAAGCGCATTAAGTCTGGGTGACTCTTTGCTATCAACCAATAAGCCTGACAGGAAGCACACTGATGGGGGCTCATAGCATTAGAGACACCTATGTCCCTACTACCAGCTCCTCAGGATTAACACTTGTGCTCTGAGGGGACATAA